>JAOANR010000003.1:10971215-11571215 GCA_030278955.1 Hygrophila difformis
TATTTATTAGTAAATGCTAAATGCTGGAAATTTAATAAATTGATAATTTCCACAGACATCAATAATTCAATATTCGACTATTATATTATTAGGCTTGTAATAGTTGAATTTTTTTTTTCAAAAAAAAAAATGAAGTAATGAACCAACACGTTACGTGGTTGACCTGACCAATTGAAATTTAAAATAGTCTCTACTGTTGGGATGAAGTAATACTTCATATTCTTACCATTGGGCACTACTTGCAAGTTGCGTGCTATAGAAAATAACAATACCATTATTGAAACAGAGTGAACAAAGCAATGATGTCAACTTCGTAAATTTTACTATTATTTAAAGTCGCTTTTTCCATGTCCTGTGTTTATATTAATAATACTATAAATCTCTATAATTATACTTATGTTGTGAAATTATTGCAAGTATATAGCTATTAGGATGTGTGTGATATAATATGTGAGTAGAGAATTAGGGATGGAAGAAGTGCAAAATAATAATGTAGGATATAACAAAGATAATCTTAGAAAAATGAATTATTGATTGATTTCTCATTTACACACTACATGCATTTATATAGATTGGTGTCTTTTAATCACACCATGTAAGTCCAATATGTGGAGTGCAAGACTTGGAAACTAGACATTCACATGCCTTCTTTAGGTAGGGATCACATGCATAATACTCCCCCTTGAATGTCGTCAATACGAAGAATATGCCTCGTTAAAACCTTACTTGGAAAAAACCCAGTGGGAAAAAATCCAAGTGAAGGAAAAAGAGTACAGTATTCTTGTATCAGATGCTCCCCCTGATTTGGACATCATTTTAAATCTCGAAGCCGCCGCATTCCAATTTTCTTCACGAGCTTCTCGAATGTTGCAGTCGGCAATGCCTTGGTAAATAGATCCGCTAAATTATTTTCTGATCGAATTTGTTGCACATCGACTTCACCATTCTTTTGAAGATCATGAGTGTAGAAGAATTTTGGTGAAATATGCTTCGTTCTATCTCCTTTGATATAACCCCCTTTCAACTGGGCTACACAAGCCGAATTATCTTCAAATAAAATTGTTGGGGGCATTTGTGGTTCAATGATTAAACCACAACTCTTCAATATATGTTGAGTCATTGACCTCAACCAAACACACTCTCGACTTGCTTCATGGATTGCTAATATTTCGGCATGATTAGAAGAAGTAGCAGTTAGAGTCTGCTTCATTGACCTCCAAGAGATAGCAGTTCCACCACACGTGAAGATATAGCCTGTTTGAGATTTGGCTTTGTGTGGGTCTGATAAATAACCTGCATCGGCATAGCCAATTAACTCATGTCGAGAGTCTTTTGGGTAAAATAACCCAAGATCAATTGTTCCTTGGAGATAGCGAAAAACATGCTTTATGCCTTTCCAATGTCGTTGAGTAGGGCAAGAGCTGAATCTTGCGAGTAGATTGACTGCAAACGCGATATCAGGTCGCGTGCTGTTTGCAAGATACATTAACGCACCAATTGCGCTTAAATATGGAATTTCTGGGCCAAGTTGCTCTTCATTATCTTCTTTTGGCCTAAATGGATCCTTTGCAGGATCAAGTGCCCGAACGACCATTGGATTACTTAGCGGATGAGCATAATCCATTCGAAATTGCTTTAATACCTTTTGGGTATAAGCTGATTGATGAACAAATATGCCCATTTCCAAATGCTCAATTTGTAGGCCAAGGCAAAATTTCGTTTTCCCGAAATCTTTGATTTCAAACTCCTTTTTCAGATATTCGACCGCCTTTTTCAACTCTTCAGGAGTTCCAATTAGATTTAAATCGTCAACATAGACTGCGACGATCACAAATTCTGACCCATTTTTCTTTATAAATACACAAGGGCTGATCGGGTCATTTGTATAGCATTCCTTTATCAAACTTTCACTGAGGCGGTTGTACCACATTCGGCCAGATTGCTTGAGCCCATACAACGATTTTTGCAATTTGATGGAATAATTTTCTCTGGGTTTTGAGTTGCAAGACTCAGGTAATTTAAACCCTTCAGGTATTTTCATATAAATATCATTTTCCAATGAGCCATATAAATATGCAGTAACAACATCCATCAGCCTCATTTCGAGATTTTCTCGTACTGCTAGACTCATTAGATACCTGAATGTTATTCCATCCATAACTGGGGAATATGTTTCCTCAAAATCAATTCCCGGTCGTTGTGAAAAACCTTGGGCTACAAGCCTTGCCTTATATTTGGCAATTTCATTATTTTCATTTCTTTTTCTCACAAACACTCATCTGTAGCCAACAGGCTTCACATTTTTTGGTGTTTGGACAATAGGGCCGAATACTTTTCGTTTATTCAGTGAATCTAGTTCAGACTGAATCGCATCTTTCCATTTTGGCCAATCATTTCTTTTCCGACATTCTTCAACTGATCTTGGTTCAGGATCCTCGTTATTTTCCATTACATCGAGTGCAACGTTGTATGCAAAGGCATTATCAACGTTTGTTTCTTTGCGGTTCCAACATTTCCCAGTATTGATATAATTGAAAGAAGTTTCAATAACTTCATTTTCTTCTGGGTGAATATTTTCAGGTTCAACCTTTTCGGGGGTTGAATCAATTTCTCCTTCGGGAGTATCATCTGTGATTGATTTATCACCCATATGGATAATTTTCTTCTTTCGTGGATTTTTATCCTTGGAACCCAAAGGCCTACCACGCTTCAGGCGTGCAGTAGGTTCATTTGCACTTGGAATATGCCCTTCTGGGACATTTATATTGGCTGGTGCATTTGCTGCATCATTTATATATGATTTTGTGACTTTAGCAGCATCATTAAAAGCATCGGGTAATTGATTTGCAATTCCCTGCAAATGCACAATTCTTTGAACTTCAAGTTCGCATTGCCTTGTACGAGGATCAAGGAAATCAAATGGACTTTGCCAAGATATTTCCTTTTTCAGTTGATCATTTCCTCCCCCTAATGTCGGGAATTGAGTTTCATCAAAATGACAGTCTGCAAATCTTGCAGTAAATAAATCACCCGTTTTTGGCTCAAGATATTTAATAATCGAGGGTGATTCATACCCGACATATATGCCCAACCTTCTTTGAGGTCCCATTTTTGTGCGTTGTGGTGGCGCAATCGGTACATAAACCGCACACCCAAAAATTCGCAAGTGGGATATATTGGGCTCCTTTCCAAACACAATTTGTGTAGGGGAGTAGCTATGATAGCTTGTCGGCCTTATTTTCATAAGTGTGGCTGCATGCAATATAGCATGTCCCCAAGCAGAAACAGGGAGTTTTGATTTCATTAACAAGGGTCTTGCAATTAATTGCAATCGCTTAATAAATGATTCTGCCAGACCATTTTGCGTGTGCACATGAGGCACAGGATGTTCAACAGTAATTCCAATCGACATGCAGAAATCATCAAATGCATGTGATGTATATTCTCCAGCATTATCAAGGCGTATTTTCTTTATCGGATGATCTGGAAACTGTGCTCGCAATTTTATAATTTGTGCAAGTAATCTTGCGAATGCCAAATTGCGAGTTGATAATAAACAAACGTGTGACCAGCGTGATGACGCATCAATTAATACCATAAGGTACTTGAAAGGTCCACACGGTGGATCAATAGGTCCACATATATCGCCTTGAATTCTTTCTAGGAATGTAGGGGATTCAATTCCCACTTTTACTGGAGATGGGCTGGTTATCAATTTCCCTTGTGAACAGGCTGCACAATTGAACTCATTTGGGTTCAATATCATTTGCCTTTTCAATGTATGGCCATTTGAATTTTCAATAATTCGCCTCAGCATTACACTGCCAGGATGCCCAAGTCTATCGTGCCAGGTAATAAATTCACTAGTAGCTTTCAAGCCTACTAGGTTATGTATTTCTGCGGCACATATTTTTGTATAGTATAAGCCAGAGGAGTAACATGGCAATTTTTCATTCACAAATTTTTTGCCATTTTCAATTCGAGTTATCAAAAGATACTCGTGATCTGCCTCTTTTGAAGTTTCAATGTGATATCCATTTTTTCGAATATCATTGAAGCTCAGTAAATTTCTTCGAGCTTTGCATGAGAACAATGCATTTTCAATTGCCATTTTTGTCCCTTCAGGGAGAAATATAACAGCTCTACCGGAGCCTTCAATGCATTTTGCATTACCGCTTATAGTTTTCACTGCGGTCTTTTCCAATTTTAAATTGGAGAAATAGCTTTTGCTTTTCAAAATGCTATGCGTTGTTGCACTGTCAATGAGGCAGATATCATCTCCGACTTTTGAATTTCCAGCATCCATTTCTTTACAAGAATATAAGAATGTTAATAAACATCAGCAATATAAATATTATTAATGCAAAAGCATATTTATATTATACATGGATAATAAAAGGGAAGTACAAGATATCATTATATATATTAAACAGGAATTATAAAAGATAAGTACAAAATATATATATATAGCTATATAATATATTATTTGGTAACAATATCTGGCTCAACAAAATCATCAGCTTCCAGGTGCGTGATATTATCATTTAATATATCATCATAAGTATCATCGTGGGCATTATGGTGTGCTTCAACACCTGGTCTTTCTTTTCGTTTCGAGGCCTGATACAGTTCAGCTAAGTGTTTAGCTGTGTGGCATGTTTGAGCCACATGGCCTTTAATTCCACAACGATCACAAATTTCATCATTTTGTTTATGCTTTCTTGCATAATTTCTTTGTTGTGGTTTGTAAGGCCTTCTGGTATCATATCTGCGATTTTGCTCAAATCGAGGCTTATTTCGATAATTATTTTGACGAGATGATTCACCTCTGCCTCGATTGTGATACCGATTTTGGCCACGATCATCATTTTGATTTTTAAAGTGCCCACGATCACGCACATATTTCGATGATTGAGCCGCGTTCACCTCGGGGAACGGTTTTGCACCTGCGGGCCTAGATTCATGATTTCTCAACAACAATAGGCTGTTTTGTTCAGCCAATAATAAGCAGGTGATAAGATCAGAATATCTCTGAAAACCTTTTTGACGGTATGTCTCACTCAATACTGTGTTTTTAGCATGAAACGTAGAATACGTTTTTTCAAGCATTTCTGCTTCAGATATCTTTTGCCCACATAATTGCAATTGGGCCGTAATTTTGAACACAGCGGAATTATATTCCCGGACTGTTTTAAAATCCTGAAGTCTCAGGTTTGTCCAGTCATCAAGGGCTTTTGGAAGCACCGTCTTTTTAAGATTATCATATCTTTCTTTCAGCTTTTCCCACAATGCCAGTGGGGATTCCACAGTCACGTACTCCATTTTAAGTGCCTCTTCGATATGATGGCACAAGAAAATCATGGCTTTTGCCTGATTTTGATGGCTGGGATTTTTGCCTTCAGCAATAGTATCTTCCAGACCCATTGAAGTAAGATGCATTTTTACATCTCGGGCCCAGGACATATAATTGCTTCCTTCAACGGTTAAAGGAGCAAATTCCTGCTTTGCAAGGTTAGCCATAATCTTATTGAAAGTTTAGAAATAAGAGATTATACCTCAAATGATAATCTGGACAGAGTCTCCTCGTGCTGATAACGTGTTGTGAAATTATTGCAAGTATATAGCTATTAGGATGTGTGTGATATAATATGTGAGTAGAGAATTAGGGATGGAAGAAGTGCAAAATAATAATGTAGGATATAACAAAGATAATCTTAGAAAAATGAATTATTGATTGATTTCTCATTTACACACTACATGCATTTATATAGATTGGTGTCTTTTAATCACACCATGTAAGTCCAATATGTGGAGTGCAAGACTTGGAAACTAAACATTCACATGCCTTCTTTAGGTAGGGATCACATGCATAATAACTTACACTTAATTAAGCGATGCTATATAAGGTCAATAATGGATAGGAAAATTTCCTGAAAGGGGAGGGGTTTTCCTTAAATTTGGACAGCATCATTTTATTATTATGGCATGCAATAACATTAATATACTGTACTACTACTACAATTTATGCCCCGTCGCATCAATTTTTTCGATTACAATGTACGGCATAGCATTCGCCTGGTGGCCTGTGTATTTTATTATTATTCCATTCATATTACGGTCTAATAAAGTTTTCACAATTTTAAGTTGGCGAATCAACAAATCTCACAAACCATCAATCGTAAATTGCGCTAGTAGTAATGATTGGGGTTGGCTTTTGTAGATGGATTAGCCATCCTAAATTTTGTATCTTTTTGTTAAATAATGACAAAACTAGGGGCGTAGGTATATGCATGTTTTTTTTGAGGAAAAGATTTTATTGCCATAATCACAACAGCATCCATAAAGCATTACAACTCTAGCAACTGGCAGAAGGTTAACTAGAAAAAAAAAAAAAAAAGCATCACAACATGTCCAACAAGACAGCAACTCAACCGCAGCAGCCTTAATGAACCAGTAATAGCCTGAGCTCATTGGTTGCAGCCACGATGGAGATATCCAAAATATTGTAAGACAACATCAGCCTGATCTCATAGTAACATAACCAGCAGCCTTGAGGCTTCAAAATATTACTCCCTCCGTCCCATTTAACTTGTCTTGTTTCACTTTTGCACACAATCCAATGCACTTTTTCAACTGTTAATATCTCAAAACATGTTCAATGAAAAATTATGCAAAATATATATTATAAAACTACATGATCATACGATTCTAACAAGACCCAAATGTACTATTTTTCTCTAAATATATACTTGAAATAAAGTCGAGTCAAAGCTGAACAATGAACAGTGTAAAAAAGTCAAACAGGACAAGTGTGGTGGGACGGAGGGAGTATTAGACAACTGTTAACCAAGAAATTTTGTGAGGGAGAAACCTCTATTTTGATTGATGAGTACTGAAGGTTACAAGAGTTGCAGAATGAACTTACAAGAACTTGGAAAAACTTGAAGGAATTAAAGTGCGGAAATGAAGAAAGCTGTAAAAAATTGCAGAAAGTAAAAAATGAAATAGCAATTCTTTGGTTGAGTCTTGGATGCCCGCTTGAGATGCCACCACCCTGTATTTATAGGGAGAAGACCAACACTCATCCTCTTGATGAAGCAGCTGCAACTGTAACGTTCCCGATATCTTCTCCTGAGATGATGCCTGTCTTAATGGTGCGTGATTCTCTCCCAGACTACTAGCGCTGCCATGATCCATGGTGCCTGTTTTGAATGCACAAGATTCCTTATGCCTGATGCCGCCATTTGATTGTCTGTATAAGTCTCTTATGTCGCCAGCTTCTCACCACTACTTGGTTATCATCCGGATAAATCTTGAACTAGATGGCGGCTTCCAACCACTTGGTCATCATCTGGATAAATATTAAATTGGACTGGGCCTCTCGAAGGATTGGGCTAAGCTTAATGGGCCTTTTGGATTGGGCCCCTCGAAAATGGATTGGGCTAAATTCACTGGGCCTAATTCATTGGGCCTAAAATATTAGGGTTAACAGATGCCCCCCTCGCGCAATTTGTCTGATTAGCATTTTAAGACAAATCTGCGCGTTTGAATCATAAGTCTGGCCCATTAGGCCCATTCCAAAACCCTAACCCTAATCGGGTGTTGTCATCCCTGGGAGCGTCATCCGCGCATCTTGGCCGCAGATCAACTCCCTCAGCCGCCATCTAGGAGAGAATTGCCATCAAGAGAAAGCAACCATCGTCTTGGAGGCCGCCTGCCATCGTCCCGGCCGCCAGCTCTCGTCCCGGACCTGCCGCTATCGAGGCCTTCGAGTGCCGCCATGTCCTGAGGAGGCCGGCAACGAGGAGGGCCGCCAGCGAAGAGGAGCCGCCGCCATCTCTTCCCCAGGCGCCGCCAAGCTTGAACGGGAGGGTCGCCAACACATCTTCGGTCGCCATCTACTTCGAGCGCCGCCATCAACCCAGCGCCGCCAACCGGGCCGCCAGACGCCAGTCCCAGCTCAACGCCGCCAACCATCGCTCGCCAGCGCCGCCAGCTCTCCAGCCGCCAGCATCGGGTCGAGCGCCGCCAGGATCCGGATCGCTGCCATCGAGTTCCCGAACGCCGCCATCTACTCGAGCGCCGCCAGCCGAGCACGGGCCGCCAGCCGCCAACGTGTTGAGCGCCGCCAGCCACCAGCCGCCAACTCCTCTCCGGCCGCCAGCTCCAGGCCGCCATGTGCTCGGGATGTCTTCAGGCCGCCAGCTTCCTCTGTGCAGGCCGCCAGCACCAAGCCAGCAACTTCTGCCCAGGCCGCCAGTCTCTTCTCCGGCCGCTAGCTCCAGCTTCAAGCCGCCATCTGCTCAGGATGTCTTCAGGCCGCCAGCTTCCTCTGTGCAGGCCGCCAGCACCAAGCTGCCAACCTCTTCTTCGGCCGCCAGCACCAGGCCGCCATCTTCATCTGCTGGGGATGCCACCTTGGGCCGCCAGCCACCACCTTCACCAGGACAGGCCGCCATTCCCTTGCCAGGCTTCGCTGCCTTGTCGTCTGGTGCCACGGCTTTTCAGGTTTGTTCGATCTCTTCGCCTGCTTGTATGTTCACTTTTTCATGCCGCGCCGCCACCTACGGGCCGCCATTAGTGTCTGCTCGCTTGTCGTGCCTTGGCCTCCAGCGTTCGATCGCTGCACACCCCTGGGCCGCCACCATCGTTCTTGGCCGCCATCTCATTTGCCCTGAGCCGCCGTTAGAGCTGCCCCGAGCCGCCTTCAGATCCGCTCCCGGCCGCCATCAGCTCCGCCCTGGGACGCCATCTCAACCTGTTCCGGCCGCCACTTGCTCCGGTTTCACGACTCACGTCCAAACCGCCATACTCAGAGCTCGTCCGTACCTCGGAGCTCATGTGTCGGGGCGCCATCCTCAGTTAGGCTGCCGTCCTCATTCACCAACCATTCTGCCTCCAAGGCCGCTGTTGATGGCGTTCCAGGGCCACTATCCAGGGTTTTTACCACCCAAGGTTATTGCATAGGCCACCACTATTGGTTCGTCTTCCTCTTTATTATGTTTTAATTTCTCAAAACGAGTCTCGTGTGTACGTAGACGCTTCTCATCTTGTTCCTCCAGGAACTTTTCCAAGCGAGCCGCTTTCTTGGCCAGCCGGGCAAGATCAGTAGAATCCTGCACAAATAAATGCTCTTTCAATTTTAGCAACATGTTAGCCACTGCAATATTGGCTATCTCCCTATCAGGGACTGCCATTGTACATCGGCCCTTAATCTGCTGTAGTCGGTTAATAAAGGTGCTTGCCGCATCATCGGCAAACTGTTTGACATTAGTAAGGTCTGCGAGACTCACCCGTGATAGTGGCGTATAGAACCTGTCATGGAATGCCCGTTCAAGATCGGCCCAGTTTTGAATTGAGTAAGGCCGCAAGGATACAAACCATGCGAAGGCAGGTCCAGTGAGGGATGAACTGAACAACCTCAACTTCAGCCAGTCGTTGGCCGCCGCTTCACCACACTGAGCTGTGAATCTGCCCACATGTTCTACAGTGGACTTGCCATCATTCCCTGAGAAGGTGGTGAACTCGGGCATCTTGAAGCCCCTGGGGTACGGCTGCATGGTGTCTACCCAATCAGGGTATGGCTTCCTGTATATAGGCCGCTCCATTGGCCTTAGCTGAATCCCAAAATATTGTTGCATTACATCTGCCTGCAACTCGGGCGAGACCGCCGGTGCCTGTGTACGAAGCATGGCGGCTGGAAGTGTGGCAGGTGTCGCAGCCACTCCACAAAGTTGTGGCACCTGCCCCCTAGCGTTAGCGGCATCGGACTAGGGTTCGGTGGGGGAGCCGCTACTGGAATGGCGGCTGTGGGAGGCGTAGGATGTGTCAACGCCACTCCATATGGCTCTGGTGCCTGCCTCCCTTGCGCCGGCGACATCCAACTAGGGTTCGGTACGGGCGCCGGTACAGGCATAGCAGATGTGGGAGTCATGAAAGGTGTCAAAGCCACTTCATATGGCTGTGGTGTCTGCCCCCTTTCCGTCGGCGGCACCCAACTAGGGTTTAGGGACACCGCCGTCGCTTGGCGTGGTGTCATGCCGGATGCATCGGGGATTGCCGTACAGCCTGGTATAGCGCTGGCCGCCATCAAGCAGCTTGATGAAGCATACATCGGCACGGGAGGTGCCGCATAACCGAAGTTCGGCATGCTAGGTGCCGCAGGAGTGAAAGCATAGGTGGCCTGATATGGGAATGGGGGCAAATTGGCCAGGCCTCCGGACTCCGGGAATGGCGGCTGGCCAAGTGTGGTTCCCCAACTCCGCTGTGGGCCGCCAGACGGTCCTAGACATGGCGGCACAATAGTGCCATTTGCTGGAGCAGATCCATCTTGTTGAGTACACAAGGATCCACATATTTTGTCAATTTGGTCGGCCATGGCAGGCCGCAACACATCCATTAGGTGCCTTGTGAGTAAAGGCATGAATTCGGCCATCGATTCAGTCATCGATAGCCGCATTTGCTCAGATAGGGTAGGGATTTGCATTGTTCCCTGTTGTGGTTGAGAAGTGTTCGCCGTATTATCGACGTTCTCAGAGGATGTTCTAACCCATGTGTTCTCTTGTAGCGACATTTCTTCGAATTTTTGAGTCAAGTCCCTTACTACTCGTCCAGATCTAAGTAGCATACACTCCTAAGCGGATATGATCTCAATCTCGTGTCCCACTGGGCGTGCCAATTTGTTAACCAAGAAATTTTGTGAGGGAGAAACCTCTATTTTGATTGATGAGTACTGAAGGTTACAAGAGTTGCAGAATGAACTTACAAGAACTTGGAAAAACTTGAAGGACACCGCCGGTACAAGAAACCTCTATGCCGGTACAGGCATAGCAGATGTGGGAGTCATGGAAGGTGTCAAAGCCACTTCATATGGCTGTGGTGTCTGCCCCCTTTCCGTCGGCGGCACCCAACTAGGGTTTAGGGACACCGCCGTCGCTTGGCGTGGTGTCATGCCGGATGCATCGGGGATTGCCGTACAGCCTGGTATAGCGCTGGCCGCCATCAAGCAGCTTGATGAAGCATACATCGGCACGGGAGGTGCCGCATAACCGAAGTTCGGCATGCTAGGTGCCGCAGGAGTGAAAGCATAGGTGGCCTGATATGGGAATGGGGGCAAATTGGCCAGGCCTCCGGACTCCGGGAATGGCGGCTGGCCAAGTGTGGTTCCCCAACTCCGCTGTGGGCCGCCAGACGGTCCTAGACATGGCGGCACAATAGTGCCATTTGCTGGAGCAGATCCATCTTGTTGAGTACACAAGGATCCACATATTTTGTCAATTTGGTCGGCCATGGCAGGCCGCAACACATCCATTAGGTGCCTTGTGAGTAAAGGCATGAATTCGGCCATCGATTCAGTCATCGATAGCCGCATTTGCTCAGATAGGGTAGGGATTTGCATTGTTCCCTGTTGTGGTTGAGAAGTGTTCGCCGTATTATCGACGTTCTCAGAGGATGTTCTAACCCATGTGTTCTCTTGTAGCGACATTTCTTCGAATTTTTGAGTCAAGTCCCTTACTACTCGTCCAGATCTAAGTAGCATACACTCCTAAGCGGATATGATCTCAATCTCGTGTCCCACTGGGCGTGCCAATTTGTTAACCAAGAAATTTTGTGAGGGAGAAACCTCTATTTTGATTGATGAGTACTGAAGGTTACAAGAGTTGCAGAATGAACTTACAAGAACTTGGAAAAACTTGAAGGAATTAAAGTGCGGAAATGAAGAAAGCTGTAAAAAATTGCAGAAAGTAAAAAATGAAATAGCAATTCTTTGGTTGAGTCTTGGATGCCCGCTTGAGATGCCACCACCCTGTATTTATAGGGAAGAAGACCAACACTCATCCTCTTGATGGAGCAGCTGCAACTGTAACGTTCCCGAGATCTTCTCCTGAGATGATGCCTGTCTTAATGGTGCGTGATTCTCTCCCAGACTACTAGCGCTGCCATGATCCATGGTGCCTGTTTTGAATGCACAAGATTCCTTATGCCTGATGCCGCCATTTGATTGTCTGTATAAGTCTCTTATGTCGCCAGCTTCTCACCACTACTTGGTCATCATCCGGATAAATCTTGAACTAGATGGCGGCTTCCAACCACTTGGTCATCATCTGGATAAATATTAAATTGGACTGGGCCTCTCGAAGGATTGGGCTAAGCTTAATGGGCCTTTTGGATTGGGCCCCTCGAAAATGGATTGGGCTAAATTCACTGGGCCTAATTCATTGGGCCTAAAATATTAGGGTTAACAACAACAGAAACGAACAGCGCCAACCGAGGACACCGAAAGTATTAGCGCCAACCGAGAGGAAACTTGTCGCATAAAAACTTTCAAGTCTCAGAACCTCTATGCTCCCAAAAACTTTCAGGACCACCCAGCCATACTACCCATACCATTCTTCCAACCCGCCTGCTCCCTGAGCACCTTTCCTCGCCCAGCCATCGAATTTCGCTCTCTGAATACATGTTCCACCTTCACCAAGCCTGAATGCCTCAGAATAATCAGAATTGGTGCCATCAGTTTATGAAATCTCCAGGGAACAGATCCTGGATCCCGAAGCCATTTTACGACATTTACTGAATCACACTCGAGAACCACCTTGGGGAGGGGAAAACCTTGATCGTGCACCAACACTTTACATATTCTGCTCACAGCCGTTATTTCAGCCTCGTTAGAGTCCATGCACCCCACATGATCGGATAGGATAAATATCACCTTCCCCATCTCATCCCTAATTGCTCCCCCAATACCGGCCGGACCCGGATTACCTAACGAGGATCCATCGGTGTTTATTTTCCACCATCCCATACTTGGGCATTCCCACTCAAGACCACTCCTTGGAACCTTACTACCCCCCTGCCTTGCCGACACCACCCCAGCAGGGAAGTTTTCCTCCAAACTTCCAATTCCCGCACCCCCAATATTTGACAGCGCCGTTGCCCATAAACCTACCCTCCACCGAATAGTATCTAGTGCCATCTCCACATTGATTGTCCTCCCTTTGAATACCATCCCATTTCTCAGTTCCCATATCGACCACACTATCGCCACCCCAGTCATCCACCATACTTCACAATACCCCCTTTGCATCTTCAAACTCAGCCACCATTCCAACAAATTAACAATCTTTTCCGGGATACTCCACTGCACTCCAAACCATGAAACCCCTTTGTACCACAGCTTTTTTGCTACATTGCATCTACAAAATAAATGATCAATTGATTCCACCTCCCCTCCAAAACATGGGCACATCGCATTTTCAGGCTGTATACAATTTCGTTTCACCAACATTTCCCGAACTGGAATAGCCTCGACAAGCACTTTCCACAACAATAACTTACATTTCATTGGGCTTTTTATCCTCCAAAGACGCCTCCACAGCCACTTTTTCTCCCCCACCTCCCTATCCTCAGAGGCTGACCAGCAAGAGTTCGTGGAATAGCAGCCATTTGAGCTTCCTGTCCAATCTACTCTATCATCAACATAGCGGCAAATATGGTTCCTGTTCAGCACCCTCAACAACCCTTCCCATATTCCTACCTCCCAGTCGAACAGTGGCCGCCTAAGATTTATGCTCCACACCCATTCGAACCCTTCCCAATTACCAAATTCATTGATCATCCCGGTTTTGTTTTCCGACAGCGCAAAAATCCTAGGAAATAATTCCCTTAGAGGCCGACCTTCATCTGTCCAAACATCCCTCCAGAAACTCACCCTTTCCCCATTCCCAACTTGGATTTTAAAGCAGTTCATGAGTCCCTCCCCCTCCTTATCTTCCCAGGCATTGCTAATTTTTCCCCAAAGGGATCTCCCAAACCTTGGCTCCGGCACTAGCGTACTTCTTCCATCATAATACTTTGCAACAATAACTGATTTCCATAATATCGACTCTTTACTGAACCGCCATCTCCACTTGGTTAATAAGGCATTGTTAACATTCACAATCCCTGGAATATGAAGCCCACCCTCCTCCTTATGCTTACTAATCCGCCCCCAGCTCACTCCATGAATCTTCCTTACTCCTCCCCACTCTCCCCAAAAAAATCTTCTTTTCATCCTCTCCAATCTGTCCGCCACAGACTTGGGGACCTTAAAAATCGATAAAAAGTATAGGGGTAAACTATTTAACACAGATCCAATAAGGCATAATCTCCCGGCTTGAGAAAGCATTCTCCCCATCCAACCCGCAAGCCTATTCTCCACCTTATCCAATACCGGTTGCCATAATGATACCCCATTGATGCGCCCTCCTATAGGGATGCCTAAATATTTCATAGGCCAACAACCTACTTCACACCCCAGGATGGCAGCGGCCTCCCTTTCTAGTTCCGCCGAGCAATTGATCCCTTTTAAACTGCATTTCCCATAATTAATTCG
The DNA here is from genome assembly GCA_030278955.1 of Hygrophila difformis. Taxonomy (NCBI): domain Eukaryota; kingdom Viridiplantae; phylum Streptophyta; class Magnoliopsida; order Lamiales; family Acanthaceae; genus Hygrophila; species Hygrophila difformis. The sequence goes on from JAOANR010000003.1 coordinate 10,985,587, forward strand.
CAAACCAGTAGCTAGTGTCAAACACGTAAGGATCCTTTTAACAATGGCCACCTGTTGAATGTCTCCTCTACAAAATAGAATTGTATCATCCGCGAATTGAAGATGTGTAATCTCCGGCCCATTCTCTCCTGCTACCAACCCCTTAATAATCCCCATCTCGGACGCATTCACCATCAGCCTGTTCAATACCTCCGCTACCAAAACGAACAGATATGGGGATAATAGATCCCCTTGGCGCAATCCTTTTTCCAATTTGAAAAATCCGGTTGGTGATCCATTCATAAGAACCGCGGCCGATGCAGATGAGATACATTCCTTTATCCACCCATTCCATAATTCACCAAAACCCATGGCCTCCAACACCCGGTGCAACGCCTCCCATGAGATGTTATCATATGCCTTCGCAAAATCTAACTTGATTACAAAACCCTGCCTACCCGCAACCTGAGTTGACTGAATAAGTTCTGCTGCCACTAGCACTCCGTCAAGGATTTGTCGTCCTTTGACAAATGCCATTTGTGTCTCACCGACCAAACTTCCCAGAACAGGTTGCATTCGCATGGAGAGGACCTTAGCCACCACCTTATAGATACTACCCACTAACGAAATAGGCTGGAAATCCCCGAATCCCGATGGATGTACAACCTTCGGAATTAGAGAAATAAAGGATCCTCCCACCTCTCTAGGCAATTTCCCTCCAGTTTCCAGCCCTCTAAATATTTCCATTAAGTCATCCTTGACTGTGCCCCAAAATTTTTTAAAGAACTCGATACTGAACCCATCCGGCCCCGGTGCCTTATTCCCACCACAACAATCAATAGCCGTTTTAACCTCCTCCACCGAAAACCCCCTCGACATCCATAACCTATCCTCCATTCCCACTGTTGCCAGTCCTATATTAGAAACCTGGAATATCTCACTCTTATCTTTGGAGAAGGCAATTTTGAAATGTGCGAATGCCAATTCCTTTACCTTACTCGGATCTTCCACAGTCTCACCGTTCACCGTCACAGCCCCAATGTAATTCCTCCGCCTTTTAAAGTTGGCCATTGCATGAAAAAAGCGGGTGTTTTGGTCCCCCTCCTTGATCCACCGAACCCTCGATTTTTGATGCCATCTCCGCTCTTCGGCCATCAACACAGTTTTCAATTCCTTTTTTTTGTCCAGCCACATCTTCCTCGTATCCTCCCCCACCTCGCCTCCCTGGAAGCCATCTTCAATAGCCTTAATATCCTCACTAAGCCCCTCAATTCTTTTATCCATTCCTGTAGCCCCGTACCCTCCCCATTCCATGATCCTGTTTTTCAGCGCCCTCAGCTTCCCAACAAGCTTGAAGCCCCGAACTGACTCCCAACCCCCCCAAACCTCCCTCACTAAATCATCGAACTCCTTCTCTTCCATCCAATAGTTATAGAATTTGAAAGGCTTGGGCCCCCAAGACTGTTCGCCAATCTCCAAACTCACGGGATAGTGATCCGATAGGACCGACTCACATCTCTTCTGTATAATGTCTCCCGAGGTATACAACCAATTTGACGATAGCAGGAATCTATCTAACCTACTCCTCGCTCTCCCCCCTCTCCCTATCCAGGTGAACTCTCCTCCTTTCATTGGCAAATCTACCACCCCCAATTGATTAGTGAACTCTCTAAACTCCCTCATCGACCCCCCGTCCTCGGATGCTCCCACTCTTTCACTGGTACTTACAACCGCATTAAAATCCCCTGTCAGACACCACAATTCTCCATTGTTGAGATTGAACTTGTTTGCCAGTATCTGCCAAAACGACCCTCTCTCCCGCCTGTCATTCGGAGCATGAATACAAACAATATTCATGTCCTCCCGAACCCCCCTCACCCTGCCCTTCACCCATATGAAGTGGTGATCTTGCTGGACAGCATAGAAGTCACTCCTACTTGCATCCCACACAATCAATAGACCCCCAGCAGTCCCCAAAGCCGATTGGAAACAAAACCCGTATATTCGGCATATAACCAATCTTGGAACTCCATTAGGGTTTCCAATCCTAGCATCTCTACCACTGCCGCCCTCCTCAGTCGCCATTCATTACTTTCCAGCACCTCCAATTCCACCACCTTATTACGTCCAGTAGGTATATGCATGTTATTGGGGGGCCATTGCTCCCGAAAATTTTGAGATTTAAACAAGATTGTAATGTTTAAAGAAAATGTTTGGTTGGACAGTCTATAAGTTGGGAGTCGGGTGCTTGACCAATATGGTAAGTCCTCATTCCCTAATGTTTAAAGAATTTTTTTTTATGACGTTTAAAGAAAATTATATATTGAATTAATTGTGTTAAAAAAAACTTGAAAATCTTTTGGGGCCTCCCAAATTTTGGGATTAAATTTGTGTGTATATTTTAACTGCCATAAATACAAAAGTTGAGGATATTTTCTATCTTAGAAAAATTATACTACTACCTTAATTATCTTGCTTTATTTTTCTAAAAACTAAAATTTCAATTCCTAATAATCTATGTGGGTAGCTTCTAATTGTAGATTTTTTCTGCAATTTATAGCTAAAGCATTTAAAAGCTACTATAAAGAACATGTCTATTATTTTGATATAAAATCTAAAGTTTTTCAAAACTTTCAAAATTTGCTTAAAAAACAAACCCATATTCATACTTTCTCTTTGTGTCTTTGTGTTTTTCACTTTTATGCGATTATCTATTCCACTATATGTCATTCATTGCCTGACTACCACACAAGCACAACTACAAGTAAGTTGTCCCAATTCCACTTAATTATTTTATATTTTATTAATTTAAGTTTATTTTTGTATAAAACCCTTATACACGCCTGATTAATAGTATTTAATGCAAATCAATTATATTGCGATTGATCTGTGTATAAAAAAAATGCCTTAAAATAAATTTTCATACAGCACCCCATTTTCAATATATCACTTCATGTAAAAACTCAAGGTTCAAAATTTAAATAATTACTATAAAACAAAATTGTAAGGAAACAAGTGAATTTTATATTTGTAGAGGCAACGCTGCTAAGATTATTCTTTCAAAAAGAAAATTATTCAAGTAATAGTACTTCATTTTCCACCTTCAATAGTAATTAGTTAATTCGTTAAATTGACCATTTGATCCAAACAAAAACATCTCGGCTCCACGAAAAAAAAAAAAACAAAAACAAAAACATCTGATGAACTGTTGTCAGAAAGTACAGATAGGCTGCTAACTAATTTTCTTTCTTTCTTTCTTTCTTTCTTTCTTTTTTTCCCTCTAATGAAAAGGACAGATTATTAAAAATGGGCCAATAACCAGTTCGTGGGTGTAGATTTTATGCCACAGCCCCACGGCTAATGGCGCGTTACTTACACGCTCTTCGCTGATGCATTAATTAATAGAAGTAGAAATATACTATAATTATAATTATGTTTATTAGTGATTGACGTACTGTAAGAAATACTCAAGTGGTGGTAATAATGCAGCAGTAGGTTGGTGAAGTTTTGACGGCAACCACGTTGTGTCACGCTTTGCGGCCTGGCGTAATACGCCAACTCCAGTGAGTTAACTCCCTCCAACTGCTAATTTATTATTCCCATGCTAATTACATTTACGGGAAAATATACTTGTATTATTCCCATGCTAATATAATTATTAAAGAAAATAAATGGTTTTCCGACTAATAAAGCATGTAATTAATTAAGACAAATACTCTCTCCGTTCCATCTTAGTTGTCTCTTCCAGGCTCAATTTTAATAACTAATAGTATATGCATTAATTAACTCATAAATTTTTGTTTTTACCCTTCAACTAAACTATTTTGTAATAAATGTCAAGAAATAGCATTTATGTAAAGTAAAGGGCAACATAGTAAAAACATAACATAACTACCTAAAACTACATAAAAATGACAACTATTATTGATCACCTTTTCATCTCTAAAAAGATTACTTCCTCTGTCTCGTATTGATTCTTACATTTCCTATACTATTCACATATATATTTTCACTTAAAGTTTTATTTTAATTATACTAGTTAAAATATAGCCAATTGTAATCTTATTAGATTCGTCTCATCGTCTAGTTTTTAAATATGGAACTTTTAGAATTTTTAATTGTACCGAACTTGAGTTATTTATGATTTAAAATGTGCATTGGACTGCGTGAAAAATTAGGGTCGTAAACAACATTATGAGACGGATATTTTGGAACGGATGGAGTATTATCTATTCAATACCCACCAGATTCTTAATCTTGGGTCAAATATAGTTTATAGATAACCGATATATATATATATATATAAAAAAGTCAAATATTAAAATTATTCATATTTGATAATTAAGTCAAATATTAATAATTCATACATCAACAAATTAAAATACGTTTTTTTTTTGCTGAACATACTATATAGATTAGGAAATATCCCTTCGGTTTAAAATTTTTTAACATTCATTGTTTTTACGTAATTCAATACACATTTTAAAGAGTAATATCTCAAATTTTATAAAAGAAAAAATTAAAAAAATTTAATATTCTAAAAGTATGTGATTAGACGAATATGACATAATCTCACTTGACTATATTTTATCTTATATTACTATGTTAAAATGACAAAATAAAGTAATTAAATAAATAGTTGATACTATGCCAATATTGTATTATTTAAATACGGAGAAAGTAGATGACATGAGTATATGACAGGGTTAAAACACATAATAATATCCTTTTCACGTTAATAAATATAGATACATATATGTGCATAAAATACTTATAATTAACCCAATTATATTATGGAGGTGGACAACGAATCTTATTAGTTATTACCACAATATTTAAAAATTAAATTCAAAGTTAGGAATCATTTCCATGCTTAAGTATTCTCTAAGTACAACATTTTTTAAAAAAAAAAATGGAAATCAGCATGTGATATAAAAGGAAATTGGTCCATATCGCTACAGCGTTTCTCCAAATAGTCTTGTCCTGTTGTGAAGAAGCTTCTTCAGTTCTTCTCCTTCCACAGCAGGCCACGGGACCCCAACTCCCCCGCAGCTTCCCTCCCGTTTCGCCCCAACTCCCACCAATTTTCACTTCCCCTTTCCCCCAATCCTGTCTCAACCCTAATTCCAATTCTTGAAAATTCACCCCTTTAAAATTACACGAGAATAGAAGAAGAGATTAACTTCAGGAAAAACAAAAATTGAAACTTTGTATTCAATGAGGAGAGTTTTGACTGGTTCTTCGAACCAATGCGCGTGTGTGTGCAGACAGCGCAAATTCGGATCCAAACTTTGGTAGAAAGTCAAGCCATCAGATACAAGTCAATGTTCAAACCCTTTGTGCCCGAGTTCCCTCATTTCTCGAACTATTACTCTGCACTTTCTCATTTCCCATTCCTCATCCCCCCCCCCCCCCCCCCCCCCCCCCCCCCCCCCCCACTTTCTTACTCTTCAATTCTCCTCCCAAGTCCCCTCTCCTTCTGGAAGAGATAAATTTATTCGCCCATCCGTATAGAAATTATCCATTCTGTACATAGATATATAGATATATAAATAAGCCAACCAATTGTCTGTTAAGCACTTACTTTTTTCTCTATTTCTCTCAGAAACTACATTTGTGTCTGCAAGATTGAATCTTTTCAGGGATTTTGGAGGTGGGAGTTTGTTTTCAGTTTTTATTCTTTCATTTTTTAATTTTTTTTTTTTAAAAAATTTGTGCTTCCGAGGAAGAAAGAAAGCAAGGCCTAGATTACTGTCTGGCTTTTGAAAACCTTAAACCAAAAATGAAGACTGGAAGAAGAAGAAGAAAGCTGCATTTGGGCAAGATCTATTCATTCAAATGTGGTGGAGGGTTCAAAGAAGACCATTCACAGATTGGGGGGCCAGGGTTCTCCCGAGTGGTTAATTGCAATGAGCCTGACAGTGAAGACACCGGTTTGAGACAATATGCCACCAATTATGTCAGGACGACAAAGTACACGGTCGCAACCTTCTTGCCCAAGTCCCTGTTTGAGCAGTTCAGAAGAGTCGCGAATTTTTACTTCCTGGTCACTGCCATCCTTTCTTTCACTGATCTTGCTCCGTATTCTGCTACCAGTGCTATCATCCCCCTGGTCTTTGTTATTGGAGTCACCATGGTGAAAGAGGGCATTGAAGATTGGCAGAGAAAACAACAGGTGAGATTACTTATTTGTTTGTACTCATTTTGAATAAAGATTGTTGATTCTGACGTTTTCCTGTTTGGAAGTCATTAGAAATTCTTCATTTGATCAAATTATGAATGGCAGTGAGGTTTGATCAATGATGAGATGGTTTTGAACTGTTAGAATTGAACATTTGTTGCTCAATCTTGTTTATGTTTATTTAAGCTTGCCAAATGTTGTCTTTCTCAGGACATTGAGATGAACAACAGAATGGTGGAGGTGCACCAAGGCGAAGGCGTATTCAGGGCGACCGAATGGAAAAATCTTAAAGTAGGAAGCATAGTAAAGGTGAAGAAGGACGAATTCTTCCCGGCCGATTTAGTCCTCCTTTCTTCTAGCTATGAAGACGCCGTGTGCTACGTCGAGACAATGAACCTAGACGGCGAGACAAACTTGAAGCTAAAACAGGCGCTGGAAGTAACATCCTACATAAACGAAGAGCACGAGCTCAGCGATTTCAGGGCCGTCGTCAAATGCGAAGATCCCAATGCTAACTTGTACACATTCATCGGCAGCATGGAGTTTCGCGACGAACAGTTCGCCCTCTCCCCTCAGCAGCTTCTTCTTCGCGACTCTAAGCTTCGGAACACGGACCATATATACGGCGCTGTCATCTTCACCGGCCACGACACGAAAGTCATTCAGAACTCGACCGATCCGCCCTCCAAGAGGAGCAATATCGAGAAGAAGATGGACAGGATCATCTACTTTTTGTTCGGTGTTCTGTTCTTGGTAGCTTTCATTGGATCGGTTTACTTTGGTATCGTAACGAGGGAGGATTCGGACAATGGACACAAGAGGTGGTATCTCAAGCCGGATAGTGCAGACATCTTCTTCGATCCTCACAGGGCGCCAGTGGCAGCCATATACCATTTCCTGACCGCCCTTTTGCTCTACAGCTACTTGATCCCGATTTCCCTGTACGTCTCGATAGAAATTGTTAAGATTCTTCAGAGCGTTTTCATCAATCAGGACATTCATATGTATCACGAGGAAACGGACAAGCCAGCGCATGCGCGGACTTCTAATTTGAATGAGGAGCTCGGACAAGTGAACACGATCCTTTCGGACAAGACAGGCACCCTGACTTGTAACTCAATGGAGTTCATCAAGTGCTCGGTGGCTGGTGTGGCATACGGACACGGTGTCACGGAGGTTGAGCGTGCTATGGCGAAGAAGAACGGATCGCCATTGTTGGTTACAGGGAAGGAAATGCGAGATCAGGTGGCGAAAAAGGGATCACTGATCAAAGGCTTCAACTTTGATGATGAAAGGATCATGAATGGGGGCTGGGCGAAGGAATCGAACGCGGACATCATTCAGAAGTTCTTTCGGCTGCTGTCGGTCTGCCATACGGCTATTCCTGATGTTAATGAAACGACGGGAAATGTTACGTACGAAGCGGAGTCCCCCGACGAGGCTGCATTCGTCGTTGCAGCTCGTGAAGTTGGGTTTGAATTCTTCAAAAGATCGCAAACGAGTGTTTCTGTAACCGAATTGGATCCTGTCTCCCGAAAGAGAATTGAACGGTGAGTATATCGATGTAGGCTCGTTTAGTTTCTTCATTCTTACAATGATTTTGGATTGAGCAATTTGTCATAACTTTCTATGTTTATGCTAAAATGCAGATCATACAAGCTTTTGAATGTGTTGGAGTTTAACAGCACAAGAAAGCGAATGTCGGTTATAGTTAGAGACGGAGGAGGAAAAATACTGCTTCTTTGCAAAGGCGCGGACAGGTTTGTCTTTTTCGTTTGTTCTAACTTTTAGCCATAGAATTTGCGGTTTGGTTTGTTCATTGATGTTCTTTTATTATGGTCTATACAGTGTAATGTTCGAGAGGCTTTCTAAAAACGGATGCATTTACGAGGATCAAACGAAAGAACATGTGAATGAATATGCTGATGCCGGCTTGAGGACGTTGATACTTGCTTATCGGGAGCTCACCGAAGTGGAGTACGAAAAGTTCAATGTGAAGTTCTTGCAGGCTACGACCGCGGTCAGTGCTGATCGCGAGGATCTGCTGGATGAAGTGTCGGAAGAAGTTGAAAAGGACTTGATCCTACTCGGCGCGACTGCTGTTGAGGATAAGCTCCAACAAGGGGTGAGTTAGTTGTGATGAAATTTTGCAAAAGTTTTTTTGTGTTCCCATTCTTGATGATAAAACTTATTTATTGTGTCTGTGTTCTTTTGATTGAATCGATCAGGTTCCCGAATGCATCGACAAACTCGCACAAGCTGGGATCAAAATATGGGTTTTGACAGGGGACAAGATGGAAACTGCTATTAACATTGGGTATGTGCATTCTCACCTACATTTTTTCTTGCAAATTAGAATGAGTCCTTTTCGTGCCATAACCTAACTGTAAGAATTGTTATTGCAGGTACGCGTGCAGCTTGTTAAGACAGGGAATGAAGCAAATTATTGTAACCTTGGATCAGCCAGAGATCAGAGTTCTTGAGAAAGGCGACGACAAGGCTGCCATTGCTAAGGTTAGTTAAAAAAATTGCTTCTTTTTTTTTTTTTTCTCCTGGAAAACCATTCTCTTTGGCGTTTAGATCGAAAATTAAGAGCTGACAGAGTTGCTCTGCATTGTCTTTTATCATCATCAGGCGTCGAAGCAAAGTGTTCTTCGACAGATAACCGAAGGAAAGGCGCAGGTCTCCAAACTGAACGCGGAGGTGTTTGCATTGATCATCGATGGGAAATCTCTCGCGTACGCTCTGGAACACGATGTCAAGAAGTCGTTCCTCGAACTCGCTGTCGGCTGCGCTTCCGTCATCTGCTGTCGCTCGTCTCCCAAACAGAAGGCGTTGGTGACGAGGCTCGTCAAGGAAGGAACGAAGAAGACGACCCTAGCAATCGGCGATGGAGCCAACGATGTAGGAATGCTGCAGGAAGCCGACATTGGGATCGGAATCAGCGGCGTCGAAGGAATGCAGGCGGTTATGTCAAGCGACGTCGCCATCGCCCAATTCCGATTCCTGGAGCGCCTGCTTTTGGTCCACGGACACTGGTGCTACCGTAGAATATCCACGATGATCTGCTACTTCTTCTACAAGAACATCGCCTTCGGCTTCACCCTGTTCTTCTACGAAGCCTACGCCTCCTTCTCCGGCCAGCCCGCGTACAACGACTGGTTCCTGTCTCTTTACAACGTGTTCTTCACCGCACTGCCCGTGATCGCCCTCGGCGTGTTCGACCAGGACGTATCCGCCCGGTACTGCCTGAAATTCCCGATTCTTTACCAGGAAGGCGTGCAGAACGTCCTGTTCAGCTGGCGTCGGATCATCGGATGGATGATGAACGGCGTCGTGGCTTCCGTGATCGTCTTCTTCTTCTGCACGCGCGCTTTAAATCCGCAGGCGTTCGACAGCGACGGCAGGGTGACGGATTTCCAAATCCTGGGGCCGACGATGTACACGTGCGTCGTGTGGATTGTGAACTGCCAGATTGCGCTGGCGATCGGATACTTCACGTTGATCCAGCACGTTTTCATTTGGGGGAGTATTGCCCTGTGGTACTTGTTTCTGCTGGCGTACGGCGCCATTCCAGCTTCCATCTCCACGACCGCCTACGACGTGTTTGTGGAATCGCTGGCGCCGGCGCCGGCGTTCTACGTGGTGACGCTTGTGGTGACGGTGTCGGCACTGGTGCCGTACTACGTGTACAAGACGATTCAGATGAGGTTCTTCCCGATGTACCACGGGATGATCCAGTGGATGAGGCACGAGGGGTGGTCCGAGGATCCTGAGTACTGCAATGTCGTGAGACAGCGGTCGATCAGGAGGACGACGGTCGGGTTCACGGCACGATCCATGGCGAGGACAAACCCTCTCGAGGCATAGAAAGTTGTGAAGCCTTGCATTTTTTGGAGGTGTTTTACAAGGCTTTTGTGTACAGAAAGTTGTGCATTTTGGTGTTTTCGTGTTTGTGTGTTGGTAAAGCCACCTTTTGTAATTTTTTGGTAAAATAGAGCAAATAAATAAATAGTAATATAAATGTATTCATTCTTTTTTGAATTTATGAATAATGTGCAATATTGCTTTTCGTTACGGACTACTTTTAAACCATTAAATTAATAACTCAAGTCTGCTATAAGTCAAAATACTAAAAGTTCGATATTTAAAAATGAGACGAATCTAATAAGATTTTAATTTATATAACTATGATAAAATTTTAAGTGAATGTTTGTGTGAATAATACTCCTAAGTCCTAACACATTACCAAATGTCAAATTACATAACTAGATGGAGGTAATACAACAAATGAATTTCAGGTTCATTTCATAGTAAACAAAGCAGCATAAGAAACAGCATCCGTCAAAGGCGCTATCTGCTGACTGGTATCATATTCACATCATTCCCATGGAGACTCACTCACCCACGTTTCTCTGATCGGGTTGGGCTTTGGTGTTGGGCCCACTGGACCCTTATTATCTTGGACGGGCCCAGCGTGTCACGGATCACACATTTTTTGTCAAAATATCAATGCCCTGAGAGACAAGATAGGTTGGTCAAATTTATGGCTTTATGATATGTTTGGATTTCTAATCTTTCGCTTTATCTAGATTTTCATTCTCTATATCGTGAGTCGATCGATATATTTGGATGCTATTTATCATGTCTATTTTATCTTACTATGATATGTGTGTTTTTCTTTTTAAAAACATATCAACTTTATAGCAAGGTTATCAAAGTCTAGATCTTATGTAGAATCGTTTTTTTCATTTATAAGACCGAGATCGTAGGATCGTATTCAGATCCTAAGATCCTATGAAATCAGGACAAAAAAATTATATTCATATTTCATATTAGCAAATTACAGTAGTCAATATCAATATACAATAATTTATTTAGCAAAAAAAGAAAAAAGATAATAATTGAGCATTTAAGACATTATGCTTGAGCTGAGTTGGATTTGTCATTAGAATTTTCCTCATTTTCGTCGGTCTCAATTACTGTCTCATTCGATTCATCATCATCCATCTGCGCAGGGGTTTAGGACTAAGATCTCCATCAGCAAGGGTGCTGGAAGAGGATGTTACGGCAAGGGCGGCGGTAGAAAGAGGAAGGGGATGCGAGGGCAACGATAGGAAGAGAAGGGGGATACGACGACGACGTGAACAACAGGACGATGAAGGAGATACAACGGCGATTGTTGGAAGAGGAAGATGAAGGGGATGCGAGGAAGATGGAGATGCAAACAAAAATCCCTATAAGAGGGAGTGGGATCGGATCGTTCAAAGATTTTAAGATCTTGTATAGATCTTGTAGATCTTATACAGATCTCACCCTCATTTAGATCCCATACAGATCTTGATCGTTTTGGCTTTGTGGGATCGTAGGATCGTAAGATCCTAAAATTTAGATCTAGATTTTTTTTTGGTAGAATTTAGATCTTGATTTTAATAATCTTGATTTATAGAAATAGACCTCACTTGTAGCCGTTAAGATTAACTTCAATATTCCCTCCAAATTTAAGATTAACTTCATTTTGGCCGTTAAGTGCAAAGGCTAAATGACTCCATTCATATTTTTCATCATCTTCATCTCCACTTTCCCATTTTTACTAGACGCAATAACCAAACTCATTTAACCTCTCCCACCCGGGCCGGAAAACTCGAGCATCTCTGCCAATCCTTTTGTTGTATCGTGAAAATTATTTGAAATCTAGATCTCTATCGATGATGGAATGGAGTCAAGCGAAATTGAAAAGGAGGCTAATGAAATAGAAAATTTGAACAACTTGAAAGGAATGCTTGAATTGAATGAACTAAAAGTTACAATGAAAGCAATAAATGGAATTGAAACTGCAGAAATCTATGAAAATAAATTAAAGTGCGGCGCTTTTGAGCTTAGTATTTGATCTTTGCAGTAGCCGCTTCACTCTAATATTTATATGGTGGCAAGCCCTAGAAACCACCAGATGCATGCCCTCTTCGTGTTTGACTCCCTCTTTTGATGTCGATAATAACAATGCACACTTGTGGACCGGGCGCTTAAATGTGGATTGGGTCAATTTATTTGGGCCTCTAACTTCTTGGACCAACACCTTTGTCATCAGCCTCCACAACCAGAATTCGTGAATGCTGATCTCCTTACGCCCTCAAATCTCAAACTCACCTGTCTGATTTATGAATTTGGTAAACATCTAAAATGAGTTGCAATTGATCCGAAGGCAGTAAAACTAGGGCTGGACAATTTTGCTGAAAACTCGGTATACCGTTCATACCATATAGAAAAATACCAAAAATATCGAAATTTATGGTATGGTATATTGCCGTGCCGAATATTTTTGGTATGGTATCGGTTTAAAAATACAAGATATTCGGTATACTGAAAATACCGAAATACCGATATACATATATATTTTATAAAATATATAATTACAATTTTTAAAATAAAAAATATTACATATGTATTACTAAACCCCAAAGAAATTCACAGTTAAGGCCTAGACACAATTTTAAATAACCTAAAATTAAGTTTACATTTATTATAAAGCAAACATTAATTCTAAATTTCAATCATATTCTAAATGATTATCTTTATTTATTTAAGTTTAAAATTTAAATAGTATTTATTTATCATAATTTAATATAACATATATCTATGACTTTCATGTTTTGTAATCGTTGCATGTTCTGGTCAAGCTTATTATCTTTAATCTTCAATTCTAGTGTGACTTAGAACGTATTAATATTTTTAATCATGAGCATATATAAATAAATAAATGTCATTCTGCTAGAAAAGATTATGAATGACCTCTAAAATTCATTTAAAACTCTATTAATATCATGTGATGCGAGTTAATTACATTATTTTGGAAATTATTTTATTGTAATTACGTTAAAACAATTATATGAAAATTTTCTTTCACTCATTTTCATAAATATTTTTATATTGGTATATCGATAATACCAGACTTTTATGCCGAATGTTTCGGTATACCAAATATTGGCATACCGAATTTTTGGTATGGTAATGGTATTCATTTTTCATATACCGATATTTACGGTACGGTAACGGTATGTGTGAAAAAATTCGGTATACCGTACCGATCCAACCCTAGGTAAAACACATCCTCGGAGTTGATGGAGCAACGAGAGGCTTCAATTAATGTAAACAAATTTATCGGAGGAAGGGCTCTAGTCTATGGCTTTCACATTGCTTCACATTTTTTTCATGTCCTCTTGAGATTCACAAGTTAATCTCTTCCTTAAATTTTTGTGAAGCTAATTTAAAATTTAAGAATATACCCCCAAATCTTTATATCTTTAGGATTGTCTATCAGTAAAATTCCCTGAGGGTGTAATAACTAATAGGGCCATGCCGAGTACAATAATTAGGATAAATTTATAATTGGACCCATTCTGTCCTTACATTTAACCGTCAAAATTGGAGTTAACGTTAAATTTGGACAGCAAGTATGATTTTGTCCAAGTTATGATAGTTTTTTTTTTTTTTTTTTTTGAGGGAACCCAAGTTATGGTAGTTGGAGTGTATTTTTTCTGTGACAAAAAATGCACTCCAAGTTATGATAGTTGGAGTGTATTTTTTGTCACAGAAAAAGTTCAAGTTCAAACTTGCATAAAAGTAGGTTGAAAGTTAAAAAAAAAAAAAAAATGTTACTCATTCCGTCTTGCACTTGTAGACTCATAACTACATTACCAGAATTCCTGCAAGAAAAGCTTTTGCACAACCCATTTCGTATACGGCTTTCTAATGTGCCTAGATCGAGTAAGCAAATCTCGAATTTAAGTTCCAAGTTAAAAACATTGGGGGGGCCTCTTACAGACACCCAGCAATCATGATCAGTGGCGGACCCAGGATTTTTTCGGAGGTAGGGCCGGAGTCTATTTTTTCTTAATCTTAAGTAAAAAAAAAATTAAAAAAAATTTGGTAAAAAAAAAATAATAGAAATTTTTTTTTTTTTAATTTGAGGTGGGGCCGAGGCCCCACCGGGCCTTAATGTAGATCCGCCCCTGATCATGATCTAACAAGGCCCATGTAGAACCGATTAAAAGACATGTCCTTCAACTGTTATATCTGATGAGAATACACTTGTAGCCATCAATATTGTGGTTGGTGAAAGCACAGACAAGAATTGTGGATAACTTGCCCTGATTTGGACATTTTTGTCCATTTACTCCCTTGTGGGACTCTGTTTGTTCTTCAGAATGATTGCAACATCCAAAACAAGCAAAGTGAAGTAAAAAAAAAAGAATATAACTCGATCAACAGAGACCCAATATAATAAAAACAACATAACTAGTAGTATAATGTTTTTTTCCCCTTCCAAAACGTGTATTGTAAACCATAGATTTTATTAGTAGTTACTTATTGATTTAGAAAACTATATATACCCTTATGTGTAAGGCATTTGTAACTAAAGTCTGCAAGTAAAGACAGGCATGATTGAATGTTGAGCATTATAACCTCAATCCACCTGTATTGAAATTGACCTTTTTCACCCAAATGAATCAACTGCAGCTCAAGAGAAGTTAGCTGATGATCCAAATAGTTCCATCAGACGAAATCCGATGCAGTCGTAATCGATCTCCACGGGACACGATTGGAGCCTCTGCGATGCGCAGACCTCCTCCTCGCCTCCCCAGAAGCTTCCGAAAGCGAACTCGCCCCTACTGGAGACCTCCTCCAATACGCTCTCGACTTCGTTCATGGAACAGAACTGAAGGGACTCGACCAAGAACAAGTCACGGATGTCGATCCTGAAGGAGTTCCCGAGGCTTCTGAAGCTGTCCTGTTCATAACCCGTCATCTCTATCTGTATAACCTTGGCTGATGCTGCTCTCCGACGGGCTGTCAATTTCTTGGCGTATGCTTTAGTCTTCCTCAGAAGCTTCTGCGGGAGCTTCAGCAGTATGAAGACGAAGATCTGTAGGAGCAGACATTGACAGCAACAGCATATGACAATGCAGTCTGCAGCGAGCATTTCTCCATCTTCCATGACTTCGATTTCCCTGGAACGAAAAATATGGGAGAAAAAAGAAAACACGAATGAAGACGAAGCAGCAAATGAAAAATGGGAAGGAGGGAGAGGAGGGAAAAGGGAGTCATTTCTTGAAAAGGAATAAGTTCTTTGTCATGTAGGAAGGGTATTATGATGTGTGAAGCAATGAGAATGGTCATGCTGAGAAGTTAATTAAAAATATAAATAAAAAAAGAAATAATGAAAGTACTAGTTATGAGTCATAGTCAGTGACTTCATGCTCAAAAAATGGGATTTTTGGGGGGCCGTAAACATGTTGTGGAATCTTGTTTCCTAAGGAAAAGATAAAAGGTGTCCTCTCCTAACCTGATGACTTGCTTTCTACATTTCATACAGATTCTTAGAACATGGTAATTGGTAGCTTATGAATCCCCCTCTAAGAAGTCCTCAGAAACCTTTTTGGGCAACACAGATATTCCCAAGACCGTCGAATTTCCATGTGAGGGGAAAGTAAGACGGTTGAAAGCATTTAGAATCCCTAAATGAATAAAGAACAAGTGCATATGCAAGAGGGGATTAAGGGATTATTGCAACATGTAGAGGATTTCCCATTGGATGCTCGAAAGGTTGTTAAGAACAGGAATCAAGATGGATAAAAAGCTTCATTAGAAATCGAAACCAGTGTAAGCATATATGTGCTTAGAGTTACAGGAAAAAAAAAAAAAAAAAATTGCTTCGATAAATATAGAGCATGAAGATATATACTAGCCAAAAAAGCCGGCTTAAACTTACACTCATGTTGGTAAGTCAGTATAAATATGAGATGGGTGAATGGCAAAAATCTCGGTGATACCTCTTGGAGCTGGAGTTGTCGTTTTAGTTATATCAATATATGCAACTGGTTGGCGATACCCTCTGGATATGTCAATCAGTCCGGCTATTTTCCTGGTTGGCTTCGCCACTTGAACTATCTTGATTGAAGAAACTCGTGCTAAAATTTTGACTACCAAATGCCATCCTCCGAATCAATTTAATTTCTTCAGATTCTTGGGCAGCATTATATATTTCACTTTCTCCCAGTCTCATTCCGTTTGTCAAATTTGAGGTACCCAAACTGTCGAAAGCCCTTAGCACCTGGAAGAAACACGAATTATTAAAATGCTTCATCAGCATTATGATATATCGCAAAAGAAAATGTGAACAATTTTCAGTTTTGGGTACAACGTAACTACCTGTCCCATGTTTGGTCTCTTAGCGGACGAATGGCGCACACAAGCTGCTGCAGCTTCAATCAGTCGAGACATCTCACTGTCAACATAATTCCCTTCGAGCCTTGGATCAGCTAGTTCATTAAATTCCTGTGTCTCAATTGCATGACCCAACAAAGGTCGGGCCTGGAACAAAAGTAAATCACATCATCGAATTTCAATACATAAATCTCGTAATCAAGTATTAGTATTCGTGGTTAATTGGCTTTACCCATTCAACAAGGCTCTCATCACCAAGTGGCTGAGATGTATCTACAGGCTTACGGCCAGTGATTAACTCCAGCAGCACAACTCCGAAGGAGTACACGTCAGATTTGTCAGTCAACTTGCCACTGGATGCATACTCGGGAGCCATGTAACTTATATAAAGGCACCAAGAAATATAAGACACTATAATGAGACTATGGAGACAATCTTTATTCAAGCTAACATTTTGCTTTGATGAACAGAAAGACCAGAAAGTAGAGAGCCCTTACCCGAAGGTCCCCATTACACGGGTGCTAATATGTGTATTTGAATCTATAGCTAACTTAGCCAGTCCAAAGTCAGAAACCTGAAAAGGTAGCTTGTAAGATTATTCCTAAAGGTGTGGAAAGAGGATTGGACTAGATTGAAATCATTATACCCGGGCTTCAAAATTATTATCCAGAAGAATATTCGATGACTTGATATCTCTGTGTATAATACGAGGATTACCTGAGGGACCACAGGAAATAAGTGTAAATACCACACTTATAGTGCACAGATTAATAAAAATGCTGCTTGTTAATTAATCAGTTTCTAACTGAAAAAGCCAAAAATCTCTGGAATCATTTATTCATATTGCCTAAATCTTATTTAGCAACTCCAAAAAGAAATATCAAAATAATAGGTGGCTTATTAAAAATGGTACCAATATAATGCTTATTAAGAGTAATTTTGGTAGATAACAACATAGTAGTTTTTTGACAGCAGTGAATTTGTTGCATTTACTATAAAAAGGCAGTATTGAGATAATCTACAAATCCTCTCTACTTAAAATACATGATCACTAGAACATGTCTGATTGCTCTCCCCATCACACTTGTTGGTCCATACTTATCCTAAATAAGATATGCACATTTCATAAGATTATCTAATTAAATGGGAGATTTTAAATATTCTACAAAGGAATGGAGAAATATTCATTGAGCATAGGGCAATAGTACAACTAAATCCAAATTGATTTCCTTGCATGTGTATACAAGAGGTAATTTCGAGGAGCTTACAATCTTCATGGAGGTAAGCTAGCCCACGGGCTGCACCAACAGCAATCCTTACACGTTTAGGCCAGTCCAAAACAGGCCTACCGTCACCTGAGGAGTAAACATAATATAGATAATCATCTCACATAAAACTCACCTTGCCATATTAAGCGCAATTCTTACCATGAAGATGAAAGTAGAGGGTATCATTTGGGAGAAAATCATATACAAGTAGCCTTTTGTCATCAGAAATGCAATAACCTACAAGTGAAACCAAATGACGATGGTGTATACGACTTATTATCTCAACTTCAGCTTTGAATTCCCTGTCTCCCTGTTGGCCGCCAATCTTTAGCTGCTTAACGGCTACCTCTCTACCATCTACAAGAGTTCCTTTGTACACAGAACCAAACCCGCCTTCGCCTAGGAGATTCTGGGCTGAAAATGCATTAGTGGCACGAACTAGTTCTTCGTAGGTGAACCACGGCCTTGAATTGCCTAAACCACTGGAACCATGGGGTGAATATATACTGCCAGAGCTACTTCCATTATTGGAGGCCGACATTTTTACATTCCGCGAGCTCTTACCTGAGTACAAATTCAACTACTTATTAAACTGCCAATGAAGAAAGATATGTGTACTGGCACACAACTTTTAACATCTAATATAGAAGTACTAAAAGTGCTTGCCTGATTCTAGAGGAAAACCTATGGTGTTTGGAATAGAGTAACCACCACCATCTCGTTTATGAGCCTTTTTCTTTCGTTTCCACACACAGCATGCAGCAGTTCCAAATATTCCAAGCAACAGGAGACTAAGTACTACAGCAATTGCGATTGTAACTCCAGTTCCAATACCACTACCATTCGCAGACTGCGGTCCATCTGAAGCATGACTACGGGAAACATTGTTTCTAGTATTACCAGATGGAGCAAGGGATGTTGGTGGACGAGAGACAGCAGATGGAGGAGGTGTTGACGTTTGACCTAAAGGTGATGGTGGTGATCTTTGAGCAGGATTTGAAGGTGTTGGAACTGGTGGTATGGTGGAATTATCGGGAGGTGAGCCTGGTGGCAATGGTGATTTTTGAGGTGGTTTTGCTGATGGTAGTGGAGGAGAATTTTCAGGCGCCTTAGGCAATGGTGGTGATGGTGGTGAACCAATAGGCGGTTCTGGTGATGAAGGTGAATGTTCTGGCGGTTTTGCAGCCAGTGGAGGTGGAGCATTAGTTGGTGGCGGAAGAGACGGACTTGTAGGAGGCACGGACAATGGGGTTGGAGGGGGATTAGTTCCCACAGGAGGTGGGGAACTAGGAGGCTCAGATGGTGGAGCAGGTGTTGGTGGATTTGGAAGAGGAGGAGATAACACCGGCGGAGTATTAGATGGTTGGGGAGGAGGACTTGACACTGGTGGTGGTGGTTTATTGGCTGGAGGTGGGGAAGATACAGGCGACGGGGAAGCCAATGGCGGAGGCGATGTAACATTTGAGGGAGATGGGGATTGCTGAGGTGGTGCACCAGCTGGTGGGGGAGAATTCAGCTGAGTTAGAGGTGCACTGGGAGGGTCTGATAGAGATGCATTCAACTGAGGTGAGGTTGCACTAGGAGGATCTGCTAAAGATGCATTAAACTGAGGTGCAGGGGCACTGGGAGAATTGGGTGCACTTATGGAAGAATTCAAGGAATTATGTGGAGGAGGAGAATTGAAGGAAGACTGTGGACTAATTACAGGAGAATTTGGGGATGGAGATGCAGATGACATCCTGAAAGCCCCAAAGCATCAAACTGTTCCCAATTCCTCCAACACAAACAACATATCTACACTAAAAGTATCACACTCCCATATACAGAAATAAACTCAATATTCAACAAATCAAAGAGAGGAGACCTCCTACCCTCATCAGAGTGAACTCTCTCTGAAACTCAAATTTGCTATGCAAAGAACGAAACTTCCACAGAATTCAATCAAAATCAAATCTTTCATGGAATTAAACCAGCAACCAATCCTAGTTCACACTTGCAACAACACCAAATTTTCCAAATAAATTAAGGGCTCAAATCCCAAACGGCAGAACGATCATACCAAAAAAGACAGCTCCCAATTTCATCATCAGATGCAGAAACCTAATCAATAACAGGTAGTATATGAATTACCCTTTACAGTGATGAATCCCAAAATCTGGAAACCCAAAAAGGAAGCTCCTTTGAGTGCCTGAAAGCTTCAACCTAAGAAATACACAGAGAGAATAATACAAAAAATGCGTCAATGAACATCAACAAAAATACCGACACTGACTATTCCAGACAAATTCGGGATTAAAAATTCCTTGTTCCAAGTGGTTGGAGGAGAGATTCTAGGTGAAATTCGTGTTGGGGAATTGAAAATAATTAAGGTCGTCATCAAGAAAACTGATAATGCAGTGATAAAGATTGGGGATTATTGGTGGTATTATACTAGTAGTAGTATTAAAATTTGTTTGTAATTTGTGTGGGCAAATGGCAACTCCTCGGTACTTTACTAACTTCGACACTGATACTGTTGAGGAACGTTGCAGCTAAATGTATAGTGCGGTCTTACGTGGTCGTCGGCTCTTTACGCCCAATCAATCCTGACCGTTTGTAGTGCGTTATCCCGTGGAGTTTCAGCATCTAGCGGTCCACATTTACTTGGAAAGAATCTTCCTTTTACAGCACGTGTGGGTTGACTAGGTCAACGACCTTGATTTTTATTACCTCCTCTATTCGTAGGTTCACTCCCAATCAAAAACTCAGCTGTCTTATGTTTGATACGAGAATTGGATATTTACATTTTCCAATTCCACTTATACCATCGAAACGAGAGCTTAATTTAGTCATTAAGTTTTCTATTTTTATTTTTTTTTGTTTTTTTTGGTGATTTTATAGTTGGGGTTTTAATTTTTTATCTCATTCACTATCACTTCTATTTTGTTTAATTCGTGTAATCTGTGTAGTATGAATTATTATCATTTTTTTACATGCTCGAGTCTGAATTGTAATCAATGAAATTTTACTTATCAGATTTCATTCGTGGAACTAGATTTTGAATTTCACTTATAAATCCTATCTTGAAATTCTTATTTATCTATTTTTACCCTATAATCTAATTATATGTCCCTCATCAATATTTCTTTTGAACTTAATAAAATAATATAAAAACACAGATTACTAAATAAATGAAAAAAGTAAGTAGCTAAAAGTTATTGAATGGTATTTAATGTGTAGGTGAAATTATTATTTTTTTTTATAAAAAAAAAAGATCACTAATTTCGGAATATTTAAAAGAAAATTAAATACATTGACAAGTGCTTTCTTGATTGGAAAATAATAGTCCATGTTTTGGATGTTGGTGGGGGCTTCACAATGATTTGATACTTAAAAAATTGGACATGAAATGAATAGGAAATAATTAGTTTAGTGGTATGTCTGGTCTCTGTAATGTCTCTGTCTCATTAAATTGGATCACACCACCTTTATTTTCAAACCATATCTTCAACCATCACCACAAAACTTTCAACTAATAATAACTGAAAATACATAATCCATCTCTCCTGATATTTGTAATACTCGAAATATGGCTTAAATAGGATGTCTAACTATAATAATGAAAAATATCTTATTAGTATAATCGAGTAACTTGTTTCAATAATATTGCGTTTAAGTTTAAAGGTTATTTTATACTTTATATGTGTATTGAATAACTCGGATAGTTATTTTTCAAACATAGCTTAAAACTCCATCCAATGAAAACATAATTTACCTGCATTCACAAAACGTTGACTTTCAACATTTGAAATTTAAAATTTTCACTAAGAATAAATATTTTTCTTTTTTTACTTCAAACTCTAACTCTAAATTCTATTTAAAATTTATCCACTAACTCTAAATTCTATCCTTCCGCAACTTTTAGTTTTTTAAAATGTAATTTTAAACCCTACCATTATAAGAATTTCGTTGGAAATGCCACGAATGCCTAAAACTTTGTCGTATACCAGATTTCATTACTTTGTTTATCACCTCATGCGTCAGACTTTTTATTGCCTTCCTGCAAAGTTTAATTACGAAATACCAATACCGAAACTATCTTAATTTATACTCTCTCTGTTCCTAAATAATTGCATCTTTCAACTCAATTTCAATAATTAAGATTCGTATTAATTACCTCATAAATTTTTATTTTTACCCTTCAAATAAATTCTTTCGTAATAAATGTCAACAAATAGCATTTATATAAAGTAAATGGTAATATAGTAAAAACATAACATAACTACCTACAAACGCAACTATTGTGGAATACTTTTTAATTTTTAAAAAGACTACTAAAAATGAAACGGAGGGAATAATTATTAATTACCACTAACTCCAAATTATTAACTATAGTTCTCAAATACGTAGTATATTAAAATAAATAAACAGTTCTCACCAAAAAAATAAATAAACAGTAGAATAGAAGGGGCCTGTAATTACTTTCGACACATTCTAGTATTTCATATGTAATCTGGCCCATAAGGCCCAGAATTTCAAGTGGGCCTTTGTAAACGAAATTCATTACCCATTAAATAGAAATGAAATACTGACCAATACAAAAATTAATTATTTGGTCTCTAACTTTCAACTTTTAAGTTGGAGTTTCATTCTTCACCTAAAAAGTTGGAGTTCAATTCTTCATCCAAATTTTAGTATACTTTATCAAAATTAAATTTACAATAAAGGTTTAATAAAGAACTCAGGGCGGGTTTTCTTTTGAATAAGGCGGGTAGAGCGACGAAGGCTCGCTCAGTCCTGGCATCTATGCCCGTGTACACCATGCAGATTCATTTATTGCCTCAAAGTGTGTGTAACAGGATAGACAAAATTGTTCGTCGTTGGCTCTGGAAGGTCGGATCTGGTTGCAGCATCCACTTGCTGAGTTGGGACCGTTTGGCCCGGCCGCGGCAATGTGGTGGGTTGGGTGTGCGCGCGGCCCGGACTATGAACTTTGAACTTCTTGGCCGGTTGGTGTGGGATATTCTCTTTAGCACCAACAAGCTGTGGGTTAGGGTCTTGCAGGACAAGTATGGTTTAGTGGAAGGTTTCTTCCCACAACCTCATTATTGCAGCACCAAGGTGTGGAAGATGTTGTGCAAGGTGGGGGAGAAAGGGCGGATATGGGTGAAACTTTTGACAATTTCCGTCCCACGAGCTTTTGCTAAAATATACCAGGTTAGATTTATTACATGAAAAGAGTTATGATTTACGAGAAGGGGTTTAGGGATATATATATTAAGCTTAATAGTCTTTTTATTACTCAAGTATGGTGCTTTGGTTTCGAATGGCGCTGTGGTCCTCTCTGTCATGAAATGTTGACAAATCTCATGGCACAGCCGGGATAAATTGACCTTCAGCCTGTCACACTGAGGATCCCCGGCAAATATGCCATGATACTTCTCATCAATCCTTGTCATAAGATTTCCTGCCATGAAACTTTTGACTGATTCCCACTACATGAGTATTTTCCGAAAAAATCATGATCCTGGTTTAGATTTTATTTAATGAAATCAATTTATGATGGCGGGGTTGTGATTAGGGATATATTTATAAGTAGTCATGTTTTTATTGCTCGTGTTTAAGAAACTGTGCCCCCGAAAGCGCACGGTGTCAAAAATTGCAGTAATTTATAGTAAGACCGGATCGTTCACTGGAGGATGTGCGATAGAAGCAGGGCCCACGTCATTTATTAAGATTTTCCACTTGGTTACTCGATTCAAGTGTGTGAAATGACTAACAACTACTTGACATAATTTAAACTAAGCTATGAAAGCAACTAAAATAAAGCATATAAGATTATTCTAGAAAGCGAATTAAATTTAATCTAAGAAAGCAGATTTAAAATGAGACAGAAGAGACAGGAAGAAAAGAATAAAAATTGGACAAGATTCAGATGAAACACAATTAAACTTCCATTTTAATACACAGATCTTTGTTTGGGATATTTCTGTCAGTTAGCTAATTCTCATGCTCTCTATACCAGGTTCCCTTTAACAGACAGGTACTTACAGTAAGAGTTTACATGCTCTTAAGGAAACAAATTCTAAGATACCACAGACTCACAACTGCTCCCGTCAGAGCGTGTCATTCATCTGTGGTGGACAAGCAACACCTGACAAATCATTTATTGAAGTGTCAAGTACTGCTATCATTCCCCCATGTCACACCCAAAGATTCTAATTAAGCCCTGAACTATCCCTTAACTCTCTGTCCTAGTAGCAGTTACACAACTCTCAATACAACCGAGTGACCTCTAACGAAAGCATTTAAAAGAAAGCGGTAAAGAAAGCATTTAAAATCCTATCACTCGGAGGTTTTTTTGAAGGTCTGACCCTGGTAGTAAAAGAAAGCCCCCCAGTCAGAATGGCTGGATGTGGATCAAGAATTCCCTATTCTCGGTGAACCGCTCGCAGTGTTCACTTCCTGTTGGGTGGTTATGAGATACAAACTAATGAAACAAACTAATAAATTAGTTCGTTCCGGATGCACTCACTCAGGACTTAAAAATAGGCTTTGGCAGAAGAAAATAGCAGTTGAGAGAATACTCAACCCTACCTTAGAAAATAACCAAGGCCCGGATGTTGTTCCTCTAGTATTATCTATTACACCTTACCGGAAGCCAAGTGGAATCTGACCCAGTGCAATATTTAATACAAGATTTCCAACAAACAGCAATTTTGGAAAATGATAAATCTGAAAATCATTCCCTATCAGGTACTAGACTCTCAATTAAAACACAGATCCTTTCAGTCTAGGTGAGACCTAATCGTTGACTCTGCTTCTATTTTCCCAAAATCAACCCCCAGTCGGATATGAATTAGTCATAACTGTTGAATTTATCCCTTACTCAGATCCGGATTTTATAAAGGAATTTTTGTTGGAAATTTATTATGGAACATCTGATTTAAATCAAGACTTCTATGTCCAAGGGAAGGATCCCAAAATAATATGACCACACTATCTACATAGTAATATCATGCATAAATTTATAGAGAAGTGTAAAATAAAATAACCCAAAATATAAGGTGGGTTTAGACAGGATGTGAAACACAGAGATGAAATAGCCGGAGATGAGAAGAATTTATTTGGCTAAAAAGATGACAAAAATAATCAGGATAATCCGGACTGCAAACATCTGCTATCCAGGTCCTGATCATTTCAGGTGGGATGATTTTTAGATAGTGAATTGCCTCAAATGACAGTTGCCGCCGTCATCTCAGACTCCACTATCTGTGAATTTGGATAAAAACCCACATTTTCTATTACTACAATAATTATTAGATAACATTGGCATATGTCATCTAACATTACTACAGCTCCAGATTTAGGTTTGAAATTAAAATAAAGAAACGAAAACTGTATCCGGATGGGAGTCAGCTGAGCAGCTATTATAATCCCGGAGGGACGAACCGCCAAGGCTTCCACCGACCACTATCCGGACCATGCAAAATAACAACTAGTAATTAATATACAGATCACGAGCTAGTTATCCGTGTGGGAATACCCGCCAACATTAATCTGATATATTTCTTATTAGCTGTTTCACACATCACGGAAAAGACAAAACAAAATAAATAAAAGAAAAATATTTTGGGTCATCTTGCATGAGAGACATTGGTTTCTCATGCAAGGTATGGAAATGAATCCATAATTACTCTTTATATCTAAATAATCACTCATTCCATAATTAATTAATTACAGTCCGGATTATATGCTTAGATCATTAGAGTTTAATCATTTGTAGAAGGATCTTTTAATGGGAAATTGAACAAAGTTCTTTATATCAAATTGATCGTGGGTTGAGATCATTGGATCTCAACCTCAAGATATTAATATAAAGGTTCAATTAATTAATGAAGTGAGATGAAGAATGAAAACTTGGCAAAAAGGTGCCACCTTGTCGCGATGCAGAGTTTGTGTCGCGGAGCGTGGCTCCGCGACAAAGGTTTCGCGACAAAGGGGTGGGAAATAAGAGGAATGGAATTTTGAAAACTTAGGGTTTGCTTTGTCGCTAAGTAAAGAAAATTTTGTCGCGGAACGTGGTTCCGCGACAAGGGCATAGCGACAAAAAGGTTAAAAATTGGACAAGGCATAATTCTTGTCGTGGAACAAGAGGTTTTGGCGCGGAACGTGGTTCCGCGACAAGGTGACTCCGCGACAAAGCCCTTCCAGAATAAAATTACAAGTATTTGGGTCCTTGGTCGCTAATCAAGATTTTGTCGCGGAACGTGGTTCCGCGCCAAGGGGTGTTTTGCGACCAAGGGTTTTAAAATAATGGTCAACAAATGTTCTTTGGCACCTTTGTCGCCAAAGCACCATTTTGTCGCGGAACGTGGTTCCGCGACAAAAGTGTGTCCAGTACACATGTCAGAAAAGTAAAGTGGAACAGTGGCATGCATTATGTGTGATCTCACCCATTTCAGATTCAAAAGCTAAACTAAGCTTAAAATAACAAAACAGAAATTGAATCTAGCTAGAACATGCTTGAACATAAAAGAAACAAAACAAACTTAAAACTTAAGAAACCCTAATCTGAGCTTGATCACCCATAAGCATGCAACATTATCCCAAGAAAAAGTCACCAAGCAGTGACATTAAAATGCAAAACGAGGGTCAAATGACCCAAGGAAAACGAAAACAGTAAGATCCATGGGGTGTGAGACCCATTTCATGATTTTGGGACACAAATGGAGAATGTTTTCCCATATTATTAAACGGTGTTGTTCATACCCATGGTTTGGGTACCACAAACCCTTAAACAAAAGTTTAGAACAAGAAACAAGGTGTAAAACTGGCTATCTAACCCAAGTGCAGTAAACTACTTCTAACTAGTGCATAAATTAAATAATACAAAAAAAATCTAACTAAACTACCCTAAACTAAACTAACTACTGAACTTCCCACTTGTCTTCAAGAGTGAGTATTTTCTCTAAAATTCTTCCCCCCTTTTAGCTCAAAGGAAACACCTCATATTTATAGAGGGGAAACCCTAAGCTCATGGGCCTTGATTTGAGCCCATTGTGTCTCAAGACATCACACACATCACAGCTTTGTCTCGGAGCATCGAGTTGGTCGCAGAACACACTGCATGTGGCAAGGCTTCTCGACTGGGTCTTGTGTCTCTAATTGTGCATCTTGGTCGCGGAACATGCCGTTGGCGCGGAGCATGCCATCGCGACAAAGGTCATCGCGACAAAGGGCTTGGCTGGTCTCCTCTTCATCTGGGCCACTTGGTCGCGGAACCCCTCCTTTGTCGCGGAACACTGCATCGCGACAAAGGTCTTCCTGGGCCTGCTGGATTGGGCCAGATGGGCCGAAAATATTCTTTTTGTGGGTTTTTCTATCTTTTTCCCATCTTTTTGTTTCCTTTTCTTTGTCTCATGTTTTTGGATTTTTCTAACATAAATATGTAATAAAATTACATATTTATGTCTTTTTCACACCAGCTTATTATTTTTACAATTATGCATAAATCAGTCTAATTCGACTGCTTTCTTACTTAATGTAAGACCGGAATGCGATCAAATGCCCGTTTAAGACACGGAAATGGATTGAAAATAATGGTCATTTCTGGCCATTATCAACATCCTCACATTTAATACTGATCGTCCCCGAGCAGTCAGAGTTAATATTCGTAAGAACACGGACTCTACATATTCAATTCATTTTCGTGGCTTCATAAATCACATCCTTTATGGATTGGGATAAGACAATCAAAAATTACAAGTATTAAATTCCCTTGATTGCAGTGTTTAATGAAATGATACTTGCTCACTATATCGGGCCTACAAATCAAACATCATCATCAACCTTTCATGAATATCATGTTTGAAAAATGCAAAGATTAGGGATGAGAATTAGAGGATGACATGAACATGTGTAATAAGACAAAGCCTCACATATAAGAGAATCGGAAAAAAAAAAATTCACTCACTCTCAATTGGGGTTTAATCATGAACGCTCAAAATCAAATTTAATTAAATTATCCCATAAGCTTGCAATCAGACCAACTCGCCACCGGCTCATTTCCTCAAATCGAGATCACGAGGTCTTATTCGAGGGTTATAACGGGGCATACGGTTGTAACATTAGGTAGGAAAGGGAAATAATTGGGCTAAGAAGAGGCAAGAATTAATCTATCATGCCTTGGCATTTTTATTAAAATTTATGATCATCATTGTTTCTTTCTTTCTTTTGCTTTTCTCTTGCATGACATTAGACTACTGTCTAATTGCTTGTCATTTGCAATTTATTGTTGTTGAACGACATTCAACTTTCTCTTTTTTTTTTTTTTGAATCGGTTTATAGAATACCGATTAATCATTTTTGATGATCATAAATTTAATGCCTTTGATAGAATTCATCCTTGCACATTTGGGTTTGAATTTCTTGGTCTTTTTAGAAGGCTAGGAATAATATAGAGGGCTTCAAAGAAAAATTAGGCTTAAGGCTCAAAGTGGTTAATCCTAAGGGGAAAATATTTTTGGGTTTGGATTTCAAACGAAGGCCAAAAATTTGGGTTTTTCTAAGTGCCTCGATCATATGCTTGATTTCGGGAATATGGCATGGTCTTGAATCGGTCCCAATTGCAAGTTCTAGTTTCCTTTAATCAAAATGACTCACACATCAAAGAAAATGAATGAGTAAAAGTGACTCATGGCTCAAATCTCACAAGGTTGGGTTGATTCATGTCATACAATATTCTCAAATTTAGTCAAAGCTTAATTCTAACAATTTATTCAATCGAAATCTCTAACATGCAAATTTATTACCCAATAAGCTGATCGCATCATTAAATTTTTATAGCTCAAAACCTCAGGAATTCATGTCATGCATGTCTTCAATTATATTATCCCAATTTGAAAGTCTGAAAATTTTATCATAAGCCTAAATTCAACCTGTGAATTTAGAGCAAGTTTATGCATATTTTTGCTGGTTATTTAATTTAAAGCATTAAAGAGGCACTGCTGACATACTGAGTATGTCCACAGCATATTTTTGGCCTGACAGTCACTTATTCATCTTGGACTGTGCAGACATCTTTTCAAGAATAAAAAATTAAAAACACATAGGCACATAAAAATGTCACCCAATAATAATCAGATAACGGTTCCAGCGACCCATCCAGGCTACAAGCCTCCCAACAGCATACCAATATCTCAAACAGGGCTACCAGCCCAAAGCTGTAAATCACATAAGGCCACCGGCCGACAGTATGTAAATCCCAGGCTCACAGGCCTCAACCAGCAGTAGTCCAAATAGTATCACATTAACATAATGAACGCGTCCTATATACTCCTATCTATGTGATCTCTCAATACCCCAAACCCAAATCATACTCCAGCGCCTCCAGCAGGATCTATAAAACAGACAAAAGCAAAGGGGGTCAGTACAACGTACTGAGCAAGGCTACGTGCCGGGGAGTAAGGGAAAACAGCACCATAATAATAATAATAATAATAATAATAATAATAATAATAATAATAATAATAAATAACAGAGCATAATATAAATAAAGCAGATAAACACCACACCGTCCCATACCGGTGCTTCAACCACGATCATACAATTGACATAAATAAATCATCACACCGTCCCATACCGGTGCTTCAACCACAGACATACAATTTATGCACGTGATGCATGGCCTAACATACACCTATCTACCCTATATGCAAATGCAAATGAATATGCCTAGCCGGCAACCTAAACCCGGGCGGTATGAACCCACGGGTGAGGATATCATCAACTCCAACCCGTTACAGGGTAACATACACCATCCCCGCAGGGACCACAGGCATCACAGCCCAATCACAGGCATAACAGCCAGATCACAGGCATCGCAGCCAAATCACAGGCATCACAGCCAAATCACAGGCATCACAGCCTAATAATCACCCCGCAGGGCCATCGGGACTCAACAACACCGGTAAAGGCTGCCCGATCAGACATTTCCAATATG
The DNA here is from genome assembly GCA_030278955.1 of Hygrophila difformis. NCBI lineage: Eukaryota > Viridiplantae > Streptophyta > Magnoliopsida > Lamiales > Acanthaceae > Hygrophila > Hygrophila difformis. Next base: position 11,015,222 of record JAOANR010000003.1, read on the forward strand.
TCCATCCAATCACAGGCATCACAGCCTAATAATTACCCCTCAGGGCCATCGGGACTCAACAACACCTGTAAAGGCTGCCCGATCGGACATTTCCAATATGTCCATCCATCCATAATGCAATACCATGTATTATAATAACCAGCCCAAAAGGGCCAACATGAATAACAACCAATAATCCACCCCGCAGGGTCATCGGGACTCAACAACACCGGTAAAGGCTGCCCGATCGGACATTTCCAATATGCCCATTCATTCATAATGCAATACCATGCATTATAATAACCAGCCCAAAAGGGCCAACATGAATAACAACCAATAATCCACCCCGCAGGGTCATCGGGACTCAACAACACCGGTAAAGGCTGCCCGATCGGACATTTCCAATATGCCCATTCATTCATAATGCAATACCATGCATTATAATAACCAACCCAAAAGGGCCAACATGAATAACAACCAATAATCCACCCCGCAGGGTCATCGGGACTCAACAACACCGGTAAAGGCTGCCCGATCGGACATTTCCAATATGCCCATTCATTCATAATGCAATACCATGCATTATAATAACCAACCCAAAAGGGCCAACATGAATAACAACCAATAATCCACCCCGCAGGGTCATCGGGACTCAACAACACCGGTAAAGGCTGCCCAATCGGACATTTCCAATATGCCCATTCATTCATAATGCAATACCATGCATTATAATAACCAGCCCAAAAGGGGCCAACAGGAATAACAACCAATAATCCACCCCGCAGGGTCATCGGGACTCAACAACACATGTGAAGGCTGCCCGATCAATCATAAACATTATAACAACCCATCGGGTTAATAATCGTCAATTCCACTGCAACAACATGCATATGAAAATACAATGATATTCAAGCACCTACACACTAGGTTCGCATGCTTCTCAACATATAAGAAATTCAATATATAGCCCTCTAGGCTAAAGCATTAATGATATAATAATTCAACAGTTTCCCCTCAGCAATTCAACAACCCCCACGGGCCAATTGATTAACTCACGGTTTACCAATAACATTTGGGGAAGTCATAACAATAATTGGTGCAAAGAAAACATTAATATAGAATCAAAATTGCACAAAAATGGGCCAAACAGGGCCTTCCTGCGCGCCCGCGCGCGTAAAACGCGTGACATACGCAGCCCAGTACTGTAGCGATTACTGTAGCAATTACTGCAGCAATTACTGTAGCAAGTTACTGCGGTAACTACTGTAGCGAGTTACTGCGGTAACTACTGTAGCGAGTTACTGCGTTAACTACTGTAGCGAGTTACTGCGGTAACTACTGTACAAGTTACTGTGGTAGTTACTGTTCAAATTATCGTGGTAATTACTGTTCAAATTACCGTGGTAAATACTGTGGCGAATTACTGCGGTAACTACGCGAGTTACCGCGGTAACTACTGTAGCAGTACTGTAGCAGTTACTGTAGCAGTTACTGTTCATCGTCTTCTCCGATTTTCCAATCGGTTTTTCCGGCGATTTCGCCGGAATCCGACCCCAAATACCCCCCAAACACGTAATTTAAGCAATATAATCCCTTGCCTTGAATGTAGACGAGTCCCCAAGCTTTCCTCTTCAACCTCCAAGTTCCCGATCCACAATCCAAGCCTTAGCTTCCCCCAACACCAATATAGTTCCAATTCAAGGATTTAAGCTTCAACTTGCTCCGATCTACAAAAATCCAACCAAAACACCCAAATCCCGTAACCAACATTACCCCCACCAAAAACCACTTCTCAAACCATAGAAATAAGAATTAAGTAAAGAAAATCACTTACCTCAAGTAGTATAGCAAGTTCCCCTCTTGATTTTGCACTAAAATCACCAAATGGGCAAGAACTTGAAGAACCCTAACCCTCTCAAGGGAGAGTGACGGGAATGGGGTAAATGGGGAGTGGAAAATGAGCCTCTCACCCCAATTTTTAGATTTTAAGAAGTTAAAATGGATCCGGGTCGGGTTGGAAAGTGGGTTAATGGGTTGTACCACTAGTCTTGACCATATTACACCCATTTGAGCACTTGAGCTCTCATTCTCTTGTGGGTTTGAACCCACTTATTCTTCCACATCATTAAAATCATACATACAAAATATCCATATAGTAAATTCTTTATTAATTAACCACAATTAATTAAATTAATTATGCGTTAATTAATCGGGATGTTACAGGTGTGACTTATAATTATTTTATTATAGATAGATGCCATTCCATATCTCATTTTTATATAATAATATTCACTAATTATTTACATTATTTATTAATAGTTTACTAATAATACCAAGCTCAGTTGACCTAAAGGGTATGGGGCTCTGGCAGTTTAAGCAAATGTCTCGGGTTCGAGCATTTGTGTATGCAGAATTTTGCTTTGGCAGAGACAACCTTTCAATGTCCACCGGATCCTCGGGGATTAATCTTGGGTCCAATGTGGCCTATGGATACCCAGTATAAACCCAAAGAAAATAGTTTACTAATAATAGGAATGAGTACTTGGCCTAATGGTCATTTCTCATGACTTCTAACCTATATTTGTGATTCAATTTCCACCCAACCCCATATCCCTCCCCTTTATCCCCTTTATAATTTGTGTGGCTTGGACACCTACACATCTTTGTCGATACATGAGTGTTAATGTTTATAAAAAAAAAAGTAGTTTTACTAATAAAGAATTAATATTTAAACACAAATATTTGAATTATCTTTAAAAAGACATAAATAATTACACTTAATTCCAAGCTTGTTCTCAATTAGTAAAAATAAATAAAAATTTTAAAACTGGGGCGGGATTTAGTCAATAATAATGTTAACAGCTAAATATGTAATTTTTCTTAAGGTGCCAATAAAGGCTTAGGAAATGGCAGTGGAATCTAATATCACACAAATTACAAAGAAAACAAAGGGGGAGGAATAGGGGCCGGGTGGGGGATTCGAACCCCCAATTTATTGGTTGGGAGTCGGGGGACTTGACTACTAGTGTAAGTCCCCAACTCCAGCTAAAATATGTAATTGAAACTTGTTTGTTATTAGATATTTAGTGATTAAATTCCATAGTTAAATATTAAATACTGTTTATTTATATAAAAAAAAAAATCTCAATTCCATAAATCGGGTTTGTCCACCCGACCCACAGCCCGATACCGCTCAACATAATACAGGACCATTGCACTTACATCAAAACGAGATTGGGCTCGTCAGCCCAATGTGAAAAGCTTAGGTGAGAGATTTGGGCCGTCCTACCCCAGCATGCTGCTCCGAGTTCGAAATTTGCCTATTAATTTTTATATAGTTATGTTTATTTTAATTATAGTATACATTTTTATATAATTTTGTCCCCCCAAAATCAAACTTTGGCACTAAAATTTATATAGTCGTGTAAATTTTAGTTATAGTAGAAATCATATTTCGATAATTTACGGGGAAGAAGAAAAAAAAGAAGGCAAGATGTTTCTTTGTTAGTGAGTTTTTTTAACATTGATTTATATATTATTTATCTTAATCAAATAAAATAATAAATTTTGCTCATTATCTTAAATTGTAACTAGAATAAGGAGAGCTTTTTTAACTTGAAATTCACTGTTGTAAATAATTTAATATTTTAATATTGTACTTTGTTGATTATAATTCAAATATTTTACTTTGTTTAGAACAAAATAAAAAGATATTTTCTTCCCAAGAGTTCGAAATCAAATAATACTCCTAGCTCTATAAAATTAAATTCATTGATGTTAGCAATCATAATATGAAAACCCAGATAGAGTTAACAATCATAATAAGAAAACCCTGTAGAGTTAGATGAAGAGAGTGATATTATTAACAATCCGGAAAAACGAAAAACAATTAATAGGTATCTTATGAAAATTAAAGATAAAATAAGGCGAAGATATTTGGTCGCATCCTGCTACAGCCCCCAACCAAGACACTCTGCGTCTCATGGCCATGCCCATGTAACAACGACTAATTTTTTTAAGTTTTTATTTTTTGATAAAAAGGAAAAAAGGAACACGAGTTTAGTTCACGGAAAGAATTCCATTCTTATATGTACAACGCTTCTCTCTCTGTTTTTCACCGGATAATGAATCTCCTCAAACTCAGCCCTCACCGGACACCGCCCTACCGCCACAGCCACAGCAACCTCCTGAATTTCCGCCAATCGCCCCTATCTTTTCGTTACTCCTCCCCAGAACGAGAATTCAATCTTTCAGCTTCTTTTTCAGCTTCCCTAAGCACTTTCACCGAGTATGGATGCAGGAGGAATTCGAGGATTAGTGCAGCGACTCAATTTTCGATCGGGAAGAATGAAGACGAAGAGACTCAGGAATTTGAGGAGTATTTAGCGGAAGATGGAGAGGTTTATCAGAAGACTCTGAGATTAGTGGAGTGTGCGATGTTCGCAGCAGTTTCTGGATTGGCTTTTCTCTTGAGTAACTCCCTTGCCATCGAGGTATTTCTGTTGTTCATTTTTTTCGTATATTTTGCGAGAAATTTCTAAAAAATTTTGCATTTTTCCCCAGTTGAATATGATATGAATTACTAGATAGAATTCATTGCATTATGAATATTTGATGCAGCTAATTTGGTGATTTAAGTCACAATGTAGACGAAGCCAGGAACTCTAGTTTTTTATGTATGTGTACTTTCTGTTAAATTATTTCCATTAACATGCTCAATTATGTTGATTCAGTGTTGATTAGGACTTTCAATTAAGCTGTTCTTGTTGCTAACACTTTGTGTTAACACTTCACGAAAAAAACTGAAATTGAGATAAGAATTGCCATACACTAAGGAAGAGTTAATGAGTTATATATATATCAGCTGGTGGAATGGAAGTCTGCATAATTGTTTGATTTCAAATTATGGAACAGCAAGTTGTACTATAGAGTGGTTTCTATTTATCTATCTTAACAAGTAACAACTTTTGAGTATACGGTTAGCGACAAGTAACAACATTGATTATACGTTTAAAGAATGCTAGTTGAACATTTGTTCATTCAAATACGAAAGAACTAGTAAGATGAAACTGAAATTATGGATGATCTGTGAACTTTACTTCTTAGTTAAGATGTAATTTTTGTAGCAGTATATCACAGTGCAGTTTGTTCCACAGAAATATTTTGCTTGTTTCTTTGCATTGCCGATTGTGTTGTCCACTATGAGATGGGGAATTGCAGCGGGTAGGAAAACTATGGTACGCCACACATGAAAGCTTTTTTTCACATCATACTTCTCATTTTTAATATGCGTGTAATGGAGTATTGTATTATTCTCTTATCCTATTTAGGTTGCAACTACAGTATTATTGTTTGTCCTGTCTGGTCCAGTGAAAGCAATTACCTATCTGGTGAGTTCCATAAACATCTTACCGTGATCTCAGTCCCTGCATATCCTACTGCTGATTTAGTACGGGATTAAACACTGAATAAACTTATAATTGAATGCTATTTATCCGGATGTGAGTGTACATTTGCCAAGAATTTAAAATTTATCAATTTTTTTTTTCTTTTTCTTTTTTTCCCCCCTTGTTGATTTTATGATTGTACATAAGCTAGCTGGAAAATCTATAAAATCTATTATTAAATTCATGTTCTTTGAGATTGCATTGACTTTTAAATGGCGCACATTTATTGGCATTACGGAATATACATTGACCTTCTATTTGTTTTTTAGAAGTAAATGTCGTATCACTTATCGGACAAGTTACTTTGGTAGATCTTGGAAGGAAGCCTGCTTCAACTTTCAATCCAGTACTTTTTTGGCAATAATATCTTGTTGTTTGTTATATATGATCTAAACTTCTTTTTTAAGCATGTTTCTACCAATACATCTGCTCGTCTTTCTGGCCTTTCAAGTGTTTAGTCTTGTTTTATCATCCCACATTCATGGTCTTTTCTCTTAACAAAGCTGAGACAATACATTGATTTAAAGATGTTATTTCCAGTTATTGCACGGTTTGCTTGGTTTTGCCATGGGAGCATTGTGGAGGTAAGCACCATGTACTTCCAGTTTTGGTTACCTTACAAAATCAGCGAATGCCTGAATAGTACGAGTTATTATGACATGAATAAATGAGGCCACTTCCATTTCTTGTCAGGTCAAAGACGAGTTGGACTCTCTCAGTCCTTTTATGTGCAATTGTACGGGCTTTCATCCTTAATCCTCTTCTTTCACTGAATTCATTTCTCACAAGTCAGTGTGCAAAAAAAAAACTTTAAATGTTTTGATTTGTAGGTCCGAGCTTCGGGAGCTCTGGGTAATGTCGTGATTGTCTCATATCTCATTGGAGAAAATATACTTGCATTGGTAAATCCCAAATCCTTCTCTTCAGTGCTTCTACTCCATATGGACTTGTGGTCACTGCAATTACTATTTCTGAAGATCGATATTCTTGGCTCGTTCCTGATGACTAGTTCCCATATTATAGATCACCATTAACATTCATGCCCTTGTCACATTTGTCCTATCATCCTTGGGCATCATTGCTGTTCCATCAATGAGTCTTATATACTTCATTTTCGGGTTTCTGGTACGCTTATTAACAACTCATTTTCCATCCCCGTGTTCCTCTTAAGAAATCATCTTATACTCTGCCTCTCAACAGCTTCTTCTCAACTGTGGTTTTTTCGTATTCCTGCTGCACCTTTTGTATGCTATATTCTTTACAAGGCTTGGGATGAAGAACTCACTTCGAACACCAAAATGGCTCAAGGCTGCAATATGAGGTCAGTTTCTCACCCTCGAAAAACAACATTTTTTATGGAATGCTAATGGTTGGTAACTTGGTACCCAGAATGTAAGGCCCATTGAACACCTATGTAGTGTATTATTTGGTCAACTAACATTTAGGATTCACATTCTTCGTGTATAATTTTTGACAGATGATTAGGACGTATTTATATGGAACTTAAGATTGTATACCAATGACTATTCTTTTGATGTAAATTCAATAGACGAGGAAATTTGTGCAAGACATATTTACCAATCTAAACTAGAATGAAGTTATTAAGAAGATTTAAGGCTGCGTTTTGAGAAAAAATGCTAGCGTTTAGTGTCCTTAAATTTATGCATGGTTATAAACCCGAGACCTTTGTGAACAAAAAAAAAATGTACATTTGATTCCTAGTTTAACCATCAAACTCCTCTTGTACTCATAAATTATTTTGCTTTTAAATTAAAAAAATACTATCAATTTCTAAAACAATGTGAATATTACACATCTACCATCAGTAGAAGGTCTTTGAATCCTAAAAAAGACATTACCCTCATCTGAAAGACTGAAACAAATCCCACTGTAAAAGGTCCTCATGGAAAAGAGTGAGACAGAACTCCTCCAAGGGAAATGGTTACTATTTTGGCACAGATAGAACCATTTCTTGAACAACTTTTGAGAAGTCTCAAGGAGGGATATGCTGTTGTTGTCCGGAAATCGAAATATTTAGAGCAAAAACACAGTGAAGATGGATGTCTATTTCAAGTAAGTAATTTGAGGAGGAAATAACTGAAAAGAAAACACGAAGACAAAGGAGCACAGTAGGGAATCAATTGTTACCATTTTCTTTGGATGGAAGAGGGGAATGAAACACCCTGGTTTCCTATTCGGGATCTAACCGCAGTACAATTCCCAACTACGTTAACAGACACAAAGAGACTTCACGGTTTTTTTTTTTTTTTTTTTTTTTTTGTATGAGCCATTAAAGGCCTGGGAAATGGATGGTGGGAGCTCATGCCACAAAAATTACAAATGGAACAAAGAGGAGGGATAGGGGGCCTGGTGGAGATTCGAACCCTCAACCTATATGAGTTGGGGGACTTACCACTAGAGTAAGTCCCAACCCCAGTCTTCAAGGTTTAGTAACTAGGGGCAGGCATTCAGTATAGGAGTAAAAGATATTTATTCGTCCATCAGTGTTAAATGTTGATTCATTTTTTTTTGTAAGAATATAATAAAAAAAAAATAAAAATAGTCAAGTTTAGTAGTGTTAAATTCATCTAATCGCATTGTTTTAGAATATATATCTATATATAATTTTTATTATTACATATTTTAAAATACTAATTATTAAATAAATATATTTGACTCTATATATAAAGAAATGCAACGGTCATTTAATGCTTACCAATACTACTTTGAAAGTCTCGATGCATGCTCCGGAACACCCTCCCGACCCTCCATTGCCGCTTCTTCCTCCGACGGGTGGCACTCACCTTGCTTCCTTTCGTGATGTTGTCATGCACGGGGATTCTTCTTCTGGTCCTTCTGAGTTTTCTAATCCTTCTGAGGCTACTGGTGTTGATCTGTTGGCAGCCAAACTGGCGACTATTGATCGAGAAGGTGATAAGAGTAGGTGTCCAAAATTCGTTTTGCGGATGCCATCATGGATGAGTTTTGTGCCCCCTTGTTAGACACACCTTGGTGCTTAAGCCCTTTGGCATTAGAGTTGGATATACTGTGCTCCGGGACAACCTGACTCGAGCGTGGAAACTCGGGGGTTTGTTTGAGCTTCTGGACATTGGTCATGGCTGCTTCCTCGCCAAGTTCGAGAGGCCGGAAGACAGGGAAAAATTTCTTACTCAGGGACCATGGATGATCTTTGGTCACGTTATTTCCATCTCACGATGGTCTCGTTCCTTTAACCCCGCCAATGCAACGGTTAATACGATTCAAACATGGGTGAGGTTTCCGGGTCTCAATCAAGCTTTCTTCAACGAGCGAGGTTTGAGGGTCATTGCCGCGTCTATTGGGAATCTTATTAAGGTGAACTTGCATACCCTAAAACTCCAACGGGGTCGCTATGCACGGGCGTGCGTGGAAATCCAACTTGATGCCCCGCTGCTGGGCACCATTGATGTCATAGGGGATATCATCAAGGTTGCTTATGAGGGCTTCCCTACGATATGCATGGGTTGTGGGCGAGTTGGTCACCTCCGGGCGCATTGTCCTACTCGGCTGGAACCCCCTGAATCTGGTGGCACCACCCCATCGCCGGCGGTGGAGATTGAGACGGCCATAGTGCCGGTCACTTCGGTTAGTGGGGAGAAAGTAGTGGCCCCTAGTGGGGAGGGAACCGTGGATCCTAGTGGCGTGAAGACCGCGGTTCTTAGTGGGGATAAGAACATGTCTTCAAGTGGGCTGCCACAACAAGATGTTGGTAAGGGCGTCAATGCACGTACTAACCATGCCGACAAAGATAATGCTAATTTGGGCATTGGTGAGTGGATGTTGGTCCAAAGGCGCAAGCCCAGGGGCCATCCTCAGCAGATCCAATCAAGGATAGTGGGCCTCCTCCCAATGGGCCAATTAGTCCAAGGCCTATAAGCCGAGCTCCCTTCAGTCTAAAGGCCGGGCCTCGTCCAGTAACTAGCCTTTGCTTCTCCCCCCAACTACTCTGGTCTTCCAACACGGCAGCACTGAGGATGCTTCCGGGAAGGGGAAGGCTCCGATTAATGGTCACAAGCGGGTGGGTCTTGCACCGACGTTGGTGTGTTCTCGCGAGGACCGCAAGCTTGCTATTGGGCCTCCTCACTGCCAAGCTTCTCCTCCGAATGGCGTCGCCACCGCCTCCCCGATAGCGGAATCAAATTGTCCGGCCACTCCTACCGCTAATTGTCCAGACACCGGGCCTGCTGCGGGTGTTCCGGAGGACGTTGTTATGACTTTCTCGGACTGCCCCGGCTCTGGGGTCCCTCCCCACGCCTCTTCTTGAGGGTGAGTTTCCGATTTATCATCCCTTTCACAACTACCCTTATTTTTATGGAATTTTCAGATTTCAAAATTATGTCTTGAAATGTGCGGGGTATGATGAATTCTCGATCACGACGGGCGCTGGCGGATTTCTTACGCACCTATACACCTTCGTTGGTCTTTATTCTGGAGCCTCGGGGGGGGATATGATGTGTTGCGGAATTTTATTTACCAGAAAGGATATAGTCCTGTGTATATTCAAGAAGCTACGGGAATGGCTGGTGGCATATGGGCCTTGCTCCGATCAGGTATTGGCCCTCAGGTAGAGGTCTTTGAGGTGGCTGATCGAGTTATTACTCTTAAGCTGCTTTCTGCTTCTATCTCATGGTATTGCAGTGTTGTTTATGCCTACCCAATTACTACCGGAGATGGGCCAATTGGGAATATCTTACTCAGCTCCAATCCCGAGTCCGGGGGGTGGTTTCTCGTTGGAGATTGGAATGAGATTTGTGAGCCTTCTGAGGTTCGAGGGGGTGTGTTTTCATACACTCGAGGGCGGAGGAATTTAAGACATGCCTCTGTGATTGCCAACTGTTCCCTGTTCAGACGATAGGGGCTCCGTTCACATGGCGTCGGGGGGTGAACAATGTCCAAGTTATTATGAAACGATTGGATCGTGGTGTGGCGAACCTGGATTGGCTCCACAACTTCCAGAATGTTTTCATTCAGACCCTTCCACGCGTGTCCTCTGACCACACGCCTTTATTACTCTCCTGTGGAGCGTCTGCGGCAACGTCACCATCGAAGCCGTTTCGTTGGGAGGCGATTTGGGGCCGGCATGACACTTACTCCCAGCTTGTGAACACCGTCTGGTAGGGTCAACCTGAGGACTTGTTGGGGAAACTTTCTGCCTTACAATCCCTATCCATCCCGCACTGCTTAACCGATTGGAAGAGATTGCGGAATAAGAAGTCCAAGTTATTACGACGTCTTGCCGGTTAGACAGGGTGATGCAATCAGTGGATTCCCTCCGACGTCATGCTTGGAAAGTAAGCTTCAACAAGAACTCAATATAATCCTTGAGCAAGAGGAGTTGTTTTGGTGTCAGAGAGCGCGGGATGATTGGATTCGGTTAGGCGATCGCAACACGCGGTATTTCCATGCCCAAGCGAAATTCCGCCACCATAGACATAAAATCCATGGCCTCCTTCTGGATGATGGCTCCTGGTGTACTGATGATGCCACTCTACGAGATATGGTCCGTTCCTATTATGTGCAACTATTCTCTGATGAGGCGACTAGTACAGAGGTCCAATCTGTGCCCTCTATGCGGCCTCTGGGTGACTTGGTCAATGACCTTAATGTTGGGCCTGTCTTAAGACAGGAGGTGGAACTAGCCCTGTCCCAATCTAGGCCGATCGCAACCCCGGGACCGGATGGGTTCCCGGCGGCCTTCTATAAACAATATTGGAGCACCGTGGGGGACAATACTTTTGCCGTGGTTCGGGAGGCCTTTCTACATGGAACATTTAATTCTGCTCTTGCCAAAGCACACATCTGCCTTATCCCCAAGGTGGCAGTTCCAAATTTGGTAAAACACTTCCGGCCCATTACGCTCTGCAATATGGCTTACAAATTAATCTCCAAGGTCCTAGTTAATCGCCTTCGGCCGATACTGAGCAACTATATCTCTCCCCTACAGTCGGCGTTCCTTCCGGGAAGGGGAACAATGGACAATGCCATTCTGTTACAGGAGCTGATATTCCAAATATCTCGGCCTCATTCACGCTGTAAATCTATTATTCTTAAGATCGACCTTGAGAAAGCATATGATCGTGTTCGATGGTCTTTCTTGGATGATTGTTTGCATCAGATGGAGCTTTCGGAGAACCTGCGGCTGGTTATCATGTCTTGCGTATCTTTCCCGGAATACTCTATTTTGTGGAATGGGGGTGTGCTGTCGGGGTTCAAGCCTGAGCGGGGTCTTAGGCAGGGTGACCCGTTATCACCCTACCTGTTTAACTTGGTTATGGAGCGGCTGTCTGTGTCTATTGAGGCGTCAGTTTCATCTGGATTGTGGACTCCAATCTATTTGTCTCGGCGGGGAAGGGGTATCTCTCATCTTCTATTCGCTGACGACTTGCTCCTATGCTTCCATGCGGATAAATCTAGTATCCAAGCAGTATCGTCCACTCTTCTTGCTTTCAATATTGCCTCGGGGCTAAAAATTAATTCAGCAAAGTCCACAGCCTATGCTTCGGTCAATGTATCAGAATTAGAGAAGCAACTCCTTACTGCTGTCCTCCCAATCCAGTTCACTGCCTCCATTGGCACCTACTTGGGGTTCCCTATCCATCAAGGCCGGGTTGCTAAGCATGCATACGACTTCCTGCTTGAGCGTATGGATCAGCGCCTTACGAATTGGGCGATGCGATTGCTTAGCAAGGATGGCCGAGTCACCTTAGCTCGACATGTTCTTGCTGCCATCCCCTCCTACTCGATGCAAGTGGGTTGGTTGCCTGAGTCCACCAGTAGACTCATCGACCAAAAAAATCAAGAAGTTTATCTGGAAGGATCGTGAGGGGCATGGGATTAATTTGGTGCGCTGGGACCGTATATCAGTACCCAAGAAGTATGGCGGGCTCGGTATTAGCTCAGCACAACACACGAATATCTCCCTGTTGGGGAAATTGGTCCATGAGTTTTTATTCGGGCATGCCAAACTATGGAGTTCTGAGCTCCGGGGTCTCTACAAGTCTGAGGGAGCTGGGCAGGTGGTCTACAAGCGGTAGGGCTCTTTTGTGTGAAGGAGTTTGTTCAAAGCCGCTCAACACCTCATCAACGGGTATGCCTTTAAACTCGGTAATGGGGGGGAGTTCGCTATGGTTCTCCCCTTGGTTCAATAGGCAACAATTGGGGCCGAAGGTGCCTTTTGTGGAGTCTTGTGATCTTGATCTGTGTAATTCTGATGTGGTCATCCCCCATGGCTGGGACTTCTCAAGAGTTGCTACAATCATTCCTCCATCTATCAAGAATGATATATTGGCCAGACCACCCCCTTGTCTCCATTCAACCGTGGCTGATAGGTGGGTGTGGGCTTCCAGCTTGGATGGTCAATATTTGGCGCGCTCTGGTTATTCTTTCCTCTCTAAAGGTTTTAACAGCGATGAAGGATGGTCTTGGATTTGGCATTCTGCCTGGCCGGAGCGCCTCTGTTTTTTGGTGTGGCTTCTTGCATGGGAGGCATTACCGTGCAATGAACTACGCTTCCGACGCCATTTAGCTCAATCCCCCTTGTGTGTGATTTGCAGGATTGAGGAGGAAGACTGGCGGCATTGTTTGTTTTTGTGTGCATGGACTGGATATGTGTGGCAGCACTTGAATATTTCAATTCCCACGGATCTATCTACATTGGAGCGGTCAGATGTCCGACTTTGGCTTCGGGGTATGGCCCGTCATTATGGGAATACGTTCCTGGCAGCAATTTGGCATATCTGGCGGGAGCGGAATTCCAGAGTATTCCGCGGGCGTGCGGCTCCACACCACTCCCTACTCCGGCGTATCCTTCAATTCCGGGAGTTTATGGATACGTGTTCGGCCAAGGCAGTGACGCCTTCATCATCCCCTCGCCTTGTTTGCTGGAATATGGGCGAATGGTCTGGGCATTTCTTGCATACGGATGGCTCCTACCAGGCCCAATTGAACAGAGCCGGCTTCGGGGCGGTGCTTCGGACCAATGATGGTCACTGGATAGCGGGGGCTTTAGGCTTTCTTGGTAGTACTTCGGTGCTGTGTGTTGAGTTAGCGGGTTTATATCATGGTCTTAGATTGGCGTTAGACAATGGCATTATAGATCTCTGCTGCTGTTGTGATTCTAAGGCCCTCCTTGGACTGCTGTCTTCACCGCCGGATGAGTCTCATTGGTTGGCAGCTTATGTGGCGTCTATTCGGGATCTTCGGAGTCGCTTCCGGGTTTGTCACTTCAAACATATTTTACGAGAAGGAAATGCTGTAGCGGACTCCCTAGCTAAGATGGGAGCGAGTGAAGAGCTCTTCTTTACAACATGGGCCTATCCTCCGGATGTTGCCAAAGATCATATGGTGGCTGACATGGCGGGAACTTGGTTCCCACAGTTCCATTGATGCTGCCTCCTCTATGCTGTAATCCTTTTGTGTTTTTTTGTTCTTCCCCGGCCTTGCCAAGGCTCTATTGTGAAAAAAAAAAGAAATGCAACATTTGGGGATGGTGACTTACCCTAGAGGTCAAGTCCCCTGACGCTCAATCTATAGGTTGGGGATTCGATTCCCCACCCCACCCTTATCCCTCAACTTTTATCGCTTTATAATTTGTATGGCATTGTGCTCCACCACCATTTCCTAAAAGAAATGCAACAATTGTGGTGGGTTCTCCACATGGGCGTATCCACCTTAGTGCAAGGTGGGTCAATTGACCCACCAAAAAAAAATAAAAAATAATTAATTGACCCACCAAAAAAAATAAAAAATAATAAATTATTAGTACTAATATTTTTGATATAATGAGAATTAGATTGTAATTTTAGGAAGTATTGAGTAATTTGGGTGTAGGAGTTTAATAGTATATTATTGATTATTTTTTTATTATAAATATGGGTATATATAAAACAAAATAACATAAGATATATGAGTATATTTTAATGGATTCACAACTCTATTACTAACATTTTAGTATTTTCAATCTGGTTTTCAATACAAAATTTAAATTTTTTTAAATAGTCTACTGACTTCAAGACTCCATCAATTTATATGTAAATCTATATAAAGTTAGCCAACTCTGCATAAAGTTTAATGATTAACTAAATTCACCGATTTTTTAAAGTCCAAAAAAATGTAACAAAGTTTCGGTTGAATACTCCATGCTAAAGTTTACTCTTTTTAATATTCGACCCACCAAATAAAAATCCTAGATTCGCCAGTGGTTCTCCATCCTTTTAATTGCTCTAGTTACATAGCTAACATGGTTTATTGACTTAGTTTCACTACTTTTTAATGCAGTGATATAAATAAAAATATAGTCAATTGATATGCCATTGGATTCGTCCAATTATGTAATTTTAGAATATTAAATTTATATTATTTATATAACATTGGGTTTATCAGTAATTAAAAATATATTTTGAATTCCCCAAAAAATATATTTTGAATGATATAAAATGTTAAAAATGTAACAGTAGTAGTATTTTTTTTTAAAAAAAAAATAGAGGTAATAATACTACTACCTTTTGAGGAGGTTGGCAGTGGGCAACTCGAACATTTACCAATATTTTTCAAAAGTGATTTTGAGTTTCGGTGTCACAAATCTCAAAAGCATAAAACATCAACATCGACATGAAATACTAATACTACTATTACCAGTATACTAGTAATAGGATTGGAGGAATTTATTACTTCATCATTACAGAAAAAAGAATAAAAGGTGTGTAGGATTTGCCTCTTTATTATGCCAAAAGTCAACAATTGGATGCCGCAAGGTGGACCAATTTCAATGTTGCCAAAAAGTATACTCTTATTATTGATTTTGAGTGGACAGCATGGTCTTCATTTGGTCCACATCTCAGACCATATTAATTATTCCATCGATTGAATAAAACAATTCAAAATTTTCAACAATTTGTCAGTTAATGGAAAAAAGGAAATCTTTTAAGAACACTTTAATGGAATTTTAGTGGCTACTTTTGATATTAATTTAAAAAATTATTAAAAAATTTAACAATAATTTTAAGTTTATGGAAACAAGCAAAACATCAATCATATTTAAAAGTTATACATAAAATCCGATCTTTTGCTTGGAGATTTAAATTTTTAATGAGGGGTGATTTATCATCTACCCAATAATTCACCTAATTGTCAAGCAAAAAAAAAAAAATTCACCTAATTAAATATACCTATACATACACACACATTTTTATTTTTATTTTTGTGATAGACATACACATATATTTATAATAATTAATATTATTAATATTTCTCATAAATAACTAAACCCAACAGGGAAAAAGTTATGTATAGTATATTGCACAATCTATAAGATTGTTAAATCATATTCTATTTTGGATTGATGGGATTCAACTAATCCCAAATAGATAGTCCTCTCTTGCCTCCTGGTAGGAACTAATAAAGATAGAACTTTTCTAGCATTGGCAACCCACCAAGAACTAAATACTCCCTCCATTTTTTTTTTCTAAGTTCACGATTAGCATAATAGATACTATTCATTGAGTAACTTTGATTCAACTTCTTTCATATAGTTATATAAGATAAAACATAGCCAAGTTAGATCTTGTTGGATTCGTCTAATCACGTAGTTTTAGAATATCAAAGTTTTATAATTTTTACTATAATACAATTTGAGTTATTAACGATTGAAAATGTGTATTGGATTGCATGAAATGCATGATGGGTGAAGTTAAAAAAGAACGAAGGGAGTAGACAGTAGTAATATCTAATATGGCAAATAAGGATGAACCCTTGTAGCATGGGTGACCAAATGTATATGTATATGTGTATTTATGGAAGTATATATGGAAGTGGATGAATCGGGGGTTTTGACAAGTAGAACCACGAATATACAAGTTGTTTATTTTGTTTCTTGTACTAGAGTGTACAATACAAGTGAAGCGAATTGTGCCAAACAATGTCCATCATCTTTACAGCTGCCTAAGAAAACATATCAGTATCACATCCTCATAATTAAAGTTTTTTTTTTTTCTTTTTTATGAGTCATTGAAAGCTTAGAATTATGGGAATCCATGCCACACAATTATAAAAGAGAATAAAATGGAGGAATAGATGATTGGTGGGAATCGAACCTACAACTTTTCGTTGAAAGTAAAATGACTTAACTACTTTAGCTAAGTACTTACCCCTCCTAAGAATTAAAGTTGAGTTCGAATTCCACATCCCCCAATTGCAAATGAGCAGAAGTATTATGATACTACTATCAAATAGTACTCCCTCAGTGTCATTAAAAGTGGTCATTTTCTTTTGGGCACGAGAATTTATATTGTGGTGTTTAGTAGTTAAACTAGTGTGAGTAAATTTGACTAATCCATCCATCTAATTTATAATGGTTACATTTAATTTTTAACCATATTTATGATTTAACTTTGGCTTAATGTTATGATAATGATGTAGAAAGAAAAAAATAGTCAACTGTGGTCTTGTTAGAATTGTCTAATCGTATAGTTTTAGAATATATATTTTATATAATTTTTATTTATACCCATTTTGAGATATTAATGGTTAAACATATATAGGAACTTTGTACAGAAAGTACAATTGTCATTATTGTGGGGTTTTTAATAATGCTTATATTAATCTAATTTGTTTAAAAAGAAAAGTGGCCAACCTTATTGAGACAGCTCAAAAAGATAATAGTACGGAAGTACTACCATATGGAGTATCAGCGGGAGGGCAATCTGGTCATTTCGCATGGGAACCAAAACAAAAGTGTTGGCATACAGCTAAGGCATGTTACTCTTTCTGATATGACATGACAGCTCACACACGGGTGTCGTGAGTCGTGAGTCGTGAGTCGCGACTCCCTCCGCCGTGTCGGCTTATTACATCCTAATTCCTATCCTAGTAGGCTACTAGTAGTAGTACTTTGTTTTGAGCGGCGCATTCTCAACACTTGATTAGTTATTTTACATATTAATACTGGACAAGAGGTATACACACAAGTGTTATCCTTTAATATACTCCTTATTCATAGATTTGCAATATTGGTAATTTTTATATTATTCATAATTTAACTTTGTCTCAAATTTTTATTATTATCATGAAAAAAAAACAAGTGAGATCTTGTAAGATTCATTCTATAATTTTTTATTATACATAATTTAAATTATTACTCGTTAAAAATGTGTATCGACATTCGTGTCTATATCAAGTGGTACAAACCTATGAATACGGAGGTGGTACTAATGAGAGTATAGAAATAGAATTATACTTAAGTAATTTATATCGTTGTTATCCTTCCGGATCCTCCAAGACTGGCCGATAGATCATCTTCAAGTTTTCTCACCTCGATCTTTCCACAACTCTTGGTTTCATTGCATAGAATGATTTTGTTTTTAAGTAATTAGAACTCTATAATCGTTTGAACTAGCTGTGCGGCTGTTTGTAAGATAAAATTTACTATTTTGAAACGGAAAAATCTTATTGAGAATTGAAAATAGAGATTTAAATGGGATTAGGACTTACGGCTCATTCTGCACGTCGAGCTTTAGCTGCAAGCTGCAGCTGTAGGGAGCTGTAGTTGTTGGGACCTGTGGGAGTTGTAGTTATCAGTTTTTGCATCTCCTTCCAATTTGTGTGGGGTTCGATTCCCCACCTGCTACTTTATCCATCTCCCTTTTATCTTTGTAATTTGTGTGACATGACTCACACCACTCATTTCCTAATCTATATACTGTTCAGAATATATATGTATATATATATATATTGAGGGGTATATTCAATTCGGAGTTATATGGAGTTTAAAATATTGGTGGATTTAGAGAGTCTATACACTTACGTAGAGTTGATTGATTTTGTGTAGACTCCATGTAGAGTTTGACTGATTTTTAGAAATCTTGAATTGTTTAGAGCGATTTTGTTTATTTATATTTATTAAGATAATCCATTAAAATTTATAAAGATTTAAAATCCATGGACTGTTGAATACCTCAAAATTTTTAAAGACTTTTTAAAATCTGTATTGAATACACCTATATTTGTAATGATTTTTTAAAATCTGTATTGAATACACCTAACTTTTTTTTAAAAAAATTAAAATCTAAATTGAATACACTCCAACTTTAAAAGTCCAAAAAAACCTACAAACTCTATATTTAGGGTCTGTTCTGCACGTCGAGCTGTAGGTGCGGGTTGTAGCTGCGAGTTGCAGTTGTAGGGAGCTGTAGCTATGGGAGCTGTAGCTATCAGTTTTTGCATAAAATGTTTGGTACAAGTAGCTGTAGCTGTCAAAAAATATAATTTGAAGAGAAAAATTAATTGCTACTCATTTCGTCTTTTTTGTCTCATTTAACTTATAATAATAAGAAAAGGAAAACCTTATGGATAGTTGTACATAATTTGGAAAGTAGCTTCTGAAAGCTCCTAAAAACTACATCTGGGTCTGTTCTGCATGCAGCTTTTGAGAGCTTTTGGGAGCTTGTCGTAGCTTTAGCTTTTATTTTAAAACAAAAGTCTCGTTCTGCACACTAGCTTTTAGGAGCTTATGAGAGCTTTTGGAAGTTTCTTTTTAGAAGCTACCTGTAGTAGCTTTAAAAAATAAGTTCGTAGCTTATTGTTGAGCAATTATAATTTTCTCTCAATAACCAACTCACTACCCAATAGTTTACATAAATGTTTGTCATTTTATGTCATTTCATACATTTTTTGACAGCTACAACTAGTGGCACAGAACACTTAAATAAAACTGACAGCTACAGCTCCCACAGCTCCCTACAGCTACAGTTCTGTGTGCAGAACAGACCCCTTGTAGAAGCTTGCAAAAGCTCCCAAAAGCTAGTGTACAGAATGAAACTTTTGTTTTGAAATAAAAGTTAGAGCTACCAAAAGCTCCAAAAAGCTGCGTGCAGAACATACTCTATACACAACTTAGAATGATGAATTCATTTGCTTTATAAAGAAAGGTGGTGATTATTGGAATCACGGTAAGATTTCAATCATTTCCGTTTGTACTTTAGAAATCTTTATGTATTTTCAACACTCGGGGAAAATTAGGTAAGGTAAAGTGCTGGAAATATGGACCAACAAAATCCCGTGAGTATGGTATGGTAAAGACAACTAAGGGATGTAATTATTACATTAAAAATTTAAATTAAAATAATACTCTAACAATTGTTCTATTTTGATGATTAGTTGCAAATATAATACAAATAACTACAATCATGTCTGTCTTGCACCCTGGTGCTAACTTCACCGGTAAATAACTAATACTTCCTCCGTAATTTAATAAATCTAAAATTGTCATAGTATCAATTATTCATTAAATTATTTTATTTCGAATTTTTAACATAGTAATATAAAATAAAATATAGTCAAGTAAGATCATTCTACTCACATAGTTTTAGTATTTTAATTTTTTATTTTATAAAATTTGAGATACCATTCTTTAAAAATGTATATTAGTTGTGAAAACGTGCAATGTTAAAATTTTTTGATGAGAGATGGAGTATTGATCTAATACTCCCTCCGTCATTTAAGGTTGTTAACATTGGCATAATAAACATTATTTATTAAGTAATTTTGATTCGACTTTTTCACACAGATACATAAGATAAAATATAGTCAAGTGAGATGTTGTTAGATTCGTCTAATCACATAGTTTTAGAATATTAAACTTTTATAATTTTTACTTTTATACAATTTGAGATATTAATCGTTAAACATTTTCATTGAATTGCGTAAAAACATGGAATGTTAATATCATTTGATGACAGATGGAGTATTTTATTTTTAGGTTAATAACGGGTATCCAACATCATTGGACACAAGACTGATTACTCGAGGATCGGGTGGTTATGGAAGAGTTGCATCACCCAAAGCAAAATTTTACATACATAAAAGTTCGAACACGAGACCTTTATATAATTATTTTATAATTTTTATTTATATACAATTTTAAATTATTAAACCTTAAAATTTACTACTCCGTATTTTTGGGTTTCCACAATTTGACACAGTTACATACTTTCAATGACTAATAACTTAAATTATATATAATAAAAATTATAGAATATTAATATTCTAAAACTACAAATTTAAATGAATTTAACAAGATCAATTGACTATAAATAATAATAAAAAAAAAGAATATTGCAAACATAAGGAGTAAATATATAAAAATGATATGGGAGCAAATATATTGATTTTTGATTTTGATTCCTCACAGTTCCCGGAAAAAAAGGATAGTCAATAATTCCACGCAAAAGAAGGAAATTTCCGAGAAACCAGCTTAGGGCAAACTGTAATTATTGAAACACCTCGGGGCAAATTAATAAGACCTCATATATAAATATACGCTCTCACCTCCGTTCCACCCCTCACGGAATCGCTAAAAAAGAATTCTTCCAAACCAGTACAGAGATTTGTTACCATTGAATCTTTTTAGGGTTTCGATTTCGTGAGCCCGCCGCCGCCGCCGCTATAGTTCAGGGTTTTTGTGAGTGCCGTTTCTGAATATTTATCGATACGAACAGGACATCAACGATGGAATTGTTTCTTATCTGTTGGCTTTTGATTGACAGGATTTGCTGAGCGTGGATTGTGGTGGTGATTGTTCATAAAAAAGATTAATTTTGTTGATATAGGTATGGAGTTCTTCGTGGAATGCTCTTTATTTATTTATATTTGTGTTTTTTCCTATTATTCTGTGGTAACTGCATCTTTTACGTGTATTTGAGATTTTCATCATTCCTTTGCCAATGTTGGTGTTATTGTTATTTCTTCAGTTTAGTGTTCGTTCTTTGTATAATTGTATATATTAAAGTCGTTTGTTTCTGCAATTCTTTATTGTGTTTTTGCGGTTTAATCATGTGTTTACGTGTAAATCTGTTTTTTCGTCTTGCCGGGATTGTAAGATATGATTTGCTTATCGCCGGGGTCTTCTCTATACAATTTGTTAGATATTCTTGATGTTTTGTAAATTGTTTTGTAGTTATTTCTCGTAAGATTTGATTTTAAATATTGTTCTTTAATGGGAGTATTATTATTTTTCCGGTGCCGGAATCTTATATTTGAATTATATTCTTATCTCCATATTGATTTTATATGCTCTAAAAAGATGATTCTTTGATCCTCTGAAGCTGATACGTCTACCACAATTTTGATGTTCTTTGCTGTCAGAGATTTATGAGTTTTTTTTTTTTTTTTTTTTTTTCGGATGCTTTTATCTTTTCATATAATAGTAATAAGAAAAAACTGTTTCTGTATATGATCGTACAAATACTTTTTGAGTATACTTTAGAATCTTTTGCATCCTTCAAGCGTAAGTCTGTTGTAAACACTTGTGTAGTATGCATAATTTGTCCCTGTATACTTGTGCGATTGAGTTTGTTGGCATGTATGGTTACTAACTATTGTTCTTGCGATATCTTTACTTTTATTAATATTAACCATCAAACCTTGCCTGTTCATTCTGCAGCCAAGAGTTAATGATCTAATGGAATCAAAAGGAGGGAAAAAGAAGTCTAGTAGTAGTAGTAAATCCTTGTTCTACGAAGCTCCCCTTGGATACTGCATTGAAGACATTCGACCAAACGGTGGCATCAAGAAGTTCAGATCTGCTGCTTACTCTAACGTGAGTCTCCATTTCAAGAGATCATTTGGTTGAATTGTTTTATTCTTTTGAATATTCACTTATCTTTATTGTTTTGCAGTGTGCTCGCAAGCCATCCTGATATTCCTCCAGTGTTGTTCTAATCACGTCATTGGACGTGCCAAACTCTACAGCTTTCTAGGGATTAGTTTTTAGTTTTTTCTTCCTGCACTCCTTTTCTTCTTTCTTGCTGCCTTCCTGCTTACTCTCTTTACTGTTAAGGGGATCTCAATCTCAAAATGGCTGTCCCAGTCTCTGCCATTGGATTTGAAGGTTTTGAAAAAAGGCTTGAAATATCGTTTTTTGAGCCAAGCATCTTTGCTGATCCTGAGGGAAAGGGACTCCGTGCTCTTTCCAAATCCCAGATTGATGAATTTCTGGGACCTGCTGAGTGCACCATTGTTTCTTCATTGTCAAATGAATATCTCGACTCATATGTCCTCTCCGAGTCCAGCCTCTTCATTTATCCATACAAGATCATCATCAAGACTTGTGGAACTACAAAATTGCTGCTTTCAATTCCTCCTATACTGAGGTTGGCTGAGGGTCTGTCTCTTGCGGTTAAAAGTGTTAACTACACTCGTGGAAGTTTCATTTTCCCTGGTGCGCAATCATATCCCCACCGTAGCTTCACAGAAGAGGTTGATGTACTTGACTGCTATTTTGGGAAGCTTGGTTCGACCAACAAGAAAGCCTATGTGATGGGAAGTGCTAGCAAGCAGCAGAAATGGCATGTCTACTCTGCCTGTGCTGAAACTGTTGAAATTGTCAACCCTGTTTACACACTGGAGATGTGTATGACCGGTCTGAGTCGCGATAAAGCCTCTCTCTTTTACAAGAGTGAATCAGGCACAGCTGCAGCAATGACAAAGAAGTCTGGGATTAGAAACATCCTCCCAGAATCGGACATATGCGACTTTGAGTTTGAACCGTGTGGATATTCTATGAACTCCATTGAGGGAGCTGCCCTGTCCACCATTCATATTACCCCCGAGGATGGCTTCAGTTATGCTAGCTTTGAAGCAGCTGGTTACGACTTCAAGCACATGAATCTGCCTGCCCTTGTTGGAAGGGTCTTGGCCTGCTTCGAGCCTAAGGAGTTTTCGGTGGCCGTGCATACTGAGATGGGTGCTGAATTAGTCGCTGACATCAATGCCTTGAATGTGAAAGGTTACTCTGTGGATGAGAGTGTCCTTGAGGATTTGGGAATGAATGGGTCGATTGTGTATCACAAGTTTGTGGAGGATGATGCTGTGAGATGCGGATCCCCGAAATCGGTTCTGAGAGCATTTGGAGAAACTGATGAAGAAGAAAAGGAGTAGCGAGTTTGCATTTTTATATTGTGTGTGTTTTCTGCGGTTTTTGAATAAACGGGGGTAATGAATGCACCATACCATATACCCCTTTGTGCTTTGGTGTTTGGGACTTGGTTTTAATTTGATGTGGTGATATTTCAATTTCTGCATTGTCTGCTTTGCTTGGAACTCTTATGTTTTTCTGAATAAAAACTACTCTGCTACTACTATTTGTGTTTTACTTGATTGTTTTTGTTTTTGCATTCTTATGGCGGCTACTCATGTCGACGTTGGATGTTATAGCAGCATAGCATAGTAGTATATTATTAATATTATCATCATGTACTAGTAATATGCTCTAGAATCTAGGGTTGGAATATTCTTTGTGATGAACAAGAACATCACGTACAATATCATTGAGCTTTGAGGTTTGTCGTGAGTTGATATGTGTTGTGACTGATGATGATGATGATGGAATAGGCTTTTGTCGAGACACGTCCAATGTAATTTCTCGTCCAGATGATGGTGACTACTAAACGCGTCCAGAGGGCGATAGAGATTAGAGCTGTTGGTGCTATCCGAATAGGATTCCTACAGAGTCACATGTGGCTCATTTCAAATTCAGTTTTATTGCATGTTGAGTTAGATAATTTAGAAATAATAATATTATATGAGCCACATGATGCCAACTACTTACACGAAAATTCAACTTGCACTGTCCGGATCATTCAAGTTGTTCTTATTGTTGGTTACTTGGTTTTATATGAAATAGTACATACTATATGAACACATAATAGATAGGATAGAGCAATTCTCCCATCACAACTTAATTAGGTGCAAGTATTTAATCTTGAATTAATAAAAAAGGATGGATGGTTGGAATTTTCCTGCTATATTATATATACTACTTATTCTCCTATGCATAATTGTGGAGTACAAAAAAAGTGTAGAAAACTCAATATTTGTGGGGGCATGTGATTGATATGAGCATCAAATCTTTTCCTATGGATTTTGGTAAGTACTAAATTGTAGTGTCCCACTAATTATGAACATGAGACGACCTACACCTCATTTTCATACATACATACATGTCAGAATGTCCTACTCACATGTCGCACCCCAATTATTATAAAATAGATTGTGTCATCAGATGGACCCAATTGTTAGCTATTTAGGGTGTACAAAATATTCGAACTGATTCGTTTAACTCCTGAATTAAATCGAAATCGAACCGAATTTCCAGTTAACCAAGGACCCCGGAGCAAATGCAAATATCATATCACTATTCGTCCGGTTCAAATACAAATACTTAAAATTTTTTCCCCGATTAACCGAACCGAACCGAATATATTTATTATATTTTAAAAATTATATCTATTGTATATATTATAGATATTTGATGGTATACAATTATATGAATAATATATATCACTATTTATTAAATTATTTAAGTATATAATAAAATAAATATTAAAAGCTAAAGAGCTAATTATCAAAAATATGTCACCATAATAAGCCCATATTCATATTTTTTCTTTAAAAACACCCCATTATTAAAATATACCACTACGTCAAGATTCGTTGCATATAGTGACGTATTTTGATAATACTAAAAAGTATCACTGGATTCGATAATACTAATATAGTGACGTATTTTGATACTACCACTACACTAAGATTTTTTAAATATACAAATATATTTTTAATAACACTGAAAGGAACCACCGAATTCGATAGTTATATACTCCCTCCGCCCCACTCAAAGTGTCTCACTTTGACTTTTGACACTGTTTATTGATCAACTTTGACCTAATGTTATCGTAATTATATACAAAAAAATATAGTCAAGTTCGGTCTTGTTAGATTCGTTTAATCATGTAGTTTTCAAATATATATTTTACATAATTTTTACATATGTAGATTTAAAGATATTAAGTATTAAACAAGTGCATTGGACGACGTGTCCAAAGTTTTGTGACAGAAATAGTGGGACAGAGGGAGTAATATTTTTATTGTATGTACTGTAATAACCTCAAAAATAAACCTACAAAGATGAGGAATTAAGAAATGAAGATTTGATTATGAAATTTAATAGGCTTGGACAAAATATTCGAACCGAATCGCTTAACCGCTGAATCGAATCGAAACCGAACCGCCGGTTAATCGAGGGATCCAGTTACAAATACAAATACTCCATCTAAGTATTTGTTCGGTTCAAATACAAATACAAATACTTGAAAGACTCAGGATAACCGAACCGTGACCACCCTAGTTAGCCTTCAATTTTTCAAGTGTTATATACCTCAGTTTTACCAGTATAAATTATACTCCCTCTGCCCCACTTGAAATGTCCAATTTCATTTCTACACACGCTCCAATGTACTTTTTTAATCGTTAATATCTCAAAATATATACAACTAAAAATTATATAAAATATATATTCTAAAACTATACGATTAGATGAATCTAACAAGACCAAACTCCACTATTTTTTTCAAATAATAATTACAATAATATTGAGTCAAAGTTGAACAATGAACAGTGCCAAAAAGTCAAAGTGGACAAATCAATTGGGAAGGAGGGAATATTTAAAAATTATAAGATAAGCGAATCCAACAAAATCCTACTTGAATATTTTTTTTCTTGTATGATTATGATAAAAATTTAAATCAAAATATTACAATTAACAGTAGAAAAAGCCAAATTGTAACACTTAAAAAACTGAGGAAGCATATATTTTTCTCCATTTTGGAGGCAATCTAATTCTTCTCTCCTCTTTTCTACATTTTTATGTTTTAATTGACCGATTTAATTTATTTTAATACCTATTGAATTTAAAATTTGATAATTGAATTCAATTTTCTTCTTCCGACACTCTCAGAGTAATTGAGAAAAAATAAGAACAATGAAAAGAACGAAATTAAAGATCGACGAATTGAAGATGTAAAGAAGAGAAAAAAGAAGAACGATTGATGAGTCTAGAAACTACTTCCTCCATTTTTGTTTTTTTCATTTGCTCCATTGAGGTTTACGGCTTTAGGTACTATTCTCACACACACTTTGATTTAAAGTTTTATCATAGATTCATAGTTATACAAGTTAAAATAGAGTCAAGTGAAATTTTGTTAGATTCGTCTCATCGAGTAGTTTTTAAATATTGATTTTTTTTAAAAAAATTTACTTGTAATAAATTTGAGTTATTAATGGTTTAAAATGTGCATTGGATTGCATACACTGTGAATCCGTAACAAATAAAAAGAAACTGAGGAAGTATATTATTGTAATGAATTTAATTCTTTATGAACATAATTACACCAATAATATAATTTTTCTATTTTTAAGGGTTACATTTTATATTTTCCATGCATATCAAAAATATATTTTTAACATCTAATACCTCAAAATGTATAAAAGCAAAAATTATAAAAATTTGATATTATAAATTTATGTAATTAGACGGATTCAAAAAAATCTTATTTTGACTATATTTTATCTTATATAATTATGTTAGAGGCCGAATTAATTAATGCTACCAATGAATAGCAATTACAAACGTAACACTTCAAAAAAAAAAGGGATGGAGTATATAATAGAGTTTCACTCCCTTAACTTTTGCTGTGAATTAACTAATTAGTTAAATGATTTTGTAGATTGGTTTTGTCATGATATATGAGGATCAATGATTCATATGTTTTCTCGGCCGTTTAATTTACTTGTCTCATGGTTAAGGTTTTAATTTAGTCCATGCATTACTTACTAACAAAACATGGATAGCTTAAATTAAAGAAACCAATTAAAACAAAACTCAAATGAGATAATTAATTTTTAAGAGAGTTAAATTATGTTGAACTCCAAGACTAGCAATGTCCGGTGACGAGGACTTATCCAAATGGCTAAGTTTCTGTCTTCCAACCTTATGGTTGGAGGTTCGATTCCCCACTAGCCCCATCCATCCCCTTTATTTCTTTATAGTTTGTGTTGCATGAACTCCCACCACCCTATATCTGGCTTCCACTATAAGAAAATTCTCTTATAGCGACCGCCTTCCACGACCGTCTGCCTGCGGTCGTTACCAGCGACCGTTTCCGCGACGGCCTTATGTCGGTGGTTGAACCAACGACCGTCTTAGCAACCGTCTTTCTGGATTCTGGTGGACTTTGACTCAGCGACCGAACTCTACGACCGATTTTATTGCCGGTCGTTGGCTGCGACCGTCACTACGACCGCAACGGACGGTCGCGAACTTAGGGTTATATTGTTTCCCCTTCGCTCGCTGTAAAACACAATTACAGAGAAATCAAAATTGTGTGCGGCGATTTTTACTCCCCAAGTAGCCGTTCCACACCCCCGACCACCGCCCACCGTCGCAACCAGCCCGACGACGAGGTCCGAGCCACCCCTCCAAACCAGTGACCCCCCTCACTCCGGCGCACTCCGTTGAACAGCAGCCCATTTCTCGGCGCTTCTGAAACCGACCCCGGCGCCTCTCTGCCCGGCGACTCTGTGCGTCGGAAAGGCCGTCCAAGGCCGCACCAAGGCGGCAGACGGTGCGGGAGTAACGTCGGCAGTTCACATTTGGGCGAAGGTAATGCTTGTTCGATTCTTGCATTCCTTTTCATATTGGATTTGTAATCTTGCACAACTTGTTATGATTTTTGGTGGAAATGCAATCTGTTAAAGCTATTATCATTATTATTAATTTTTTTTGGGTACTTTTTTGCTGGTGAACGGATTATTTTTGGATCGCTGGTTCTGTTTTTTTTTTTTCTGGGAAGATGATGTGAATTGTGTTTTTTGTATTAGGATTCAGATTGTTGCAATTTGATCGGTCCTTACAACAATTTTTCTGTGAAGCTGTCCTATGTGTGAATCTGTTACATTGGGTGTGGCGATTTTGATGTGAATATGTTCTAGTAACATTAAATCATTTGTATCTTGTTTTGATGGTGTTGGAATCGTTCACCAAGATTTGGTTTGACAAGAATTTTAAATTGACTAGGGAATTTATTGTCAGCTTTGTTTTTTTTTTTGTTTAAATTGTTTTTAGGTATTTCTGGTTTGGTTAAAAAGTGACTTGTAGTTCACTTTGGAACATTATTGGGAGAGTTGGTATTTCTAAATTGGAGTTAGGAATTGACTTGGAATTGCTAATGGTAGTTTTTTCGAGAAATTTCAAAATCAGATAACATTTGAGAATACTGGACAAGACTTGGGAATTGATAATAATAAGGCACACAGTACATATTTTGATTGATTATGGAATTACTCGAATGCATATCTTTAATGTAGGGGCATATTGAATTAATGGACCGCACTTGGATGTACCGCCCACGTGGTGGGGAGCTAACAACTGAATTTAAGCAAGGCGTGTTATCCTTTCTTCGGGTTTGTCGTGCAAACCCCGAATGTGATATAGTAGAAGGGATGATAAGGTGTCCTTGTGCAAGATGTAAGAATAGATGTTATTTACCAGATAAAGAAATTCAAGGACACTTATACAAGAAAGGATTTGTACAAAATTACGAACGATGGAATGGAGAGCCACACAACTTTCGCCCTCTGTATGATGATGAAGCACCATCGGGAGATGCAGCAAGTTGGGGCATAGAACCGCCTTCAAACGACTACAGACAGATGATAATTGATGGAATGGGTTATGGATTTCCAAATGATTTACCAAATAACGTAGATGATGAGCCAATGCCACCTGAGGAGCCTAACCCACAAGAAAAATTGTTCTATGCCATGTTAGATGCAACGGACAAGGATTTGTGGCCGGGATGTAAGAAAATGACATTATTGTCAACAGTTGCAAGGTTGTTAAACATCAAATCAGAGCACAATCTATCCGAAAGATGCTTCGATACCTTATGTCAGCTCATGATTGATACCCTGCCAGAGAAGAACTCAATGGTGAAGAGTTTCTACGAGGCAAAGAAACTTCTTGAGGGCCTTAGATTACCCGTTCAGAATATTGATTGTTATGATAAAGGTTGTATGTTGTATTGGAGGGACGATGTTGCCTTACAGAACTGTAAGTTTTGCACTAGACCACGATATAAAGTTTCCAGTAATGGATCACATGTTGCTATTAGTTATATGTTCTATTTCCCTTTAAAGAATAGACTGAAACGTCTGTATTCGTCGGAGGCGACTGCGAAACACATGACATGGCATGTAGGACATGACCATGGGAGTACCGGTGAGATGTGTCATCCATGTGACTCCAAAGCATGGAAACACTTTGAAAACATTCATCCCGAATTCAGTTCGGAGGGACGAAATGTGAGATTAGGGTTGTGCACCGATGGTTTCCAACCGTTCGGTCAATCAGGTGCCCAATACTCTTGTTGGCCTGTTCTATTGACACCATACAACCTCCCCCCAGGTATGTGTATGAAGGATGAGTATATGTTCTTGACAGCCATAATACCTGGCAAATCGAGTCCAAAACAAAGGATTGACGTGTACCTACAACCTTTGATTGATGAGCTAATGGAGCTGTGGGATGTTGGCATCACCACATACGATACATTTAGAAAACAAAACTTTCAGATGAAGGCGGCACTGATGTGGACAATTGGAGATTTTCCAGCGTACGCAATGTTGTCTGGTTGGAGTACCTACGGGAAAACTGTATGCCCGGTATGTATGGAAAGAACTGAATCTATACGATTTAAGGAGGGTGGGAAACCGTCATGGTTTGATTCGCATCGGAAATTCCTTCCTATAGACCATCTATTTAGATCAGATAAGGTCAGATTTATAAAGGATCGAGTAGATCAAGGGCTTCCGCCAACATATAGAAGTGGGGAAGAGGTGTTGCACGACATAGAGACACATGGTCTTAGGCGTGTCTTTGAAATGGGTAGTGAGGAAGCAAACACAACCATCAGCAAGACTTGTGGTTGGAAAAAGAGGAGTATATTCTGGGATCTAACATATTGGAAGACAAATTTAGTCCGTCACAACTTGGATGTCATGCATATCGAGAAGAATGTGTTTGAGAATGTCTTCAACACTGTGATGGATGTCCAAGGGAAGACGAAGGACAATGCTAAAGCACGTGAGGACATCGTTACTCTGTGTAACAGACCTGAATTGCATAGAGACCCCCGTACAGGAAGATATCCAAAGGCTGTATACACAATGGACAAGGACACGAGGGACGTATTTCTGAAATGGGTGGAAGGCTTGAAGTTTCCAGATGGGTGTGTGTCGAACTTGGGGAGATGTGTGGACACGAATAAGCACAGGATCTTTGGTTTGAAGAGCCACGATTGTCATGTATTCTTGCAACGTCTCCTTCCCATTGGATGGAGAGAATTACTACCTGTGACCGTGTGGGAGGCAATAACAGAATTAAGTAATATGTTTCGTGCGTTAACTGCCAAAACCATTAAAGTACATGAAATGGAGAGGTTGGGGTTAGATATTCCAGTTGTACTTTGTAAACTAGAAACCATATTTCCACCTGCATTCTTCGATTGTATGGAGCATCTTCATGTCCACCTGCCCTATGAAGCTAGTGTTGCTGGTCTGGTTCAGTTCAGATGGATGTATCCCTATGAAAGGTACGATTACAATAAAAATAATGACATATAAAGTTATAATGACATTTTGATTGTGTCTAAAAACTTTTTTTCTGTGCTGATCATTTATTAAAGGTACCTAAACCGATTGAAGTGTACGGTGCGCAATAAGGCACACGTTGAAGGGTCTATATGCAACGCTTATTTGGTGCGAGAGGCATCATTTTTTTGCTCTCATTACTTTGAGAAGCATGTGTTCACACGTGAGAGAAATGTTCCAAGGAATGATGATGGTGGTTGCCCGTTCGATGATGATGGCCTTATTAGTGTTTTCAAATTAGGAGGTCGTGCACAGGGTAGGTCCAAACGAAGGCTGTTGACCGAGCAAGAGTTAAAGACCGCCCACAACTACGTGCTCCTAAATTGCACAGAAATAGAACCATATATTGAGTTAGTACTTTCGATTTCTTATCTTTGTCATTCATTAATGTTATATTCTAAATTCAACATCGTTCCTCTCATAGGTTGTTCCATCAGGACATGCGTTCCTTTAATCCCCGGATAATTGTTTCCGAGCTCTCAGCTGCCATGTTTGACCACTTTCCAAAATGGTTTGAGGAGTACATATTGGGTCATCCGCCCGATATACCGTTTTATTCGAACTTGCACAAGGACCCCTTCCCATTGCTCAATCATTTCCTATGTATTTTGTAAACGGGATGAAATTTCACACCGAGAACCACGGTAGTCTCCGAACCACTTACAATAGTGAAGTGTGCATTACGGGGGAATCTCGGGATTTCTACGGTATCATCGAAGAGATTTTAGTTCTAGAGTACCATGCATTGCCTTTGAAGCAAATTGCATTCTTCAAATGTAGATGGTTTGACACTCGCGAGGGGATTGGGACGCGTACTCATGAGAATTACAATATTGTTGAGGTGAATCAGACAAAAAATCTGTCCTACTATGACCCATTCATATTTGTCACCCAAGCTGAACAAGTGTGTTATGTTCAATTTCCAACGAACAGACCAAATGCTAGGACTCGTGATTGGTTGGCTGTATGTAGAATTAAGCCTAGGGGTGTGATTACTGTAAAGATGGGCGAAGATGTTGAGGCATTCCAAGTAGATGTTGCAGAACAATTTTGTATTGAAACTGCAACCATTACGTCTCGTCGAGAGCGGTTAACAGACGATGTAGTCCAACTTGTAGATCTAAATGAGGATGAGGATAGTGTTTCTGAAACATCCACAGACCATATGTCTACATCAGATGACACTGACTTGGATGAATCATCAGAAGAGATATCTGATGAGGATTACCAAGTTTAAATATGAAAATGTAACACACACGTTGAAATTACTTGTTGCATTACCATTGATTGATTTAATATATATGCATGATTCACTAATATTCTATCTTTTTTTATTTACAGATGTCTGAAAAGGGGGGTGGCTCGGGTTCAGGCACTCCAAGCCGGCCTGGATCGCAGTCAGGGTCTACGCCACGACTGCCTACGCCTGCCGAGACTGCGAGAATGGTGCGAGAGGCACGTGAGCGATGGGCTCTGGACTTGGCAGGTTCGTGTAACTCAACATCTTTATTTATTTTATATACGTACTTAACTGTGAATATATTTTATGCAACAACACAATCCTCAAGCCCTGAAGATCCACTCGTCCATACACCAGGATATGACTCTGCGATACTAGAGACTCCCCCACCACACACTCCAGGTATTAACATATAACGTTACGCACAGTTAAACATGAAATTTCATTCCAAATTTGTTAAATGTTTAGGATCAGGAGCTGAGGCACACGGTACACTTGCTCAACAAGCCCCACAAGCCCCACAACCCATAGAGAACAGGACAGAGCTTAAGCCCAAAAATGGCGTGTAAGTTTGGAGCTATGACTGTTTCATAGTTGTCTTAATTTTCATAACAGTTTCCCAATTAGTGACTAATTAATTTAAATGTTAAGTATCACTATCCCGGGTGCACTGGTGAAGAAGATGTGGGATTGTTATCCCATGCGGGCAGATAAGGAAGATATCTCGTGGATGAAAGTAACCAAAAGGACAAAGGACTTTTACTGGGGTGAATTTCAAGTAAGTAATGAATTGAACTCAATTACATATATAAATGTTCGGTACTTATATTTATTACTAACAGTCTGAAATGACTTTGAAATGTGTAAATCAGAAAATTGCTCGATGGGATACTGCTCACGAAGTGCAAGTCAAGAAAGAGTGGGAGAGGAAGAACGTACAAAGGTAAATGTTTACGACACTTTGTATATGTATACTAAGTTGATGTTTATATACAATGAATTATTATTTAACTGTATACTTGACCCTAATGATGTTACAGGTACAAAGACTATACCCTGGACATCAGAAGTGGTAAAAAACCTTTTCCACTAGATAGAGAAATTGCTGAGGCTTGGCAGAATTATTGGAGCTCCGCAAAATTCAAGGAAACGCAAAAGAGGAGAACAGGCGGCGAGGTCAGGCAGACGGTCCAGCTCTTCCAACACACACAGCAGGTTCTAGATCACACGATGCGACACTGGATAACTTGGTATGCGTTGCATTGATATATATATATATATATTCTAAATACATTCACATTTACCTATTTCTTCATAAATTAATTAAACTTTTTATTTTAATGTAGATAGAAGAACAGGGTAGGGAATTCGACTATCCAGATTTGCACGAGCATACGCACACAAGGAAACATAAGAAGGATGCATGGATTGATACCAAATCAAAGACGGTCCATGTAAACTGGCAAAATTATAATTGTTTTACCAATATTATAACTGCATATATGATAATTAATTAGTCCATTAACTCAATTACTTAATTGTTGTCACTTCAAACAGGAGGAGTACCATGCTATCAAAGAGATAATTACACAAACTCAAGCCCCCTTTGATCCAAACCGCTCCTTTTATGAGGTTGCTGGTGGACACGATAGGCGGAAGGCCGTTTATGGACTAGGTAAAATAGTTTTACTAGTTTTCATCTCGAATACGTCAACGTTAATTTAACACGTTATGTGTACATCATAAATATGTTTTAGGATCGTTGGCTAAATTCATTTAGCCTACGGGGAAGGGCGGAAGCAGTACCCCACAGTCAAGCACGAATGAGATCACTCAAGAGGAGTTTGAAGAGCTCAAGGCAACTCTGGAACGTTATGGACAGAAGTGGGAGACTGTGGTGGAGGAGTTACACAGGATGCGGGGAGGTCGTAGACCTCCATCTCCGGGCTCGGGAGATGATGACCATGGAGGAGGTCATGGATTCGGAGGTGATATCACAGTTGGTTGAGTGGTTTCACTTGTTAGTACATTTTGCATTTATGTGGATTGTCAGATATTAGTGACCACTTTTGGATGGTGTCTTAATTACTTGGTGACATTTTGTGTAGTTTTTGGCTTTTGAATACTGTTGGATGTTCTCTTACTTATTACTAGTACTTGCTATGTTGGTATTGCATTTTTAAACTTATGAATTTTTGCTTTGAATGTATATAATGTAGTTGCTATCTTAACTTCAATGGATAAGTCTTAATTTAAAGGTTTTAATGAGTTTCTATGGTGTATTGTTTGAATGAGTTTTATTGGAATGCTTTGTGGTGTTGACAGGAAAATTGGTTTTACAGCAGGTTGGATTGCTGCCATTAAAATTGGCCTGTTGGCCAGTGTCAGACCTAGCGACCGTCACATACGGTCGCTATATCGGTCGCTAACGCCTGCGATCGTCGCAGACGGTCGTTAAGACGGTAGTTAAAATCAAACCGGTGTGTGGCCCGGTTTGGTGTCTAACGACCGCAATAGGCGGTTGTTACGACGGTCGTAAAGTATTAACGACCGTCGTGACGGTCGTTAATACCGTCGTTAAGGGGACGACCGCATCCAATGGACGTCGCTGCACATTTATTAACAAGTGATTTAGCGACCAACAGGATGCGGTCGCGGAGGCGGTCGCGAAATCAAATTAGCGACCCGTATACCCAGTTAACGACCGCAACTGACGGTCGCTATAGGGCTTTTTTCTTGTAGTGTTCGGCTTTGCAAAAAAAAATAAAAATAAAAAAAGGAAAGAACAACAATGTCTAGATCAACTTGCTTTTCCTAAACAAGGAAGCAAGACTGTGTTTTCAATTAGTTCTTTGTTACAAGAAAGAATTGATCAAGAAATGATCATCTCCTGATATTTTCACAAGTCTTTAGAGTTAGGTTTTCAGACTTCAGTTGCATGTCTCTATATATTCCTACGAACATATTTTCACCACCTTCGTTAAATGTTCTCAGCCCCAACTCTAATTATATAAAAAAGAACTATTATTCCAGTAGCGATAGCGTACAGACCCAGCGTGCAGGTGTAATGAATTAATAAGTATATTTGAGTGATAAAACAATTCATGTGGTTAAGTAATTTTGTGTGATAGATCAAAATCATCAAATCTTAATCTCCCCAAATCTCAACTGTGATCGTTCCAAACATGGTGTAAACTCGATTCAATCAACGAAATCAGACTTGAAGATGAATCTACACCTCTCAAGGATCTCATAACCGTTTTCATAATCCAAAACCGTCGCCGGAAAGGAATGGGCTCGCCGGAGAAGAAAGGTGAATAGTAAATCCAGCGATCCTCCAAACTCTTTTAAAAATGGTGAATCTTATGTGCATTCAACTCCTTTCGACATGAGGATCACAAATATGTGCTCGGATTTTAGAAACACTAACCTTAGCTCAAGATGACGAAAGTTGGCCGGAATTTAACAAAACTTGGCCGGAAAAATGGTTACTCTTAGCCGGAAGTTGTTTCTTCACCGATTTCAGTGAGTATTATATCGATTTCAATTGAAATCATCTATTCATTACAACCGTAAACTCAAATAACATTTCCGATCAACATACAACAACATCGATAGAAATTTCGGGATCAAATTTTACAAACTACATTGTCATTCACATAACTACTTCCAAAATGTTACAAAATTTATGATGAATATGCTAGTGTACCGAGGAGCTCTGATATCACAAGAATGAACGATGGATTCTATCACCAAACCACCTCGAACAGACATTACAATCTATAATATACTTATATTACATAAACAAATGTCTCTCATCACACCATGCTACGTATACATCACATAAAACACTCTGAGACATCACATGAAACCACGTTTCCCATACACCATATACCACATCACAGTTATACATCCCATCATATTATGTTACGTATGCATCACATGAATCTACTGCATCCATCATAAAAGCATTCCACCCATCACATAAAATGGTGCCTGCACCTGCAGCACCTGCACTGTAGCTAGGGGTGGGAATAGGCCAGGCCAGGCCAGGCTTGGCCTTGTACGGCCTAGGCCTACCTAAGCTTTATAAGGCCTGAGCCTGGCCTACTACCTGTAATAGGCTTAGTTTATAGGCCTAAGCCTGGCCTTTTTAACTAAATAGGCCAGACTTTAAGCCTTCAGGAGCCTATTTAATAAATTTTTAAATTTTATAAAATATATATTTAAATATTCAATAAATAATAAATAATTTTATTAATAAATTATAAAAAAATTAAACAGGCCGGCCTACTAGGCTAAATAAGCTTTTTGAAAGGCCCGGCCTAGGCCTATATAGTTAAACAGACCTATAAATTTATCTAGGCCTGACCTATTTGATAAAAAGGCCAGGCCAGGCCTAAAATAGGCTAGGCCGTAGGCCCTGTTGGGCAGTTCTATTTCCACCCCTAACTGTAGTCATATCCCTATTATTCACTTCCAGATTCCAATTTTAAAATATATTGTTGCAATAATTAATTTGCACAAATGACTGAAAGCATCCTAATTATAGTAAATTTAATCTGTGAAACCAGTTCTTCCACATCCCTGACAGTTCCAAAGATTTTCTTCCCCCAAACATGGAAAAAAAGATCCGCCAGAATCCTATGGAATTAGAAAATAAGTACAATAATCGAATGAGATACCTAACAGATCAAACGCATGCCCGTCGCCATTGACGACGAACTGGATTCTCCACGAAAGAGGTTTGGTCTTTGTTTCATTATTTGCAATAATTGCAGATATATTCAGGTTACGTTTTCATTGGATTTTTCTGTAGTTTCTAACAATAAACCAACATTAACATTGTTTCTTTTGCCCCTCAAAATTTTCTTTGAATGATGATATGATTTCATAAGGTTGTAATGCTCCTTGCTTCGTTTACAGAGGGGCATTGATGGCTTCGGATGTTATACTCGACCCCGAATTAGTTCATCAGAAAACTAGTTTGTTGAAATTCGATGTTCGGTTGGTAAAAAAGGATGACGACACGGATCGACGTGAGATTGTGCCGTTGCCTCACAAGCTGTCGTTCAAGAAAGGCTGTTTTGCTGTCCTCCGTGCGATCCAGCTGCTGGCGGAGAATAACGACGGGCTCGTACTCGTCGGGTTGGCCGGACCGTCGGGTTCCGGGAAAACTGTACTGGCTGAGAAGATACTCAAGTCTATGCCCGGCATTGCCGTTATTTCCATGGACAACTACAACGACGCAAGCCGGATAATTGACGGGAACTTCGATGGTTAGAAATGTGTTCTTTTACGACATCCACAGATGGACGGCGTAAATTTTTTTTTTTTTTTTTTCTTAACAGTGTATACAGGGACGAGGACGACGTAATTGAATGAATGTATCGTGTGTTACAGATCCGCGATTGACAGACTACGAGACGTTGCTGAAGAACATCCGTGATCTGAAGGCAGGTAAACACGCCGATGTCCCGATATACGATTTCAAGACCAGCTCCCGCACGGGATACAGGTGGTGCCAATCGTCTTTTTCCCTCAATCAAACACAGAACTCGGAACTCATTTTTGTCGATCATCGATGGCAGGAGAGTCGAATTCCCAAGCTCCCGCGTCGTGATCATCGAGGGCATCTATGCCTTGAGCAAAAAGCTGCATTCTTTATTGGACCTCCGGGTATCCGTCACCGGCGGCGTCCATTTTGATCTTGTGAAACGAGTTTTGCGCGACGTGCAGCGCGCTGGCAAGCAGCCGGAAGAAATAATTCATCAAATTTCTGAAACAGTGGGTATATGATCTTCGATCAATTTTGACCTAGCTAGCTCATTTAATTTATATTCTGCAAATTCAGTCTTAGCTAAACCTAATTCTTCGATCTCCCACAGGTGTATCCGATGTATAAGGCGTTCATCGAGCCCGATCTGCAGACAGCTCATATAAGAATCATCAACAAGTTCAATCCTTTCACTGGAGTCCTTTGCCCTACTTATATCCTCAAGGTAAAACTAACCTTGCGATATGAATGGACGTGATGATGCAGAACTAAAAATTCGATCTTGAATTTGTGTTTTCAGTCTCAGAAGGATGTTAATGTTACGGTGGAGAAGATCAGGTCCGTTCTATGTAAAGAACATACGGAGAATTGGGAGCAGACTTACGATATCTATCTTTTACCGCCCGGTGAGGATTCAGAGACGTGCCGTTCCTATCTGAGAATGCAGAACAAGGATGGGAAGTACAAGCTTATGTTCGAGGTCTGCTACTCCATCTCAAGTAATGTTTTTCTTTGGTCGTGTTTGAAACGATCACACGATCAGAACGAATGCTTTCTGTGTTGTAGGAATGGGCGAGAGAACATCCCTTCATCATATCCCCGCGGATAACTTTTGAAGTTAGCGTACGCCTTCTTGGTGGATTGATGGCCTTGGGTTACACTATAGCCTGCATTCTCAAACGAACCAGCCATGTCTTCTGTGACGAAAAGGTCTGTGTGAAAATCGATTGGCTGGAGCAGCTGAACCGTCCCTACATTCAGGTAGCAGCAAACCCTTTTCGCTTTTCACATCCCACATATTTAGAATGTAATCGAACTCGATTACAGGTGCAGGGAGGGGATCGTGCAGTTGTGAAATGCGTAGCAGAGCAGCTGGAGCTAGACAGTTTGCACATCTCGCAAACTTATATTGAACAAATACAGATGGAGAAAGTTGTCAAAGAAGTTATGGTTAGAGGGCTTGACCTTCAATCCTACCACTTCATTTTCTCTGCAATTCAATCCTAAGCTGAAAGTTCTAACAGGAATTGCCGGATGATCTGAAAACCAAGCTTTGTCCATTTGACAAAGTGTTCTCATGTCCAAAGGAAATGCCATCCTTGCGAACCAGGTGCACTTTCTATCTTAAGGGTGCTTTCTGTGTACCTTCTAACACAATTCAGTCACCATTCATTGTTTCTAACACAGTCGAATATCCCAATCGTATTCAACAAACATGGACAAAGGCGCGACCAATATGGGGATTGAATTCGAGGACAGAGCAACAGATCCACCAATGGCGATAGCTTATCAGGTTCGTCTTCTATATACATGCGTCTCAATCGCAAACTACCATCCCTTCTCAAGCTTTTCATCTCAACTCTCTTCGTTCTTGGCAGCAATCGTTGGCTCAACTATCAGAAGAAATCTCCAAGCTACATGATCAGATGGACGATTTCACGCATCACCTTGAGGAGCTAACCAACAATTTAACCAGCACGAGCTCTTCCCCAACATCCCAACATGTGGATGAAGCCTCAACATCATCGTACTCCCAGTCCGGTTCTGTAAACGGATCCCCAACTGGACATCTCCCGAGTTCGTTGTCCTCCACACCATCTGCAAAGGGATTTTTGACTGAAGAGGTATGTGTACTGTCATTCTTCCTATTCTCCACTATGTTTTCCGAATCAGGACATTGCTAAAACATAACTTGCTTGATCCTTTTTGCTGGCAGCTATTGACTGTAATAAGCGGACAACGCCAGGTAACGCATCAGATAGAAAATCTCTGCAACCTAATACATCAAAAACTGGGAGAGGATAAAGGATGCCAAACAGAGGAGCTGGCTAATTCTTTTAAACATATTACAGCTTATTCAATTTTTGCATCGTTGGCCTTCGGCACTTTTGGTTTGCTTCTGGTTAGGGGCTCTCTGTCAAGAAATTGAGTACATTCAGAGCATTATTTTTGTTGTATGAAATTTTATTTTAATTGAAGAGGAATTAGTCAATGTTTTGGCCCTCTTTATTAACCAGAATTTGGAGGGCAAGATCGTTTAAATTACATCTTGTTATATATGCATGAATATGCTGAATCAATGGTTCAAAATTTTTTGACAATTAAAGAAAACTAGTACTATCTCCGTTCCTTAATATTTGTCACGGCCCACGGACCCACATTTCACGCAATCCAATACACGTTTTATTTCATTAATAACTCAAATTCCATACAAGTAAAAATTATGAATTTGATATTCTAAATCTATGCGATTAGACAAATCAAACAAGATCCCACTTAACTATATTTTATCTTATATAATTGTGTTCAAAAATTGAATCAAAGTCATTCAATGAACAGTAACAAAACCCCAAACTTGTCAATTATAAATGAACGGAGGAAGTGCTACATTATATTCTTCACACGCAGTAGTTCATACGATTAACAGTGAAAGGCCGTTGACTTTTCACTTCCTCCATTTTTTTTAAGTGTAACAAATTTCATTTACATCTATGCCAATGCACATTTTCAACTATTAATATCTCAAATTCAGTACAAGTAAAAATTCTAAAAATTTTATTTTAAAAAACTAGAAGATGAGACGAATCCAACAAGATCTCACTTGGCTATACTTTTTCTTATATAACTACGACAACAATAGAAGTCAAAGTGCTATAATAAATAGTAAAAGAAGTCAAACTGTTACACTTGAAAAAAAAAACAAAAATAAAAAACGGAGGGAGTACTTTATTGGAATTACATGTGTCATTTCTCAAATCATTGATAGTAAATTAGTACATTATTAAACAATTTTGCGGATTGTAATATTTGCTAATTCATTCTCCCTTACCGTAGTTAATTTTGGCACAAAGGCAACATCTAACACCCCCAATTTCCCCAAATAAAAATTCACAATAATGCACATATGTATTGTATTACAATCAATCAATTAAAATCCTCATACTTCCATTCCGTTGAATTAATGGAAGTACTACTAGAAAACAAATAAGAAATCAACTTCTTTAAATTTGTAGTATCTGATTAAGATAGATTTTAATTTACTGTTTCCTTATATCACCCTCTAAATAAAATCCAAATATATCAATCCACACATTAATCCATCTGACCCATCTTGTGGGTAATAATTCTGAGCATATTTTCCTTTATGCACCTGACAGAGTATAAATAAAGATGTATTTAATGAGGGATCAAAATGACCTGCATAGTTCGCTGACAAAGGATTGGATCCAATCACAACTTATATGTGGAACCCGAACCCCTATGGAAGCAAAGCAACTGTTCAGGTTGAATTTTGACTCCAAACAAATGTGTAATTTAATTTTGAACCTAAACTGACAATTCCAAAACCACAAATGTGTAATTGTAACTTGAACATGCCTAAATGGCTAAATGTATAAGATTCCAATTTCACGTATTGATAAGGTGTGTGAGCATAACGAACACGTGAAGGACTAAATAAAAACCAAATACTAGGAGGCTGCAGAATGTTGAAATATACGGTACTCCCAATTTCGTAAAGTATAGGTTTGCATCAACACCAGTACCCTGTTCGATGAAATAGAAAAAACTTCTTGCTCAACCCATAGATGAACCAAGATAAAATACGCTTTTGGCAAGGTTGTCTTACCTCTGTATGTCATGGGGAGAGTGCATCATGAAGAACGATCAAGTATACAAGTCAGAATCTATGCGTTTTCTCCCACGAGTCAGCCTCAAATACTCATCCTTGTAATTCTCATCAATCGAGTAATTAATGTTGGTTAACACATCCTTGCCGAGTAGAGATTTAACCAGGGACATTACAGGAAGCCCCAAATCAGGCCATGTAACACATAAAATTGCCCTGATCTTCTTCAATTCGCATCGACTCAATAGTGCAGCACCCAGACCATCAACCATGCTACCAGATGGATAGTAATCTACCCCCTTAAATAATGATGACTCTGCAGTATCTGAGCATTTTCTTTCCAATGATGTCTCCAGCTTGAATGCAATGGTCTCATCAGGGGGGAGCTTACCTCGGAAATTACATCTTTCGATGGTGTCCAAAATCATAACCCTCTTGGGTACAATCTTTTCACCAATCAGCTGCTTTGCCACCACATGGGCTCTTTCTGAAGTTACAGGAAACTGAACAAGAGCAATCATAATTGAACTAGCAGTGTCTTCGAGGGCATATAGCTTGCATGACTTGTCTTTTAATGAGGGTTTAATAGAGTTTCCAGCAAAAGGAATTTCAGGGAGAATAAGTGACGCGATAAGATTTTTTGGGGACAAGTGGTGTAATAAGTGGAGAGATGGGGTTGACATGGCGATAATGAGAATTGAAGGGGAGAGGGAGAAGTTCTTGGAATCAGCAGAGGAGAATACAAGGAATGGAGACGGGAGGGGAGGCTGTGGAGGTGTGAAGTTATTCAAATCTTCCAATAAAAATCTCGATGGTGGTGGGATGTCTGTGATCACATCTTCCATCTTTTTTATTCAGCACTTACAACCTGAGAGTTAATACAAGAAGAAATTATTGCCATGATATTACTTATCATCATTCAAAAATTAAATTCCAATTCAATAGAAAGAAGCTGGAAAGTAGGGTTAAATACCAAATCTTGATCACATTTGGTTATTGAAGTGGCACGTGTATGATAATCATACAAGATGTTACAATAAAATGCCAACTCCAAAACTGTTCTAACAGATGTATATTATTCGAAAAGGTCAGCTGCAAATACGCGAAA
Source organism: Hygrophila difformis (assembly GCA_030278955.1). Classification (NCBI taxonomy): domain Eukaryota; kingdom Viridiplantae; phylum Streptophyta; class Magnoliopsida; order Lamiales; family Acanthaceae; genus Hygrophila; species Hygrophila difformis. The sequence continues at coordinate 11,057,975 of JAOANR010000003.1, forward strand.
GATTCGGAGCACATTTGTAGTTCCGGGACAACCAAATATGACTATTAGTTCTAATAACATGGCTTATTCATGTCCATACTTCTAATGCGCATTAACAAGCTAGATCCATCAAATACAAAATAAAACCCAAGGAAAGTAACGGGAGTCCATAGCAGATCTTAAAGCCTCCTAATCATACATCAATTGTGAACAGAAAATGATGACTCTTAACTGCCCACTCGCTAATCGCTATTTTGCTGGCTACAACTTTTCGAATGCAGTCATGTGTACCATTATTTCTTCACATACCGAGCAAAAACCCAATAAAACTATGTTTCCTCTTTAACTGAGCATGTTCAGATTAATGTTACTGTGATGATGGATGGAAACTGAAGTACTTAAAACATCAAGAAGGCTTTGCCAGACATGGAACTATTGGCAGAAAGAGCATTGGAGCTTGAAGTCACCAAATCACACAATGATATAGCAATCATGATCAGAATGATCCTTCTTAAGTACAATATAACACAATTCTGCTGTTGCCAAAGAAGTTTTTAGCAAATCATGTGTACAGTTACTTTGAAACTAAGCAACTCTAACATAGAATTGTAACCCGTTTCTCATGTTACTGAGTATATATAATTTCCTACTGCGATGGCAGCTGAAAATACTCACACCCACCCACACACACACATCCGGTGTTTTCAGAAACTAAGCTTGATCATTAACATCTGTGTTTTCAGAAACTACCCAATTAGGCATGAAATAGACTGAAAGAGTAAACTTGCGGAATTGAAGTTTCAGGAGAGCCCACTCTCAACTAACAATTCAAACTCAGAATGTTGTGTCTCTTGAAAGGCCATATACGTTTAACTGATCATCAAGAAATGCTTAACATGTATATTTCTCATATTCACACATTAATATGTCAAAAATAACATGTACGATTGTGTAGAAGAGCAACAATCATTCTCCCCAAATCGCAAGAATTCTCAGAACAGAAAATCCCAAAAATGAAACCCACCTAAAATCCAAATTCAAGAATCGTCATAAGAAAGAGCAAGAAAAGAAACCTACTGAAATTTAAGGCAAAAATCATGAATCCTACATCTCCCAAAAATTCCGTTATACTGGAAATACAAAACATCCCAGAGGACGATAGACAATATACCTGTGAACAGGAGCTATGGAGGCGAGAGGAGACCGTGTCGGCGGCGATGGAGGCGAGACGTGGGTCTGTAGTGCAGTGAGGGGTGAGGTAAAACGGCAGAAGGCGAGGGAGAGATTGTTGCAAGTTGGGAATGAGATACAGAAAACGTACCTACCGTGAGTGAAGAAGAGAAGGACGGCTCGGAAAAAATGGGTGTGGAATGTGGATGAATCGCGATTTGAGGCGGCGAGAAATGATTATTGATTTGAGATGCCCTATTGTCCAAGTCTCGCCATTTTCTTTTATCTTGCAGCCTGTAGGGAATTCAAAAGAACGGGGAATACAACATACTCGGTTTTTCTTCTTTTCCTTTTTTTTTTTTCTTTTTTTTTTCTTTTTTTTTTTTTTTAATCTAGCACTTTAACTTCTATTTTTGTCATAGTTATATAAGAAAAATATAATCAATTGGATTTTGTTAGATTTTTCTATATTGTAGTTTTTAAATATCAAATTTTTAGAATTTTTATTTGTACTGAATTTGAATTATTAATAATTTAAAATATAAATTAACATACGTACAAATAAGAAACACCAAAAAATGAAGGAAGTAGCTTTTATTTGGAGGGCCGGGGTGCGAGGAGATCTTAATAACTAGTACTCCCTCCATTCCAGTTCAATTGTCCTGTTTAATTTTTCCACACTGTTCATTGTTCAACTTTGACTCAATAACTAGTACTGTAATTTTGATATATTACTCCAAAATATATTTTAGTACATTTCAGCGATAATGTATGTACATTTCAGCGATGTTGAATAATAGTGACGCGCAATAATATATTTCAGCAACAGACATAGTGTTAGCGACACCTTCCGTATTTTTCAGGGATGTATAATAGTATATTTTAGCGACATACTATAGTAATTTTCAGCGATTTGATAATGTGCATTTCAACAACTTCATAAAAGTTGAAACCCCAATTCTTTGGTTAATATATTTCAGCGACGAGCTATGTGTATTTCAATGATGAGTTGTGTGTAGTTCAGCATGGACTATATAATATTTCAGCGACATACATAATATTTTTCAGCGATAACCTTGTGTATATTTTTCAGCGACTTAACATTATAATTTTTTTGGGACAACTTTACCCTTTTATAGTTTGAACCGTTGGATTTAAATGAACGATTGAGAATAGTGCGTTGATGTGTTGCAGATTTTGTTGATTGCACCGTAACCAATCCCTTATACTATATTTAACATAATTTTTAGTTGTATATATTGAGATATTAATGATTAAAAAGTGTATTGAATTATGTACAAAAATCCAACATGACATTTCGAGTAGGACTTTTTGGTTCTGTTTGCTTAACTGTTATTGTGTGAGTTGATAAATTAGTTATGAAATTGGGCAATTATTTCTTTATCGAGTTGAGCGTTGGTCTTTTCATCTTTTGGACATGCCCTTAGGTACTCAAAGCCTCGCCATCCAGGCTGTGGTACTGATGCAACATGCCAGCATCTTCAATTTCCAAACACCAAATGCTGCATCTATTTGGCATGCCAAAAACAAACATGGTCAAGTTGATTTTCATCTTAGTTTCCCCATTAATTGATCATCTGTTGACACCTCAAAAATATGCACAATGTCAACATCTCATGCATCATACAAAAGGGCTTTTATTTTATGTCAAAAACAACACAGACATTGTACAATCAATCACAAGTTACATAGTACAACAGTGCATTCCTCATTCAACAACGCTTATTCAAACTATCTAGACAGTTGCGGCTGAACCTGCAAAATGCCGTAACAAAGCATTAGCGTGATGAAATAAATAAAACTTGTAAAAATCCAGGAAAATTAAACTACAAACAAGAGGATTATATATTGCCACAATACAATTGATTCAACCACAGCTGTATGAAAAAGGCCGCAGCATAACAAGGGAAATACTCTATGCAATTGATTCAACCATAGCATACAAACTATGCACGATAAATGTATTCTAAGTTTTAGTCCTGCATAAACAAACAACATTCTGGATAAAATGATCTCATTCATCAGATGATATAAACACGCCCATAATGGTATCCTTAGGTATCCTGCTAAGGATACGGATGCAAATTTTTTTTTAAAAAAAGGCAAGGTGATCTGTCTTTTATAATTTATGACCAAATGCACGAATATGAAATATTTGAAATAGCTTTGTTAACAAGACTGGCAAAGTAGAAAAGGGAAGCTTGGATAACAAGCCTCAAACCCTGAGAATTGAGATAATATTAATCTCATCTGATTGGGCAATCCACAACAAACAAAGCAAATAATCTGGTTAAGTTAAACAACAGCAATTATGTAACCCAGTGTATGATTGCTATTGGATAGCAAAGTTCACCAGTATGCTACCATCAGTGACTAGAACTGCCCATGATCAGTACAAAAATCCGTCTATTTATCTCTATCTGGACTCAAAAGAGGAGCAAGTTTTGAAAGAATCTCAAAATGTCTATGATTGGGCCAATAGGGCCTCTTGATGACTTCTATCCTCTTTCATAAAGGCTTGCCAGGGTAAGAATGAAAGGGAGAACAAGTACTCTTCAAGATCACAATACAATGGAGATTTGTGTTCAGCGTGCAGTGTTCACGGTAAGGAAGGATGCTTCATTTAAAATGAACCCATTGGTTCTCTGTGGATGCAAAGATTCCCTTCATAGTATTCAAAATCAGAAACACCATAAGGAAGGATAAAATAGAATTTAACAAAGATCAAATAACATAATAGTTTGATTTCAATTGGCAATTAAATCTTATCATATAAATGTTAACCAATTCAGCCAACAGAACAATGATAACATCCCTCTCAAAAATCAAAACAAATACCAAAACTAAGGGATAAGAGAGGAAGCCAACAGAAACAGAAAGGTATAATGAACTTATGCAAATCAATCAAAGATTCAACAACTTTTTAAAAAAAAAAAAAAATCCTATTGATTAAAGATTCCCTTCTAACAACCACTTTTACACTTCATTTCTCCAAAAACCTCAAACCTTTACATCTTCAATTTCCCATTCCTCACCATTCGAAACGCTTTCAGAGAAAAGGTTTAGAAAAAAAAAAAAAAAAAAAAAAGCCATTGATACAAACATAAACTACATAATACCAACAAAAAGGTTCTACAAAAGGAGAAAAGCCCTGGCGCAAATTCCGCCAAACCCACCCCCCGAAAACGAATTCCACAATTGAGAAAAACTAAATTAATGAAAAAATAAACGAACACTCACAAGAACCCTAAGAGGAAATCCAATCAGGAAATCTCCTTCACATTCTGGTAGAAAGCAGCGGAGCACAAAATTGAAGCGATGAACGCGAATAACCCTAGCCCAATCATCAATGAAACGCCCGCAACAACAAAGTCCAGCACGCACTGCACGCTCAATCCCATCATCAACATCGCCATTTTCTCTTCTTTTTTCCCCCTTCTTCCACAGATTCAAAATTTCAATTTCGCCCACCGATAGACCCCCGACTAACCACCCTCCCTTTTATGAACCGGTGCATGAAAATTGCATCCGTAGATAAACGCCATTCTGTGGATGCATCTTCTTGGGAACGTTGACACATATCCAGGAGGCGCCTGACACTGCCCACAATCTCTCTCTCTCTCTCTCCCTCTCTTTGTGGAGCGGTCCAACCAAATTGCGTGGGACTGGAATGGATAGCTCGAATTGGGCCTGGGCTTTTATTTCAGTCAAATTAAGCCAGCCCAATATTACCTTTCAAAAAAATTTGCGGTAGAGTAGTCCCTGTTTATTTCTCAATTCTAGGGTTAATTCTGATCAATTTTTGGGAAAACTTGGAAAATGATCAAATGCAATATGGGAATTGAAGGCATTCATTTGAATGAATGTGAAAAATCCTCTGCATACATGTTGAAAGGTAGAGGTTTATTTACAAATTACCGCCATTTTCGATACGGTGGATCATGATTCATGAACATACTACGATGTATGAAGTGATTGTTGATGAAGAACGATGTGATGAAGATTTGGACTTGATAATGTGATGTTTGATTTCAGAAACGGAACGGTTAGGTTGGATGTGTTTGATTAGGTACAAGTTCTATAATATAGTGGGATCAACATATAGTAGTTACTTGCATTTGACTCATAGAGAAGTTAAAGGTCGTGGGATTTCGGTTAAATCTTAGGTATATGTTCCTCTTTTCTGTTAGATAATCTTGTCACGGTGGAACATTTTTATTTTGAAAGGAAATTACAGTGAGACATTAGTCCCTTCCAAACTGAGAGTACTTTATTTCATTGGTTTATTATCTGGTACAGAAGGATTTTATATCTCAACTTAATATCTCAGTCTTGATATGCCAGCACAAAATTGCTTCCTTCATTGTAGAGCTCCTATATAAGTTAGCTCCAAAACATCCGAGTGTAGCTCAAAAAGGTTAATGGATAACAAGCTCTCTTTCAGTTAGTACTTAGTAGAGAGTCTGCAGTGTTTTAACTTCAATAAAGCAAGTGTGCAGGAGTTGAGATAGACTGGCAGGAAGATTCTGCCCTGAGATATGTTGTGTTGCTCGGGTCATCTTCAAAATCCTTCAAAATGGTATACGGGTCACTAACTTGGAGATCAGCAACTATTTGATGGAGATCAGAAGCTTCTTCCTTGAGCCTAGCATTCTCTTGAACAACTTTGTCATGGTTCTCCAGCAACTTGTTTAACTCGTTCAAGAGATTGTGGTTCTCGGTCCTGAGGCGAAGAACCAGGGACCATAGCTCATCCAGGTACCTCTGTTTACGCATCCTTGACCTTCTGGCTGATTCCCTGTTCGATATCATTCTTCTTTGTCTTCTCTCATCGACGATCCTGATTTGGTGATCCTCTGCTTCATCTGAAGTGGAGTTTCTGCTGATGCATACAGGATTTGGATTTTGCTCAGTAAGCCCGGGGATAGAGGTTTGATAGTAGAGATGGCTTGTTATGTATCTGCTCAATTCTGATTCAGGTAAGTTGCCCTGCATAGAGCCTAAGTAGCCTGTAAAGGCCGTGCTGGAGAAATTTTCACGAGAAACACAATTTACTTCTTGCATTTTTTATGGAATGTTTAACTCTCGACTTTTATTTGTCTTGCACAGGGGAGGGAGATGCTGAGTATTTATAGAAGGAGGTATGCAGTATGGGACAAATAGAAAACGAAACTGAGTAGAGCAGTTTCGGGGCGCTTACATAAGGTCACTTGAGGGCATCCACTTTTCAAGAAGAGCATGATCACTGTTGCCATTTTTGTTACCATGTAAGTTGCCTTTCCGTTGTGCACTAATTTGATTGTCTTTTGTCTCAATTCAAGTGAGGTGACTATTTAATTCTTTGGATATGGTATTAGAATAGAGTAGAGAAATTTCATGTCAGATCTCCACCCATTTATGAAAGCAAATATTTTTACATGCAAAAGGCTTCATAATAAGAAACAAAAAGTTGAATAAGTTCTAGAATGGTTCCGTGTTTAAATAATTTAAACGTTTAGATGAGATAGTGTTTATGTATTTCAATAAAACCAATTGGATACAGGATATATTTATTTATTTTTTTTATTCTATATATATATATAAACAATCTTTTGGGGATAATTGAAGCTTTCTAATATGTCATGCTTGCAATGGATTAAAAGTTAGTGACCATCCATGTAATGCATATTTTGACATGATATTTTGTTCCCATTGGAATAAAAAAGAGGGGGCAATGGATTTAAGTCAATTTGGAGGAATCATGATTCACGACCTTTGAAAAAGCCAACTATTTCTAGAAAATTGTTTAGTTCTCATGGCCAATCAGGCATATGTGCATTGTGATGATGATGTAATCTGCCAAAGTTAGATCTGGGATACATATCTAGATATGATGTAAATCACTTATACCCATTTTCCTTGTGAATTCGACGACGTAGATGTGGGTTTTGCCTATATATGTTATATAGAAGGTACGCCCCCACTTAATTTGTATCTTATGTGGGTAAAACCCTCATCTTTGTCATTGAAGCTCATTCATTTTTACTATCCTTCATGTCCTCTTCAATTGAATTTCTGTTACACCTATATTTAATTTTGTACTTTATTTTCTAAGGTGGCCCAAATTTTATACTCTGTATTAGGGTTTTAACTTGATGTGGCTTTTGGCCTTTCATTGATTGATGAAGGGGAGATGGAGTTTTGGGGACAATATTTGAACCCATCAAGCTATATATCTATTTCTCAATATATGGATGAATGGATGGATATGAGTAGTATTGAACTATTGATGACATGTAGATGATTCAAAAGGCACTAATGTAAAGGATAGAAGGGACCTTATTAATATTCGCTCAGTCCTTCTAGTGCTTGCATCAAGCACCTAAACTTAGGCGGCAAATTTTAATTAATAATTACTGCAATAAGATATAGTGAAAGTTGGGGAAAAGAAGGTGCTATTTTTTCTAGCTGCACTAAGCAAAATGCAAACTAAAGTCTTTTGGAATTTTGGGTGATGTATACACCCCTTTCTATATTTTAGTGTTGTTTCATTACTGAACTTGATATACTCTTGTGCAGCTACACCAGAATAGTTTTCATTATGGGTTCCAACTGTTGATTGAAAGAAAGGGTCTGGTTGAGGATTATATATTGACTTTTTGTAACTTTGGGTGTTGTCATAAGGGAAACAGTAATTTGTGTCTTTCTGAAAGCTAACTTTCATGCTTGGACTTTCTTATGTTAAGCCACATTACTTGTGTTATCTAATACTACTATCTACAATTATCAACATTTCTGACCACAAATTTGTATGCGCCTTTACTCTCCAGTAGAAAATTGTCATTTGAGCTTAACTAAATACAGTACTAATTATTATAATAATGAAACATATCTGACTATGATTTTTTTTTTTCAATGGCATGTGGTTGTGGTTTATTGTTTGGTAGCACAGTGCACACATGACACATGAAAATATGAGGATTCCTTTGGCGCCATATTGGTTGTGCTTTTACATTATGGAATATATTTACATTCTATATGAAGGATATGACACAATTGTTTTTTAATAAAGAAATCATCATAGAAAATTTATATAAAGTCTAGAGAGTTTATGTGATTGTGCTTATATTCCATGGTTGGCGAAAATCCCAGAATGCTACAGATTGATACTCTTTCTTTTTTCTTATTTTCTTGAAAACTCAATAGAATATATTTAGTGCAGAATACAATGCATATATTTGTATCCATAATGCTCAACAAAACTCTAAATAATATGCTTTCATGATAACATTTACTTTATGAGATGTAAAATTTGATGGACTGTTTATCAAACCTTATATGCTACTTTTTCCATGTACTATGTGTTTGTGAGAGATATGTTCGCTTGCTGCTCTTCCTAAATCCCAACTGTATTGAAGAAGATGAAATTCTTTGTATTGAAGAACTGGATATGGAAGATTCTCTCACTCTCTGCTGATTGAAGTGCCTTGCTTTGTGTCTTTTCATTCATGGAATCTGTTTGGCACTACATTAACAAAATCTTTTATATTTATAGTAGTATCTTCTGCTTAATTTCTTTTCCCATTAAGGTAATAGGAACCCCTAGTTTACGACAGGTAGGATGCAGAGATTCATCGATTTATACTATAAGGCTCAAGGGGAATGCCTAGATAGATAGAACGAAACACATATGTAGTTGGATACTTCAATCCCATTTGGTGAGAATTCTTGAGGTTTTTAGCAAAGTTGTCGTTTTTAAGTTTTTATTTGTTGACTTCAAACATTGAGGAACTTTATTGTTGAATTGTTGTGACCTTCTTGTTGAATTAGTATGTATGTAAAGGTAAATAACATGGTTGAATTGGATAGAGTATTTTGTTGAATGATTCGAGTTCCATTAATATATTTTCTTTGCTTAACAGCCTAAAAATGCTAGGAAATATGCAGTGGAGGCCAGGCCGCACAATTACAAAGGGACATAAGAGAAGGATAGGGGGCTGGGTGTGATTCGAACCCTCAACCTGGTTGAGAGTGAGGGAGCTTAACCAATCCCTATTCCATTAGTATATTTGATTATTGAATAACCTTATTGTTAACATTGTTCCTTTCTCTGTCTTTCATTTCTTTTCATTTCTTTAATTTAATTTTAAAACTCGATAAAGATAGGTAAGTTGTATGAAATTTTATCATTCATATTAGACGTCAGCATAATAGCCGCACCAAATGAGAAGCAACAACTTGCAGCAGCAAGAGAATTCATTCTTTCTTTTCTTTATTTCGTCCTTTTTTTTTAATAGAAAGTAGTAATTGGGTACGGTGTATTGTTCCTATATTTTATGATTACCATTTGACATTTTAAAAAGAATTTTTGGCTATATTAGGCGACTCCCCACCAATAAATCACTTTGGTTTATTCTTTAAAATGTGGGGTTTGGAACTTTGAAGTGCAAGTGCTCATCCATTCTCTCTTTTAATCAAGATTAGGTTAGTAAATATATGTATTTTTTCCTTAATGTGCGAAGTTTTAGTTTCTAAAATTATCCAATTGTATTAACTTTCTCGTGACCCTATCTAAGTATCTATTCACTTCTTTTTATTGATTAAATGTTGGATTCCATATTTCCATGCTTTTTTTCCTCACATGATTATTTTCTAGGTAGTGTAATCCCTATTAATTCAACATACTGCATTAATATATTGTGGACAAGAGGATTTTACAAAGTGGTCAAGTCCCTTGATTTTCAATCTAAAAGTTGGAGGTTCGATTCCCCACTCAGCGTCCTATCATTTCCTTTTATTCCCTTTGTAATTTGTATGACATTGGCTACCACCACCAAGTTCCGAGCCCGTGTATAGATTGTCCAAAAAAAAAAAAAACATATTAATATTTTATAGCCTACTAAATGAGTGTGTGTGTATATACTTCACATGTTCCTAAATACTTGCTATACTTATACCATTTTTGGATGTTTCTGTTACACACGTAAGTGTGTAGGTTGGATGTCTTCACTACATAATACTACAAGAAGTGTGTGGTCTTGTGTATTGCAGTACATAGTACTACAGTCTAAATGTAGTCTTGTGTATTGTAGTACATAGTAGTACAACCTGAATGTAGTCTTGTGTATTGTAGTACATAGTAGTACAACCTAAATGTAGTGTTGTATGAATCACTATAAATAGCTGAGTAATGGAACGATGATCATATACTTCCTCTTCAATCTCTCATCCTAGCTCTCTAATTCACTGTATTCCGTTGCTATTTCCGTTCCTACTCTTAATTATCTTCATTTACGTTCTTCAAGCCTATATACATAAGCTAATAGGTCTATAGAAGTTATATTTCTATAACACGTTATCAGCACGAGGGTCGTTCGAGTTTTACTGAAATACCAGTTAGGTTCTGTTCGAGGTTTGCCGAAATATAAGTTCATACCGGGATTCTGCCGAAAATTTCCAAGTCTACAAGGAGATCATCCTAGGTAATATATTTATACTATTTTCAATATAAATCATGTCTAACCTTGCAAAGCAACTGTTTACGCCCCTTGAAGTTTCCAGAAGAAACTATCAACTATGGGCAATAGATGTAAAGATGCATCTTGAATCAATGAATTTGGAAAGAACGATTGTAAAGGGAAATGATATGGCTAATTCTGAAAAGGCCAAGGCGATGATTTTTCTGCGTCATTACTTTGATTCAGCCCTGAAGTCTGAATACTTGACCCTCCAGGATCCTGCTGATCTCTGGGAGGATTTAAAAGAAATGTATGATCACTTGAAGATGGTCAACCTGCCTAAGGCAAGAAATGATTGGCTGAATTTGAGATTGCAAGATTTTAAAACGGTCAGCGAGTATAACTCTGCCATGTTTAGAATTACTTCACAGCTGAAATTGTGTGGTGAAAAGGTATCTGATCAAGAGATGCTTGAAAAAACCTTTACTACATTCCACGCCTCGAATATGCTCCTGCAGCAGCAATATCGAGAGAGGAGATTCACAAGATATTCTGAACTCATTGTTTGTTTATTGTTGGCTGAACAAAACAATGAGCTGCTATTAAAGAATCATAAGTCACGACCTACTGGTGCTAGTCCATTCCCAGAAGCGAATGCGACTCAAATTTCTAGAAACCATCAAGCTTGGGATAATATACGAGGTGGTCACCGCGTACGTGGTCGCGGTCGTGGTTCTGGTCGTGGTCATGGCTATGGTCGTGGTCGTGGTCGAGGTCGTGCACGCGATCAAAATCACAAATCCAGAAGATTTTAGCCATATAATCAAATGAGTGAAAAATGGCAAGATGATAGAGACAAGTGCCATAGATGTGGAATGGAAGGACACTGGTCCCGGACTTGTCGTACCGCAGAGCACCTTGTGAAATTATACCAAGATTCTGTAAAGGGAAAAGGCAAAATGGCAGAGACAAATTTGGTTACAAATGATGATATCATTATGCCTATCATTTCAGCTCCTGAAGCAGCTGACCCTTTCAATATAGATGCTGGACCATCTTTCACGGCAAATTTTGATATAGATGATTTTATGGAAGATATTGATTAATGTTTTTGTTGTCTTTATTTTTAGTATATTTTTCTTTGTATCTTTTGTTAGCTAAAGTATCAAATTTTGCTATGTACCCGTTGTACTATTTGGCATGGATATTAATATAGCATTTTCTTCCAGAAGAAGAAATGAATGCAAGTTATAATGAGACATGCCTAATTGACAGTGTCAGTACGCACACAATATTGAAAAATGAGAATTATTTCTCTTATATAAAACTGGGAGATGCACCAGTTAATACAATATGTGGAAGTGCAAATATGATCAAGGGCTCCGGAAGAGCTATAATGTTCCTTCTGAATGGGACAAAACTCATCATTGAAAATGCACTATTATCTCCCAAGTCCCGAAGAAACTTGTTGAGTTTTAAAGATATTCGCAGAAATGGATATCATATTGAGACATTGACTGAAGGGACTGATGAATATTTATTGATTACCAATACAGTTCGTGGTATGAAACATGTATTGGAAAAATTACTGTCCCTTGCATCTGGGCTATATTATACAAATATATATGCCAATGAAGCCCATAGTTTAATAGACCAGAAGTCTATAATCCCAACCGAATTTATAATTTGGCATAATCGTTTTGGCCATCCTGGATGTACAATGATAAAGCGAATAGTTGAAAATTCGCATGGTCATCCCCTGAAGGGAAAGAAATTTCCAGGTTCAAGTGAATTTACATGTGTTGCATGTTCACAAGGAAAATTGATTATTAGACCATCAGCAAGTAAAGTGGGAATTGAATCTCCTGTATTTCTTGAACGAATTCAGGGTGATATATGTGGGCCTGTAGATCCACCATGTAGACCATTTAAATATTTTATGGTATTAGTTGATGCGTCAACTAGATGGTCTCACGTTTGTTTATTATCGACTCGCAATCAAGTATTTGCGAAGTTACTTGCTCAGATAATTAAATTGCGAGTACAATTCCCTGACTATCTAATTAAGAAAATAAGATTGGATAATGCTGCTGAGTTTTCATCACGTGCATTTGATGATTATTGCATGTCCATTGGAATAACTATTGAACATCCTGTAGCATATGTTCATACACAAAATGGCCTGGCAGAGTCATTTATCATAAGATTGCAACTGATTGCAAGACCGATATTGATGAGGTCGAAGTTACCTACATCTGCTTGGGGACATGCCATATTGCACGCAGCAACACTTGTAAGAATAAGACCGACAAGTTATCACAAATATTCTCCCCTACAATTGGTTTTCGGTCATGAGCCCAATGTTTCACATTTGAGAATTTTTGGGTGTGCGGTATATGTTCCAATTGCACCATCCCAACGTACAAAAATGGGCCCCCAACGGAGATTGGGAATATATGTCGGATATGAATCACCGTCTATAATTAAATACTTGGAACCGAAAACAGGTGATTTATTTACTGCAAGGTTTGCAGATTGTCATTTTAATGAATCAAATTTTCTGACATTATGGGGAGATGAATCAACCGAGAAAAGAGATTAATTGGAAAATGGCATTTGATTTCATTGATCCTCGTATGAAGGATTGTGAACTTGAAGTTCAGAAAATTATTCATTTACAAGGAATTGCGAATCAATTGACAGATGCAATGTGTGACTCCAGAAGAGTTACTAAATCACACATCCCAGCAGTGAATGTTCCAATTAAATTAAATGTCCCTGAAGGAAAAATAACAAGTGTTAATGAATCCAGTACACGCCTGAAGCGTGGTAGACCCATTGGATCTAAAGATAAGAATCGAAGAGAGATTCACATTGTGACAAAACTCAATCTCCTGAAGAGCAAACTCCTGAAGAGGAAGAAGTTATAGAAACTTCAATAAATTTTGTCACTAATGGAAAATACTGGAATTTTCCTATAATGTAGCACTTGAAATTATGGAACAAGGTGATGATCAAGAACCCAGCTCGGTTGAAGAATGTCGGCAAAGAATTGATTGGCCAAAATGGAAAGATGCAATCCAATCTGAATTGGATTCGCTGGCAAAACGAAATATTTTTGGACATGTAGTTCAAACACCTGAAGGTACAAAACCCGTGGGTTATAAATGAGTTTTTGTTAGAAAAAGAAATAAGCAGAATGAAATCATTCGATATAAAGCCAGATTGGTTGCTCAAGGTTTTTCCCAAAGACCAGGTTTTGATTATGATGAAACATATTCACCTGTGATGGATGGAATTACATTCAGATTTCTAATCTGTTTGGCAGTACACCAAAGGCTTGAAATGCGCCTTATGGATGTTGTTACTGCGTATCTATATGGGTCATTAGATACTGATATTTATATGAAAGTGCCCGAAACATTTAAAATACCTGAAGCATTTAAATCAAAGCCTAAGGAATTATATTCAGTGAAATTGCAAAAATCATTATATGGGCTTAAACAATCAGGACGAACGTGGTATAATCGTCTTAGTGAATGTTTGATTAAAGAAGGTTATACAAATGATCCAGTTTGCCCATGTGTTTTTATAAAGAAAACTGGATCAAATTTTGTGATTATTGCAGTATATGTTGATGATATTAATCTAATCGGAACTCCTGAAGAGTTACAAACTGCAATCGAATATTTGAAATCAAGGATTTTGGAAAGACTAGATTTTGTCTTGGTTTACAAATTGAACATTTTGAGAATGGAATATTTATCCATCAAGCGAGTTATACCCAGAATGTATTAAAACGATTTTATATGGATAAAACACATCTATTGAGCACCCCGATGGTGGTCAGATCGCTTGATCCATTGAAAGATCCATTCAGGCCTAAAGAGGAAAATGAAGATATACTTGGTCCCGAAGTACCATATCTTAGTGCTATTGGGGCACTTATGTATCTTGCTAATTGTACAAGGCCTGATATAGCATTCTCAGTTAATTTATTGGCACGGTTTAGTGCTTGCCCCACAAAGCGACATTGGCAAGGTATTAAGCACGTTTTTCGATACCTTCAAGGTACATATGATCTCGGCTTGTTTTATTCCAATAAAGGTAATACTGCATTGATTGGGTATGCTGATGCTGGGTATTTGTCGGACCCGCACAAAGCCAAGTCCCAGACGGGCTATATATTTACTTGTGGCAGTACTGCAGTTTCCTGGAGATCTGCTAAACAAACACTAACTGCCACATCTTCTAATCATGCTGAAATATTGGCAATTCATGAAGCCAGTCGAGAATGTGTTTGGTTAAGATCAATGACCCATCATATCCTGAAGAATTGTGGGTTAATATCTGATGAAAAGCTTCCCCCAACATTATTGTATGAAGATAATGCAGCTTGCATAGTTCAATTGAAAGGAGGATATATCAAGAGAGATCGAACAAAGCATATTTCGCCAAAGTTCTTCTTTACTCATGATCTTCAAAAGAATGGTGAAATTGAAGTGCAGCAAGTTCGATCAGACAATAATCTGGCGGATCTATTGACCAAGGCATTACCAACTACGACCTTCGAGAGACTAGTAAAGAGAATTGAAATGCGGCGGCTTAAAGGTCTCCAATGATGTACAAATCAGGGGGAGCAACGAATACAAGAACACTGTACTCTTTTTCCTTCACTAGGATTTTTTTCCCACATGATTTTTTCCTAGTAAGGTTTTAACGAGACATATTCTTTGTATAGAGGACATCCAAATGGGAGTGTTACACGCGTTAGTGTGTAGGTTGGATGTCTTCACTACATAATACTACAAGAAGTGTGTGGTCTTGTGTATTGCAGTACATAGTATTGCAGTCTAAATGTAGTCTTGTGTATTGTAGTACATAGTAGTACAACCTGAATATAGTCTTGTGTATTGTAGTACATAGTAGTACAACCTAAGTAGTGTTGTATGAATCACTATAAATAACTGAGTAATGGAACGAGGATCATATACTTCCTCTTCAATCTCTCATCCTAGCTCTCTAATTCACTGCATTCCGTTGCTATTTCCGTTCCTACTCTTAATTATCTTCATTTACGTTTTTCAATCCTATATACATAAGCTAATAGGTCTATAGAAGTTATATTTCTATAACAGTTTCAATATTTTTTTTATATTTTGCTTATTACATTTTTTATAACTAAAATATTTTTGTATATTTTTAACGCTTAATATATCAAATGGTATAAAAATAAATCCTATGAAATAATAATATTTTAAAACTATATGTGATTAGATAAATCTAACAAGATCATAATTGATTATGTTTTGTATTATAATTATGTTAAAAATCGAATCAATGGTATAGATGATCAGTAATATTAATAAATATAGTAGTTATTTTTTCTCTCAATAACTAAACTAACTTTAATTGCTTCGCCTCGAAATGTTAATGTTAATGATATGTATTTTTCTTAAGGACTGATTATTTGCGTTTTGAAAACGCAATAATCAGATAATCTATTTCATATCGTACATCCAAACACCCACTTTAATTGCACGTCAAATGTGCCGAACTGGCTGTTGTGTTGAAACAATGGGCAATAGATCCCATTATTTTTCTTAAGAAGGAAAAAAAATTAAAATCCAAAACCCATAAATTTTCAAAATTAAACAAAATTAAGTCAGATTGAACAAACCTAGTAATTCCTCCATTTTTTTAATATCTTTTTTTTTTGCACTGCACACAATTCAATTTATATTTGTAATCATTAATAACTTAAATTATATATATAAAAATTATAAATTTTGATATTTTAAAATTGTGCAATTAAATAAATTCAACTAATTTAATTATATTTTATCATATATAACTATGATTAAAAAAAATTTAAAAAATAAATTTATTTAATAAACCCGAGGAAGTGTAAAATACTAAAATTCCATGAAGTCGTACCATAAATTAAAGGGCTCAATTTACACTTAGTGCTGAACCCCATAATTTTATAGCCCAAATTAAAAGGCCCAATTCACAAACCCCTTCCGTGCTCATCCAGACCTCAACAACAAATTCTGTACGCAGTCGCCGGCGCCGCTTCAACGAGATTCCAGAAGTTCAGTATTCTTCACTATCTGTGATTAATGTTCTCGTTCATCGGTGTCAATTTGCTATCTGGTGCTCCTATTGAAGACTGACGAAATTGTAAGGAGATTATAGCTTTATTTATTAGTATCTTCTACGACTTTAAAATTTATTTCCATCTGGTTCATATCGAAGTTAGTGAAAAAAAAAAAAACATTTCGTTGTGTGTTCTACTTGATGGGGTTGACTTTCGTCGAGGGTTTTGATTAAGCTTGAATTTGGGGTGTAATTGCGGGCTTAGGAGTGCATTAGAACTTTCAATTGCTCTAATCTCAGCATCCTCACAACAGATTTTTTATAATGTTTCTGATAAATGCTCTACTGATTCATTTGGTTTATTGATGGATGAACTATTGAACTTTTCCATTATTAGAATTTGAATGATATCATGTTTTGATCGAACTGCATTTTGTTGCCTCGGACACTATTGCAGAGCAACTGACGGGCTTATTTGCTCCGAGTTTTATGAATACATAACCTTACTGTTGTCAAACCGTCGTCTGTTTCTGGTTTATTGTTACTATTTGTTCGTAAGCTATGAGTTTAGCCAGACTCTATCGAAGTGCCTGTGCCTGCCCATCTTTGTGCAGAGGAAGCACCCTTTTACAATATCGTTGTTTTCAACCTGACTTTGTACCAAGAGATCCCAATGCCAAGCCCAAGAAATACAAATATCCTGCTTTCTATGACCCATATGGGCCGAGGCCCCCTGCTTCGGAAAAGATCATTCAGCTTGCTGAAAAAATAGCATCTTTGCCTCCAGAAGAGCGGATGCAAATCGGTCCTGCTCTGCATGCCAAGATAACTCTTCCCAAGTTACAGGCAATTTCTGTTGAAGGAATGGATATGGGTGGCCAAGCTGGTGCACGTGCTGGACCTTCTAAAACTGAAGAGAAGGCTGAGAAAACCACATTTGATGTTAAGTTAGAAAAATTTGATGCGGGCGCAAAGTTGAAGGTGATCAAAGAAATTCGTTCATTCACAGATCTAGGATTGAAGGAGGCTAAAGATTTGGTTGAGAAAGTACCGGTTATACTCAAGCAACAGATTACAAAAGATGAGGCGAATAGCATCATAGAAAAAATCAAGGCTGTAGGAGGAGTTGCTGTGATGGAATAGCAGATCCCTAGGGTATTTTTGCTCGCAACCATGTTTGTCTTTTTCTTAGAGGAGGGAATAATTTGTTCTGCACGCAATTTCCTGTGTTGAAACTAATCACGCTAAAGCTATATATGATTGGCTGAGGTTGCTTGCTAACCATTTCTGATGGAATGTTATGTGTTGGTGGGAACTTCTGGATGTCTTGAATGTGAATAGTGATAGCTATATCTACTGCAGTTGTTATCAGCTATTTCTTTTCATATGCCAGTTCTGTTTTCTATCATTACAGCTTGGTGCCCTTGCACTATATCATCTTATAAAACTGGTCTTTATCTATTTCTGTTGTCATAGAAAGGATCCACGCTTCTGATTTGTGGGATTACAGGGGGCTCCCTATATTGTTTAGAAGTTTTCTGTATGGTTGAAGTTTCCTGAATTCATCAATTCATTCTTCTTAAGATTTTCTTGGCCTTTTGTGGGGGTGTATATGTTATGGTTATTGTTTGCATGGAGCAGAGGGAAACTACCCGCTTCCAACCTTTAAATCGACAGGAACCATCAGGGGTCTTCGTTACTTGCTGACTTCAGTGGGTATTTTTAGGAGCTTGGGAAGGCAAGGAGTCGATGTTAAGACCGCAACCAACATCCTCTGAAGTTGCATACACATGAAGCAGGTAGTGGTTCTAGCATATGTGAAATAGGTATATATGATCTCTTCTATATCCTGAAAGACAGCACATAGAATTACATAACCATGATGCATTTTGTTGCTGAAGAAGTGTAGTAGTATTGTTCTGAGAAGAGTTTGTCGTGTAAGCCTTCTATGGATACTCATCCCTCAAATTATAAATTGACTAAAAAGGGATAAGTTAGTGTGATCTCTCAATCCTAAAATCAATAATATGAAGAGTAAATTACTTTAATTAGTCAATTCTATGTCTATGTTCTGCATAGTTAAGTCGACGCATTATTTAGAGGGTGTTTGTTTGTGCATTTTGGGACAGATTATCTGATTATTGCGTTTGCAAAGCGCAAATAATCAGTTAATCCTGTTTGTGTACTAACTTCCAATAATCTATTATTTGCGTTTTGAGGTAATGAAAACGTTATTTCTTGCAGCTACATTTTGGTGCTGCAAGAAAATTGTGTTCAGCCAAAAATAGATTTTACCATTTTGTTGCCTTTTGAGGTAATAAAAAATGCAAATCCAAACACTTTATAATGATTATCTGATTATTGCGATTTGAAACAGCATAAGTTCATCCAAACACTTAGAGGGTGTTTGGATGTGCGTTTTAAAAAGTGCTGCAGCGTTTAGAAAATGGATAATCAGATAATTGCTGTAACAAATCGTGTTGTAGAAAATTAAGTGTTTGGATGGGTTTATGCTGTTTCAAATCGCAATAATCTGATAATCATTAAAAAAGTGTTTGGATTTGCGTTTTTCATTACCTCAAAAAGCAACAATATAGTAAAATCTATTTTTAGCTAAACGCAATTTTCTTGCAGCACCAAATTGTAGCTGCAAGAAAATAGCGTTTTCATTCCCTCAAAACGCAAATAATAGATTATTAGAAGTTAGTACACAAACAAGATTAACTGATTATTTGCGTTTTGCAAACGCAATAATCAGATAATCTGTCCCAAAACGCACAAACAAACACCCTCTTAATTTTCTACAGTACGTTTTGTTACAGCAATTATTTAATTATCCGTTTTCTAAACGCTGTAGAACTTTTTAAAACGCACATCCAAACACCCTCTAAATAGAAATCCACATCGTAATACTTCATTAATTTTTTTATTTAACATTTGAAGGATTTGGTGTGATTTGGTGTAGTATTTAGTTTAATCCAAGATTTGAAAATTATGTTTCCCTAATCCCTATAAAGATTAACAATGCTTGCTTACCCATCCCTATAAATAAATGAAGCCGAAATAATTATGCATGAATGCGTGTATAGATTTACATACATATATAGCCATATAGGTATATTACGAAGACTCGGTTCGTGTCCTGAATCATGAGGTGCTAAATGTGTAATGACTGATGTGTTTATTATAAATATTTACATGTTGTTAGGTGATCTATGTTCAATATATGATGTTATGTAAGATTGACAAAATCCTAATAGTAGTATAATAGGAGTAACAAAATGCACTAGATGCACGTCCATTGTATACCACCACCCTATCCTATATGGTATCATGATGGCTAAGATTTTTTAATGTAATTATTTATAGCTCAATAGTGATATTGTCCATTTTGTAATTATTAAACTGTTAGAATTGTAGGATTATTTCTTTGCTAATTATTGCAACCATTACGAATCAATTATGCTTCAATGTTTCCTTCTTAAAATTGAGAGTCCGGTACTATATTGTCAACGACCAATTTTAGTAGTTTAAACGAAACGAATTTATCTTAAAACTTTTTTTTTTTTAATAACTGTGACACTCATGTGTCGGCAAAGGTGTGTGGGAGCTCAAACCACACAAATTACAAAGGGGATAAAGGGGAGGAATAGGGGGCCGGGTGGGGATCTGTTAACGCTAAAATTTTGGAGGAGTGGAACCTCTTTTTTATTGATGAATGTTAAGGGAATCACAAAAATGCAGAAAGTAAAATACAGGAATTGAAATAAAGCAGTAAACAACGAAAGTGCAGAATGCGATAAATAAATTGCAGAAAGTAAAAATATAAAATGCGGCCTCTTTGAGGGTTGATTGGAGATGTCTGCCCTCTGGTGCCACATTATACTTATATAGGGGTGAGGAACTCAGGATTCCTCAGGCCCATGAACGTTTCACCCCTATTTTCTTCCTTTGGTGGTGCCTCGTCCTGAGTTGTTTCCTTAGATGACGCCTCATGTTGATACATTCCTTGTATGGTGCCTCTCACTACGATCCTCTTTCTTTGTATGAGGCCTCGCCCTACTGACTTAAGGACCGACGTCCTCTTCTTCAGTCCCTTCTACCGGATATATCTTTACGGACTGGGTCGAGCAATTTAGCAATTGGGCCACAAAATGATGGGCTTTAATATTTCTTCTTTATTGGGTTAACAGATGTCCCCATTGCGCATTTTGTCTGATTAGCACTTTTAAGACAAATATGCGCGCTTAAATTTAAGGTTTGGAATTTCTTTCCTCCTTCTCTCTTCCTTCTTGAGCTCGGTCACCTCTTCCCGGGGGTGTTCCGTCTCGTCGTGCCAGCCACCAGCTATCGCAAGGCCGCCGCCAGCCATCGCCAGGCCGCCGCCATCAACTGCCACGTCCTTGTGAGCGCTGCCACCTTCCTCCGTCAGAGAGTCGCCATCGAGGTCTTCGGCGCCAGCCCTTGCTGCCTCGCGTCGTCATCCTTGTTGAGCTAAGCCGCCATCATCCTTGTTCCGGAGACACGAGCGTTGCCATCTCCATCGATCCGGGCCACCATTTCGCCTTCGGGAGCTGCCCTCGTGAGGCGCCGCCACCCCCTACTGGGCCGCCATCCACCTTCTTCCAAGCCAGGCCGCCATCTCGGCCCTTGAGCATCGCGAGCCGCTACTCTATCTCCGGCATCCACGAGCGCCGCCATCACTTCGCCTAGGGCCGCCATGGGAGTCGCTCCGGATGCCGCTCAAGTCGCCATCCTCAATATTTGAAGCAGCCGCCACCGCAGCTTAGGGGAGCCGCCACACCTGAGGTCGCCACCATCAGCACCACTCTCAGCCGCCATCTCCCTTCGAAGGGACCACCGCCATCGCCTCTTGCATGAGCCGCCATCCGGATCCTTTCCTAGAGCTGCCATCCGGATCTCTCTTAGGGTCGCCACCCTCCTTCGACATGGAGACCTTGAGGGTCGCCATCTCGACCGAGTGATACCCCGAGCGCCATCATCATCGTTGGGCAGGGGTGCCGCCATCCAGCTGTGCCGGGGACGAGGCCACCGTCTCAGTCTCACCGCCGCCACCCTCACTTCACTTCAGGGCCGCCACTTCCAAGGGCCAGGGATCACCGCCATCTTCGCATGGGAAGGGCCGTCATCCGTGTCGTGGGCCGCCATCTAGCTCCCAAGCTGTCAGCCACCACCGCGATCCATTCTGCCAATCGAGTCCTCGGCCGCCACCTTGATCCGCTCCATGCCGCGAGAGCCGCCACCCGAGGGTCGCCGTCATCAGAAATCAAGCCGGCATCTATCTTTGCAAGGGCCGCCATTCATCTCTTCGGAGCAGCCACCACCTTCTCCCTCAAGCCATCATGATCTCAAGCTCCAGGCCGCGCTGCGCTTCCCAGCCGCCATCGAGACGCCTGCCATCCTCTAAATCACCACCATTATGTCCGAAGAGGCCACCGTCCATCTGTTCCTGGGGTCGCATCCCTCCCAGGCCGCCGTGCCTCGGAGCTCATCGGTCGTGCCTCGGGCTCCACCGCCGCTGCTCCACTCCGGGCCGCTATTCGAGCATCAGCCAGGGTGACATCCTCTGTCAGGCCGCCATACTCAGCCAGGCGCCATCCTCAGTCCGCGACTACTCGGCCTCCAAGGCCGCTGTCGACGGCGTTCCAGGGCCATTATCCAGGGTTTTTACCACCCAAGGTTATTGCCTTGGCCACCACCCTTGGTTCGTCTTCCTCTTTATCGTGTTTCAATTCCTCAAAACGAGTCCCGTGTAAAGGTAGACGCTTCTCATCTCGTTCATCAAAGAACTTTTCCAAGCGGGTCGCTTTCTCGGCCAGCTGGGCAAGATCAGTGGAATCCTGCACAATTAAATATTCTTTTAGTCTCGGTAACATATTAGCCACTGCTATATTGGCTATTTCCCTATCCGGGATGGCTATGGGGCACCGACCTTTAAGCCGTTGTAATTTACTGATAAAAGTACTTGCCGCCTCATCGGTATATTGTTTGGCATTAGTAAGGTCTGCCAGGCTTACCTGTGACAATGGAGTGTAGAATCTATCATGGAATGCCCGTTCGAGGTCGGCCCAATTTTGAATTGAGTTAGGCCGCAAAGAAGCAAACCATGCGAAGGCAGGTCCGGTAAGGGACGAGCTGAACAGTCTTAATTTCAGCCAGTCATTGGTTGCTGCTTCCCCGCACTGAGCCGTGAACCTTCCCACATGCTCTACAGTGGACTTGCCATCATCTCCCGAAAAGGTGGTGAATTCAGGCATCTTGAAACCCTTGGGTAGGGCTGCATGGTGTCTACCCAGTTAGGATATGGCTTCCTATACGTGGACAGCTCCATCGGCTTCAACTGAATCCCGAAGTGCTGCTACATCATATCCGCGAGTAACTCGGGTGAGATCACTGGTGCCTGCGTAGGGGGCATAGCGGCTTGAGCGGCAGGTGTCGCGGGTACTCCACATGGTTGTGGTGCCTGCCCTCCTATGGCAGCTTGAGTAGGTATGGCGACTGGTACAATGGGTGCCGCCGCCACTCCAAATGGTTGTGGCGCCTGCCCCCTAGGGTTGGTGGCATCCAACCAGGGTTTAGAGACGTCGCCACATAGGGTGTGGTTGGAACGTTCGGCACATGAGGTGCCGCATGTCGTGGCGTCGTGTTAGGTCCGATCGCCGTACAGCCCGGTGTAGCGCTGGTTGCCATCAAAGGACTCGATGGAGCATAGATCGGCACGGGAGGTGCCGCGTAACCCATATTCGACATGCTGCGTGCCGCAAAGGCATAAGCAGTCTGATAGGAGTATGAGAACATACTGGTCACGCCTCCGGACTCCTAGAGTAGCGGCTGGCCAGGTGTGGTTCCCCAAATCCGATGTTGGCCTCCTGACGACCCCGGTATGGGGTGCTTGGTGGCACAGTAGTGCCGTTTGCTGGAACAACTCCGTCTTGCTGAACACGCAAGGAACCGCATATTCGGCCAGTTTGGTCGGCCATGGCAGGCCGCAACACATCCATTAGGTGCCTCGTGAGTAAAGCATAAACTCGGCCATCGATTCAGTCATCGATAGCCATATTTGCTCGGACAATGTAGGCCCTGCATAATCCCCTGTAGCGGTTGAGAGGTTCTCGCTGTCTCAATGGCGTCCTCAAACGGTGTTCGCACCGACGTCTTCTCTTGTAGAGACATTTCTTCAGTTCTCTATGTCAAATCGCTCACAATTTTTCCAGAATGCATACACTCTTCAAAGCGGATATGGCTTCAATTTCGTGTCCCACTGGGTGTGCCAATTTTTTAACGCTGAAATTTTAGAGGAGTGGAACCTCTCTTTTATTGATGAATGTTAAGGGAATTACAAAAATGCAGAAAGTAAAATACAGGAATTGAAATAAAGCAGTAAACAACGAAAGTGCAGAAAGCGATATATAAATTGCAGAAAGTAAAAATATAAAATGCGGCCTCTTTGAGGGTTGATTGGAGATATCTGCCCTCTGGTGCCACGTTATACTTATATAGGGGTGAGGAACTCAAGATTCCCTCAGGCCCACGAACGCTTCACCCCTATTTTCTTCCTTTGGTGGTGCCTCGTCCTGATTTGTTTCCTTAGATGATGCCTCATGTTGATACCTTCCTTGTATGGTGCCTCTCACTACGATCCTCTTTCCTTGTATGAGGCCTCGCCCTACTGACTTGAGGACCGACGTCCTCTTCTTCAGTCCCTTCTACCGGATATATCTTTATGGACTGGGCCGATCAATTTAGCAATTGGGCCACAAAAATGATGGGCTTTAATATTTCTTTTTTTATTGGGTTAACAGGATCGAAGCCCAAACCTATGGTTGAGAGACAGTGGACTTAACCACTAGGGTAAGTTCCCAACCCCATTTAACAACATCAATTGATTGCACATAAAAGCAAAAAGAATCAATTATTCCATGAGATTATACATTTATTATACATGTACTCCGAGTGTTCTGTTCAAATTTGATTTTTCTACTTGTAGGAATTTTATAAGTAATAATTGTATCTATACATGTGAAGACTGAAGCTGACACACTAGTACGTAATTGTTATGCATGAAACATGCGAGAATAAATATACTTACTCCGTTTTCTTTTATTTGCTACGGGCTCACTGCGTACGCGGTTCATTGCACATTTTAAATTATTAATAATTCAAATTTGGTACATATAAAAATTCTAAAAATTCAATATTTATAAACTACAAGACGAAACGAATCTAACAAGATCTCACTTGACTATATTTTAACTTGTATAACTATGATAAAATTTTAAGTGAAAGTCTTTGTATGAATAGTGACAAATTCCCAAATGGGGCTATTATAAGACAACGGATGAAATATATATATATATATATATATTTTCTGCATTTCACGCAGTCCAATAGACATTTAAATACATCATTTCCGCGTTTCACGCAGTCCAATATACATTTTAAAATGTTAAGAATTTAAATAGTACTATATAATTAAAAAAATATAAAAATTTGATATTCTAAAACTATGTGATTAGACAATTTAACAAGATC
Organism: Hygrophila difformis; assembly: GCA_030278955.1. Classification (NCBI taxonomy): domain Eukaryota; kingdom Viridiplantae; phylum Streptophyta; class Magnoliopsida; order Lamiales; family Acanthaceae; genus Hygrophila; species Hygrophila difformis. The sequence continues at coordinate 11,083,234 of JAOANR010000003.1, forward strand.
TTACTTCACTATATTTTTTCTTATATAATTATGTTAAAAAAGAAATTGATCAAAAGTACTAAATGAATAGTTATCATTATGCAAATGTTTCACTTAAATGAGAAGAGAGAAAGTATAATCTATATATTAATAAAATCATTAGTGAACAACATATCCTACATTTAATGTGGTGTCTCCATTTCAAATTTCCAATTTTTATGGATTTTTGCATTTTTTAATTTATTAATTTTAGAGTTTCTCATTTATTATTTATTTATTCATTTTAGATTGTCAATTTTTGAAATATATGGAATTTTCATTTTATACGGAATCCCACAATATTATTCACTTTTAAAAAGATTTGAAAGATTTGACATTTAAAATTTAAACAAATTTGAAAGATTTTGATCTCAGATTTTTTAATCTATTTTTTAACGAAGAATTCATTAATCTACTGTGCCACATGCATGGTGACCACATTAATCTATTTTTTAAGGAAGAATTCATTAATCTATCTCATTAATCTATGGTTTATCAGATTTGCAATTGACTGAAGAACAAATACAAAATCAATTGAAAAGCTAATTGCTGCAAATTCTATAAGTTTGAACCTTTTTCTCTGGAATGCCGGTACCGGATGAAGTTTTAACGTCTAAATGAGAGAATCTACTAATACTAGAAGAGTCATATTATAATAAGAAAAAAAATGATAACAGATCATACTAAGCTATTACCTTTGTTGATTGATGAACAAAGAATATTTATAATATGATAATGTCTGCAGTTGATAGTGGTGAGGGTGGATTTTTTTTTTCTTTACGGGTGGAACTGGCAATACATTTATCTGGAAACCATTATATTCAGCCCTCGTGGAGGCGTGATATTATATTGCTTGTAGCATCCAGTGGAATAGTATCACTACTTCTTCCAAGAGGTAGGACTGCACATTCTAAATTTGGTATTCCATTAGATTGTGATGAGAATTCTACCTACAAAAAAGTTACCACATAAAATGATTTAACCTCTTTTCTAATTAAAACAAAATTCATTATTTGGGATGAAAATTCTTGATTGGTATAATGATTATAAGCCCATTTGATTTAACCAAATTTCCCATTCGATTTCAGAGGAGAAAATTCTCACTCGCAGTTTTTTTAGCTATGACTATAAATAGAAGTCATTGTCAATCTTTAAAAAATGTAGGACTCTATCTTCCAGAATTGGTTTTTAGAGGGGACTCAAAGCATTAATATGCAATTAAGATGGATTAACTCAAGATACAATAAAAATATTGTCTACAATGAAATTCATATATACCAAAAAAAATTGCTAAATGAATACTTCATGCAGTTGATGGTAATTGGTAAAACTGGTATTGATATGGAGAAGTACAATCAAGTGTGACATTTCAAGATGATTTTCTTATGAACTCTACGGGTTGACAATTGTTGAGATTATACATACAAATATAAATTGTACCACTTCAAATCCAGGCATTTTTAAAGATGTTGCTAGACTAGCCCCTACAAATGAAATATTGATACGATCAATGATACATCACGTAACATATGTCTACAAATGAAAAGATATATCTCAGTTCTAAAAATATTTGTCAAGATCATGAAAGTAAGTATATATAGTGACAATGAAATATTTTCACCGGAATATCAAAGTATGATCAAACTTTCAGGATTACTGAATCATGAAATAAAGTTGAAGTATGGCTGCATAGTTATGTTTCTTAGGAATATAGATCCATCAAATAAATTATGCAATGGAAGCACGCTGATAGTAAACAAGATGCGGAACCATACAATTAAGGCTAAATAATTTTGTGAAACCATGAAAGTTTAAAATTCTTGATAGAATGATTATAAGCCTATTGGATTTAACCAAATTCTCATTCGATTTAAAGGAGAAAATTCTCACTTTCTTTTAAAATGATTATAAACAAAAGTCAATGTCAATCTTTAAAGAATGTTGAACTCTATTTTTCAAAATCAATTTTTAGCTTTGAACAATTATATGTTGTGATATCTCATGTCACTAGCAAGAGATGAATCAAAGTATTAATATTTAATTAAAATGGATTAACTCAAGTACTACAAGAAATATTGTTTACAATGAAATTTATATATAAAAGAAAATTGCAATATGGATACTTGATGTAGGTGAAGGTAGAAACGGTATTGATCTTGGAGATGTAGTCAGATGTGACATTCCCGAATAATATTCTTATATACTCTACGGGTGATCCTATATAAGCATTTTTTTAGTTTACATATACAAATATAAACTGCATTACTTCATATATAGACATTTTTAAAGATAGGTGCTATACTAGCCCCTGCCAATGAGATGGGTTGATACAATTAAGAGGTAATTATCAAAATAGGCCATCACAAGGAGGCCTTTCAGGTTTTAGGCCATGACAACTTGGATTATGAATTTTAGGCCATAACAAACCACTTTAGTTCAATTTTAGGCCATCAAGACTTTTTAAAATTATACTTGACCCTACCAACTTTTGCTTAATTATACTTTTGACCCCATCAGTTGACTTCAACTTTTACCCTATTACACTTTGACCCCTATCTTATATTTTTCATCAAATATAGTCCAATTAAAGCCCATCATGCTTCCGATAATTAAATTAAGCACTAAATTTCATACATTGGCTTTGACCGCTTTGTTGACGGGTTTCCTAAGCTCCGGGATTTTACGGACTTCCTCCAACCACGCAGCCACGGCCGATGGTTCACCGATTCTTGGCTCATTCAGCAACAAACAGCACAGTCCTATTTCGTTTCCTACCTTAGGACGTATCAAGATATGAATAAAGGGTTTTAACTATATTATCAGGATTTTTGAGATATTTGGAAGCCTGGATTTTACTGAAGAAATATTAAAAATATTATTCAAACATAATTTCCCCTAACGGAGAAGACAGACACTTAGTTCCTCATAGAGGATACAAGACTCTTGGGGGAATACCCCATACTTTTACAGACTCGAAAGGAAATATGCAGAAAGAGAAATATTACAAATATTTTGAAGAGTTGGGAGGATTTTTCGATGCCTTCCATCTGCTTCAAACTTCTTCATTTATAGGCGTCCGCGGACTTCAATCACGGATCCCAAACACTCTTTAATTTATTGTGACGTCACTACGTTCGTCACTTGCTTTGGATTCCAGCTGGTTACATTATTATCCTGATGTATTATTGTCCTCGGGTGGCATCTTTTTTGTCAACTTTCCACCTTCTTTTGTCGGCCATTTACTGCCAACGACTCTAAACTTTCTTTGTCGGCTTCCAATTATAAAGTATTGCCGACACCTCTTTTTCTCTTACATCCAGGTGTTCTTACTTTGGCTTTGGACGTTTCTTCCCTTTGTCCTGTTCGGATCCGGATTTCTTCTGGGTTACCCGGATCTTTGTACCGAATAGGAGTTTTTCCTGTTCTGCACAATATGGGAATATATGGTTATCCCATTGGCCAACATGCAACATGTTGCATGCCTTCTTTCTGGTAGACTCGGTTGCTGGCAACTTGTTTTCCCAGATGAGTAACCTCTTCTTTTCGAAAGAGGTTTCCGCAAACTCTGTGCTTTTCGAAAGAGGTTCCTGGTTAATTCTTTAACAGGGAAAAGAGGTTCCTGGTTAATTCTTTAAAATTAGGGAGTAATTCAATATTAGAGGTAATTCAATATACTTGACCCTACCAACTTTTGTCATGGCCTATTAGAGGTAATTCAATATTAACCAAGAGGTTCCTGGTTAATGCTTTTCGAAAGAGGTTCCTGGTTAATTCTTTAACAGGGAAAAGCACAGAGTTTGCGGAAACCTCTTTCGAAAAGAAGAGGTTACTCATCTGGAAAAACAAGTTGCCAGCAACCGAGTCTACCAGAAAGAAGGCATGCAACATGATGCATGTTGGCCAATGGGATAACCATATATTCTCATATTGTGCAGAACAGGAAAAACCCCTATTCGGTACAAAGATCCGGGTAACCCAGAAGAAATCCGGATCCGAACAGGACAAAGGGAAGAAACGTCCAAAAAACTTTCACAAGCCAAAGTAAGAACACCTGGATGTAAGAGAAAAAGAGGTGTCGGCAATACTTTATAATTGGAAGCCGACAAAGAAAGTTTAGAGTCGTTGGCAGTAAATGGCCGACAAAAGAAGGTGGAAAGTTGACAAAAAAGATGCCACCTGAGGACAATAATACAGCAGGATAATAATGTAACCAGCTGGAATCCAAAGCAAGTGACGAACGCAGTGACGTCACAATAAATTAAAGAGTGTTTGGGATCCGTGATTGAAGTCCGCGGACGCCTATAAATGAAGAAGTTTGAAGCAGATGGAAGGCATCGAAAAATCCTCCCAACTCTTCAAAATATTTGTAATATTTCTCTTTCTGCATATTTCCTTTCGAGTCTGTAAAAGTATGGGGTATTCCCCCAAGAGTCTTGTATCCTCCATGAGGAACTAAGTGTCTGTCTTCTCCGTTAGGGGAAATTATGTTTGAATAATATTTTTAATATTTCTTCAGTAAAATCCAGGCTTCCAAATATCCCAAAAATCCCGATAATATAGTTAAAACCCTTTATTCATATCTTGATACGTCCTAAGGTAGGAAACGAAATAGGACTGTGTTGTTTGTTGCTGAAGGAGCCAAGAATCGGTGAACCATCGGCCGTGGCTGCGTGGTTGGAGGAAGTCCGTAAAATCCCGGACCTTAGGAAACCCGGCAACAAGGCGGTCAAAGCCAATGTATGAAATTTAGTGCTTAATTTAATTATCGGAAGCATGATGGGCTTTAATTGGACTATATTTGATGAAAAATATAAGATAGGGGTCAAAGTGTAATATGGTAAAAGTTGAAGTCAACTGATGGGGTCAAAAGTATAATTAAGCAAAAGTTGGTAGGGTCAAGTATAATTTTAAAAAGTCTTGATGGCCTAAAATTGAACTAAAGTGGTTTGTTATGGCCTAAAATTCATAATCCAAGTTGTCATGGCCTAAAACCTGAAAGGCCTCCTTGTGATGGCCTATTTTGATAATTACCTCTACAATTAATGACTACATCATGTAATGTTTGTCTGCAAATGAAAATGTATATCACAGTTCTAAAAATATTTGTCAAGAGGATGAAAGCATGGATAATGACAATGAAATATTTTAATCAGAATATCTAAACACGATCACGTTTTGTGGACTACTGAATCATAAAATAAAGTTGAATGAGGGTTGTATAGTCATTCTTTTTAGTTATATAGATCCATCAAATAAATTATGTAATGGAAGTAGGTTGATAGTAACCAAGATGCGAAACCATATAATTGAGGTTAAACTAATTTTGGAGAACCATGAAAGTAGAAAATTCTTGATTTGTAGAATGATTATGAGCCCGTCTGATATAACCAAATTCTCCATTCGATTTCAGATGAGACAATTCTCATTCGCAGTTTGTTTTGCTATGAATATAAAGAAAAGTAACTCTATCTTCAGAAACCAGTTTTTAGCAACAAAAGGTTATATGTTGCAATATCTCGTGTCACTAACAAGATGAGACTCAGAGTATTAATATTTAGTTAAGATGGATTAATTCAGGATACTACAAGAAACGCTGTTTACAGTGAAATTTTCAGCAAATTGTAAGGAAAATTTTCATATCATGCTTAATACTTCTTTAAATTTATTTAATTTTAAATAAAATTTCAAATTAAATAAAATATAATTTTATTATTTATTTTATTGATATGCTAAGTTTGTACGGGACAAGCAACAAGAAGACGGTTTAATATGATTTCTCTATTAGTTTTAAAAATAATTAAACTATAATTATCATATATTCTCTATTAGTTTCATATAATATAACTATATATTATATATAAAATACTATATAATTATACCCGTCGAGTCTCGACGGTTAGTTACTAGTATTAATATTTAGATTATTATGTGGAAAATAAATGGTGGCATGGCCCATGTAATTTTCATAGACGACGCAGGTGTAGTACATGCCCCATTTTTCTCAATTAGTTTTCTTCGTTTTCCGGGGGCGGGGTTTATAAATTTTTATTTTATTGTTGACAGCCAAAAAAGTTAATCCTAGTGTAGTACTTTTGAGTAATAGGGTGAGATGATCTGCATATACGGATATACCCGACTCAGTTTCCGTACCGAGCGGATGACTTTTACAAAATTTTACATTATTATGGAACCCATCCATTTCCATTCCATCAATTTAAGTGTGAAGCGAATTTGAGATTTTAACAATTCCATCAAACTGTTTGGCTAGCGTCGAGCCAATGACATTTTTCTCCTCAAGAGAGGCTATCGGAAAAGGATCAAACCGATTACGGGTCCGGATTTACAATAATGCGCCCAAACTTGACTAATTACGCCCAAACTTGACTGAATATTCACTAAAATTATAATGGCAAACTAGATACAATGGGGAATCTACCGGTTGTTAAGGAACAACGGTGAATTCACCGGAAAAACTGGAACCAAACTACCGGTTGCTAAGGAACAACGGCGGATTTGGAAAAGTAACCGCTACAAACTAACCAGAGTCTAGGAAAGCTTCGTAAATGAAAGCAGTAAAGAAAGCAGTAAAGATACAAAGAATTAAAATTTGATAAAGGAATTTGGGGGTTGGATTGGTCTCTCTTGATTATGTGCATGGCATCCCCTATTTATAGCCGGAGCTTTGGTAACCGCTCTCCGGCCAATTCCTTTGAGCCGACCTTCACCCTCTTCATATCGGCTACTTTGATCTCATTTCGGCCGAAATCTCTCGCCCTTGAGATTCTCCTTTCGTCTGGACTTCTGCTTAGTCCCAATCGCCTATTTGTTGTTTTTCGGCCCAATCCATTTTGAGTCTATTTTCTTTGCAAACTCCTTTCTGGCCCATTTCGTATGGCCAATTATCTTCTCTCGGTCCACTGCTCTTGTGGCCCCAACACAAACCATTGATGATATTAATTTATCCTGTGTTCAAATAAGTCAAGTTTGAGTTCTATTAAAATTAAGAATAAAATAAGAAAAGTGACACACGCCATATTCGAATTGGTAGTATAAATCAGGCTTGGATTTTACTCCGTAGCACTAAATTTTCGGAGACCCAACTTTTCAGGGAATTCAACAATGGGGTAATAAATACTACTCCCTCCGTCCCATTAAAAGTGGTCACTATTCCTTTTTGGGGTGTCCCATTAAAAGTGGCCACTTTCCCTTTTAAGTAAATTAGATTAACATAAACATGATTAAAAACCCCACAATAATGACAATTGTACTTTCTGCACAAAGTCCCTATATATGTTTAACCATTAATATCTCAAAATGGGTATAAATAAAAATTATATAAAATATATATTCTAAAACTATACGATTAGACGATTCCAACAAGATCACACTTGACTATTTTTGTCTTTCTACATCATTACGATAACATTAAGTCAAAGTTAAATAATAAATATGGTTAAAAGTCAAATGTAACCATTATAAATTAGATGGATGAATTAGTCAAATTTACTCACATCACTTTAACTACTAAATCCCACTACCTAAATTCCCGTGCCCAAAAGAAAGGGGCCACTTATATTGGGACGGAGGGAATACTACTATTGTTCAACTTTGCAGGTAATTCAACACTGTGGGAACAACAACACTGATGATGCTGATGCTGATGATAATAGTAATAATAAATTACGACTAAATTGATTATAATTATTTTTGTGTAATTGGACTCGATCCACGTTTGATAAAATATGCTGGTATTTAAGGATAAATGGGAATATTTTATTATTATTATTATTATTATTATTATTATTATTATTATTATTATTTGCTGAACAGTTTAGGTGGTGGGGTCCAGGGCCGTCTCGATCTTTTTGGAACCCGGAAGCAAATTCTTTATTTAGCCCCACATAATGATGATAAAAAAACATATTTTTTTATTAATTAGTAAAATTTTTAAATATTAAGTGCAATAAAAGAACATATAAAAAAGAGTATTCTAACAAATTATAAGATGGGGTTTACCAAAAAAAAGTTATAAAATATGGTGTTGTTCAATTGATAGAAGCTTAAAAAAATTGGAAGCCATGGTAACCCACTTTCCGTTGGTAAAGAGTTTGTTTGGATTTGAAAAAAATACAATGTGGGATAGAAGGGGAAACTAAAAGATGAATTAAATTTGTATAAATAATGAGATAAAAATGGAAGTGGAAAAGATTAATGTACATACTTCAATGGCCTATTACTTCAATTGTGTAGTTGAAAAAAAAGAATTACAACTATGGCTCTATGTACGGATGGCGATTCTTCTCCTCCCGATGGTGACCCTACGCTATCGTTTTCTCCGACGGGTTTTAGTTTTACTGGTGGTACTACGTCTTTTCGCGATATGGTATTGGAGGGAAAGCAGCCGTACCCGGCTCCTTTGGCAGCGGATCCGGCTAACGAGTCTCTTGTTGTTCTGGATTATATTGGAGGGGACCGACTGAAACCTCGGATTACTATTGACCCTTCGTTGAAGGAGAAAATGTGTAAGCCCTGGGAAGATGGATTGATTATTAAGGTGCTAGGGAAACAGGTTGGGTTCATGGCTCTAAAAGACAGGCTTAAACGCTTGTGGAAACCTCAAGGCAACTTTCAGATGATTGATCTGGAGGCGGGGTATTTTCTGGTTAAATTTGTGTTGGCAGCAGATCGGACACTAGTGTTAAGCAAAGGGCCATGGATGGTGTTCGACAGTTACTTAACTGTTATTCCTTGGCGGCCAGGTTTCAAGGCCGACGAGATGACGCCACGCAAAACAGTGGTATGGGCTCGCTTTCGGGGCTTTGCATGGAATGGTATGGTGAACTCTTTCTGAATAGGTTGGCATATACGATTGGTACTCGCGTGAGAGTAGACTCCAAGTCGCTTGGTGTTAAACGGGGTCAATTTGCTCGAGTGTGTGTTGAAATTGACTTAAGTCTCCCGGTTGTGTCTAGTGTGTTGCTTGGTGATCGTTGGCAGAAGGTGGCGTACGAAGGGTTGCATCTGCTATGTACTGCTTGTAAATGTTATGGGCATGATAGCCGTTCTTGCACCGCGCCTCGCGTTTTGGAGACTGCGAATATGGAGAATCCGACTCCGGTACCGACAACTGCCGAGGTGAATGGTGGTGGAGAGGGGGCGGTTCCCCAAGAGCCAAATTTAGCAAGTGCGCAGTTAGGGGAGAAAGAAATGGAGACTGACTCCGAGAATCAAGGGGTTGACTCTGCAGAAAAGGAAGTTGAGGATTCTCCTCCTATAATCCCAAATCAACCGTTGGGGGATGAGTGGGTAAAGGTGGTGAGAAAAAAATCTAATGGGCTGCGTAAGGGGCCGAGCCCACCAAATGTTATGGGCCAAGGAATTGGTAGCAAGGGGAAGAAATCTGGGCATGGGACCAAATCTAATGGGAGTCTTACAGAAACCACCAGAAACTTCTCAGTACGAGGAAATCCATTTCGATCAGAATTGGGGGTTGGTCGGACAATGAAGGTGGCGGGGGAGAGCTCTCTTCCATCCAAACGCAGTGGTGAGTCTCAGTTAAAACGAACTAGGCTCTCTCAGGATGCAGAAGCGGAAGTGGCGCCGGAAGCAGGTAATGATGGGACTTCCGGCGTGGAATCGGAAAGGGCTGCGTTAGGTCGTCCACTGGATGAGGTGGTGGCTATGCAGAGCTAGGTAATTGGCTCGCCTAAATACTCCAATTTATTTGTTTATGGATTTTTACGATTTCAGAATAATGTCTTGGAACATTGGAGGTGTTGGATGCCAGAGAACTCGGTTGATTTTATCTGATTTGCTGAAAGCGCACGTTCCTGATATCGCTTTCATTTTGGAGCCGCAAGTCTTGTTTAATTCTTGTCATCATTTTTTCCTGCGCTTGGGTTACGTTCCGATTAGTATTCAAGAAGCTCACGGTCGGGCTGGCGGGGTGTGGATTATCGCTAAGTCTAATCTTAAGTGTCATACGCAGCTTGTGGATTTGCATCCCCGGTTCCTCACTATTAAATTGTCGATTGGGATGGTTTGTTGGTGTGTGATTGCGGCTTACGCTTCCCCTGGTTACAGTCAACGGCGAGGGGACTGGGAGAATCTCAAGCTTCTCCATAACTTGGTGTCTGGTCCGTGGCTACTTATGGGGGATTGGAATCAAGTGCTTTGTTCTAATGAAGTTCGAGGTGGTTTGTTTAACATGGGCAGGGTGGAAGAGTTTGGCGATCTATTACTTGATTGCGGTCTTGCTTCTATCAATACTCAGGGTGGTGTTTTCACCTGGTCGCGGCCGCTTGGAGGCTCCAGGATTTACAAGAAATTGGACAGAGCTTTGAGCAATTTAGAGTGGATCTCTTTATTCCCGTCTGGGCACGTTAAGCTTCTTCCGAGGGTGGGTTCAGATCACTGTCCTTTGTTGTTGAACTGTGGTGGAGCTCATTCTAGGGTGGAAGCTCCGTTTAGGTGGGAGGCGTCCTGGTCGCTTCATCCTGACTATGCGACAGTTGTGAAAACAGCTTGTGAAAGGCCTCATTCTTCTATCTGTTCTCAACTCAGGGATGTGGAAATGGCTTCGTTGGAATTCCGGCGTCACTCGCTGGGCAATTTCAAATGGCGCAAGACTAAATTGTTAAAACGGTTGGAGGGAATATCTCGCTCTCTGGAAAGAGTAGATTCTATCCGCTTAATGATTTTAGAGGATGAGTTGAAAAAGGAGTTTGAAACTCTTCTCGCTCAAGAAGAGGCACACTGGTTCCAGAGAGCCCGGGAGAAATGGGTGAAAATGGGAGATCGTAACACTTCATTCTTTCATGCTCGCACTAAAAGTCGCCGACATAGAAATAAAATCCATGGCATATTTTTGGATGATGGCTCATGGTGTGAGGATCCGGACACTCTACGGCATCATGTTAAGGAGTTTTATCGCAGGCTGTATGCTAGCCCGGGCTCGTTCTCTTACCCGTTGACAGACGATAATGCTGGTCACCAGATGCCATGCCTCTCTCCCATTCCTTCTGAGGCATCCAGCAACATTATATCGGAGGTGAACACGGATAAAGTTGCCCAGGTTGTTACGCTCATGAATAGTTACACAGCGCCCGGGCCGGATGGTTTCCCTCCACTGTTCTTCAAGAAGTATTGGGAGTTCATAGGGAGTTCGGTGGTGGAATTTGTTCGAAGTTCTTTCAGGACTCAGCAGTTTAACGATGAGATTGCCAAGGCCCATATTTGTTTGATTCCAAAGATTGTCACACCAACCTGCCTGAAAGACTTCAGACCCATATCTTTATGCAATGTCATGTATAAGATTTTAACTAAGGTCCTGGTTGCGCGTCTTCGCCCTATCCTTCAGGATTGCATATCGACCCATTAAAGTGCGTTCCTCCCGGGGCGTGGTTCGATCGATAATGCAGTTATTTTACAAGAACTTCTAGGGCATATGTCGGGATCGAGATGTACTCTTCAGGCCCTAATTCTAAAGATCGATGTCGCTAAAGCCTACGATAATGTCCGGTGGGATTTTCTTGAGCATTGTCTCCAGGAGCTTCATCTCCCGGACACGTGTATTCGGCTTATTATGTATTGTGTTTCTTCTCCCATGTACTCAATTCTTTGGAACGGGCAGGGGTTGGAGAGCTTTAAGCCTGGGAAGGGTCTTCGGCAGGGAGACCTGATGTCTCCTTATTTATTCTTGTTTGTTATGGAAAAACTTTCGGTGTTGATCCGGGGGCTGGTGAGGCAAGGCCAGTGGAAGCCTATCCGAGTTGCTGGGTCAGAGTTGGGGATTTCCCATCTTATTTTTGCAGACGACCTGATTTTATGCTCCATGGTCGATAGAGGTAGTGTTCAAGCCATTTCCCAAGCGTTGGATTTGTTTGGTCAGGAAGCGGGGCTCCGCCTTAACCCTCACAAGTCTTCCATTGTTATATCTTCAGCTGTCCCGCAAGCAGCAAGACAATGGATCCAGAATCTCTTGCCTATGCCGATAGTGGAAAACTTTGGGAGTTATTTGGGGTTTCCTATGTTGATAGGGAGACGTCGCCCTCAGGATTTCTCATTCATTCTTGATAAAATGGATAATCGACTTGACGGTTGGGCTTGTAAGCTACTGAATAAAGCTGGCCGAGTGACGTTGGGGAGGGCAGTGTTATCAGCAATCCCCACATATTTCATGCAACTTCATTGGTTGCCCGAAATAGTGTGCACGGCTATTGATAGGAAAATTAGTAGATTCATTTGGAAAGATCATGAAGGGGTTGGTATTCATCTTGTTAGCTGGGATTCTGTGGCTACTCCTCGGGCGGATGGTGGACTTGGTCTACGTCGCGCTCGCCAAATGAACATCGCCTTGCTTGGCAAACTGTTGTGGGGGATGCTAAGCTCACCGTCTAAAATGTGGGTTAAATTGGCGTGTGGCAATATTCTGGTACAGAAAGTCTTACATGTTCCTATTGTTGCTGGCCGTTCTTGCTTGCTGAAAACTATCAATAAAATCCTTCCTTTTCTCCGAGATGGGTTTAAACTTCGGATTGGGAGTGGTGAGTCATCCCTTTGGTTTTCGAATTGGTGGCAGGGAAAGCAACTTTGTCCCCTCATGCCTTTTGTTGCCACTCAAGATCTCACTCTCAAAGTCAAGGACATTATTGTGGATGGCGTATGGAATTGGCAGAGGGTCTACACCCTCGTCCCGAATACAGTCCGCCAGGACACTCAGGCCAACCGCCCGCCCAAACTTCATAGGGGCGCTCAGGATGTGTTGATTTGGAATGAAGAGTGTTCTGGTTGCTATTCTGTTTCATCGGCTTATCACTTCCTTGGTAGGGGAAGAGAAGTTGAAGACGGGTGGAAGTGGATTTGGCAGAATCACTACCCGGAGAAAATTTGCTTTCTTATATGGTTGATCGCGCATGATTCTTTACCAGTCAATCACCTCAGATATCGGCGTAAGCTTGCTCAATCACCATTATGTTCACTTTGTGGGAACGAAGCAGAGACCTGGTCACATTGCTTCTTTTATTGCAGCTGGGTGCGACCATTATGGAGTGGGATTCATATTCAAGTTCCGGATGATTGTGATACAATTCCCAAGGCTGACATAAGGCGATTTATGTGTGCTATGGAGTCAGTGTTTGGTTCCAGTTTCATTGCTGCCCTGTGGATTATTTGGCTCGAGCGAAATGCCAGGGTATTTCGGGATAAACTGAAATCCCCTTGGATGCTTCAACGGGAGATATTTAGACTTACCAGGGACATCATTGCAGCAAAGAAACCACCTGGTCTGGCTCCTTCTACCCCAAGGATGGTTAATTGGAATGAGAAAGAGGCTCAAGGAGTTATATTACACGTTGATGGTAGCTCTTTGGGGAACCCTGGTAGATCCGGATTTAGGTTTGTGGTGAGAAACAATGTTGGTCACTGGCTTGGTGGGGGTTGTGGTTTTCTTGGGCATAGCACGATTGCCTATGCTGAATTATATGCTCTGGCAGTGGGTCTTGAATTTGTGGCACAAAAAGAATTTAAACATGTGACTTGCTATTCTGACTCCTCCTCTACTCTTCAATTACTGACGGGAACTCACCCTTTCCACCCTATGGTCAGCCTCTTGCTTCGAATTCAGGATAGCAGACAAGAGATTGAGGATTGCTCCTTCTATCACATCTGTCGGGAGGGCAATCGGGTAGCGGATAGACTGGCGAAACATGGCGCTTCCATTGAAGACTTTTTCACCACCCGGGCTTTCCCCCCGGACTTCATAAATGGGGAACTGTCGGCGGATGCGTATGGCACTTGGTTCCCCAGGATCTAGCTTTTCTTTTTCGGTCGTTTTCTTTCTTTCCTTTTTTGTTTTCTTGTTTTTTGATATTTTTTATCTGGCTTCGGCTCTCCAAAAAAAATTGTGTAGTTGAAAAGAAAAATTATACAGATAAATTTTAATGGTATAGAAAATAAAAAAAATAAAAAAATAAAAAAATTTAATTTTTTTTTTTAAAAAAAGTGGGGCCCCCAAAATTTGGGGGCCCTGAGCAGGGGGGCCATTGGCTCCCCCTTGGAGCCGGGCCTGGTGGGGTCCATGTCACATAAATTACAGAGGGATAAAAGGGGAGGAATAGGGGTCGATGCGAATCGAACCCCTAACCTATACTTTGGGAGTTGGGGGACTTAACCACTTGAATAAGTATTCATCTCGAATAAATGGGAATATTCATACCATGTCCATTAATTATCATTAATTAGAGAAGGAAAAAAAAAAGATATAAACCATATAAGATGATATACACCTTATATATTGATCTTGGCTTCTTCACCTAAGACTACCATTATCCATGACCACCCCAACCACCCAACCATCCAACCATCTTATTATTTAATTAATTTCTCTCTCCTCTAACTGATCAATATCCATCCCAACACAACCACCAAAATTTTACATACTTTATCAATAACCACCCAACCATCCAACCACAATATTATATATAATTATTTTAATTTATACAATTTTAAATTATGTTGAAATATAAAAAAATTAATATATAAAAAATATAAAATATTTATCTTATTTATAAAGAATAAAAAATCTAAAATATTAATATATTTTTATTGTATATAAATTTTAAAATGGGTTAAATATATCAAAATTGATATATTATGTATTTAACAAAAATATAGCAAAAATGGTCTCTATTTGTAGATAATAAAAAATTATAAAATATGGTATATTTTTTATTTATTTTTATTTTAAAATATAAAAAATATAATAGTTTTAATGAGATTGGTTTAAAATTTTAGTTGACCAATGAGAAGGAGACAAATGTCCCCATCCCATTGGCCAAAGTACATGAGACCAAGTGGTCTAATATTTCTTTTGGTCGACCTTCATATAGAGACCATATTACATTATTTCTTTTTTGTTTAAATTCTAATAATGAGGTGGTGGTTGGTCTCCTTGTGCAAAGATCACCGTTAAAGTTAGTCTAAAAAAAATCAATTAAAAATTTAAAAGGATTAAAATTTGGCTAGTATGAATGAATATTCATCTTTCTTAAAAAAAATTAAAGAAATTTGGAACAGTGAATATCCATTGAATGTAGTCTCATGAATTAAATAGAAATAAATAGTGGTTAAGCAGCCTTTAATTCTGTCTCCCTCGATATTAAATGTGAACTGTCCGTTGTCGATCCTCACAAATCAACGGTGGTTTTTAGTTTGGGAGCTCAGAGTCAGGGACCTCCCAAGACTGCAGTATCCTACAGTCTTGCAAGTCAAAAGGGATTGGTCAACTTTGTTTGCTGGTCAAAAAATGCTGAATTTAGGAATTTCAGATGTTACTGTATCAGCTGTGTCACGCTAATAAATTATTTAATCGGTCACATTTGGAATTTACCACTTTTTATTTTGGTTCGTTTCACTATAATTATCATATTTTCTTATTTAAATTTTTTTTACTCTTTTAAATAAACTCATATTAACTATTTACTTCGACTTTAATATAGTAATTTTTTTGGGTAAGCACTTTAATATAGTAATTCATTCTACCTAAAATATTATATCCAAAAGATATGAGACTTTTCAAATGGGAATGAGGGAGTAAATTATTACCGTTTGCTATTACTACATATCTATTAGTTCCTAAAATCAATAAATAATTATAAACAGTAATTCAGCGAAAATTTAATTACTAATTTTAATTAATCATTAATTATTAGTTTGAACAGATTGGGACTCTGATCGCTTAATTAATGTTTTGAGTTCGAGCTTTATGTGTAAAAAAATATTGCTTTAAGAGAGGCACTCTTCATTGACCATGTAGATCTGATTAGTTTTGGGTCCAATATAGCGTGAGGGTATACAAATATACACCAAAATAAATTAAATTTTGAAAAAGTATTTGGAGCAATCTATATTTTTCAGTAGACCAATGTAACATTATTACTCCATTTGTATTGTCTCATTTTGATTTTTTACACAGTTTATTCTATAATTTTAACAATTTTTTTGTTGTAATTATATAAGAAATAATATAGTCGAGTAAGGTATTTTGGATTCAATTTTCGCATAGGTTTAAAATATATATTTTATAGAATTTTTACTTATCCATATTTTTATATAGTAGTTATTAAACAAACGCATTACACTGTGTATCAAAAAAATTTAAGACAATACTAATGGGATGGAAGGAGTACTTTGGAGTTTGGACTCTAGTACAAAATTATTTTGAAAAAACAAAATAAAAGGAGTTGTGACCTTTCTCAATTTTTATTTTAATTATAAATGGTAGTTACATTATTTGATTTATCATTATACCCTTTTCATTTGTACTTATTTAATAAAACTAAAATGCTATATTTTTCCTATTGAATAATAAATTACTATACAAATAATTATAATTATTACACAAGTAATTGAATTTCAATGACCGCGCATTAATTAATGTTGCCAATGCCAGCGCTGAATTAAACTAATTTAATTCTTCAAATCAGTAATTTAATTTTTCTAATCACTAAATCAAGTAGTACTCGTAGAATAATAGTACTATATAAACAACTAAATATTCATAAATCATAACCTATAGAGTTGGCTAGTTTTTAATTTGGTGAATAATCAGGTATCCCCATGTCACATTCGACTTAATACTAATTCTTCGAGGATTTGTATGGACAATGTAAAATGCATTTTTTACATACACAAGACTCGAACCCAAAACCTTACTTAAATGACTAGAATCCCAAAAATCATACCCGCTGTTGGTTATAGAGTTGGCTAGTTTAAGGAGGCGCTTCATGCACAATAATATTTAATCTATTGAAAATAAACAAATAAATAAATACGTTATCATTCAAGATGAGCAGCCTCCATTGTTTATTGATTATTTTGTTCCTTTTGATTGCTTGAATTTAATATTATTAAAATGAAGGAATTTGAGAAATTTGTCTTTTTAGGGAATGAATAATTATAATGCAGCTAGCTGGTCACTAAGGTATTTCCAAGAAACTCAATTAACAAAACCAAGTCAATAATGGCCACTCCCTTGCATGTATGATACACTATATTATTCAAAGCAGTTCAGCAAATTTCTCAATTATATAGTACTATCAAATATTTTATACTATTAACTATTGAGTCGGATTAAAGTTTAATTTACCCCCATTAAAATTTCAACCTTCAATTCTTGAAGTTAGAATTTTGAGTTCCTATAGTATTTTGTTTGCTAAATACTTCCTCCGTTTTTCTTTTTACTTGCATCATTGTTTATTCACTTATACGTGGACTACCTTTGATTCTATTATTAATACAGTCATATAAGATAAAACATAATCAAGTGATCTGTTGAATTTATCTAATCACATAGTAATTTTTAGAATATTAGATTTTTATAATTTTTACTTCCATACAATTTGATATATTAAACATTAAAAATATTGAATTGTATGAAATGTTAAAATATTTTAGTTATAAAAAATTGAGGAAGTAAAATTTACTCAAAATAATACTCTTTCCATCCCATATTAGTTGTCTTGTTTGACTTTTGGCACTGTTCATTGTTTAATTTTAACTCAATATTATTGCAAGTATATACTCCCTCCGTTTTTTAAGATTGCACCATCCTGTGTTTCACGTTATCCAATACACATTTTTAACGCTTAATATCTCAAATTGTGTAAAAGTAAAAATTATAAATTTGAAATTCTAAAACTACGCGATTAGATGAATCACTTGACTATGCTTTATCTTATAGGAATATAATTATGTTAAAAATTTGAATCAAAGTTACTCAATAAATAGTACTACCTCCGTCTCAATATATTTGTTACGGATGGTTTTTTGTCACTATTCACTGTTTAACTTTGATTCGAATTTTTATCATAGCTATGTAAAAAAAAAACATAGTCAACTGAGATCTTGTTAGATTCATCTAATCTTGTAGTTTCAGACAATTAACTTTTTATAAATTTTCGTTGTACACAATTTAAGTTATTAACCGTTAAAAATGTGTATAGACATACGTGCTGGGTGGGTCCGCAACAAAAATAGTGAGACGGAGGAAGTAACAACTTTCCAAATGTTTCATTTATTTCAAAATGGAGGGAGTATTTAAAAAAATATAGAATTAGGTCTTGTTTGAATCGTAAAATTATACATTTTTATATTGTTGTACATATATTCAAATATTTCTCTCTTTTTTTGGTGAAAGGATGTGAATACCGTCGGCAAAGAGAAAAGCTAAAAACTCTACAGAAAAAGGGGAGAAGGGAAGAACAGAGCAACAATAAATCAAGCTAACTATCCCGGGGATACCAAACCCCCGCCAAATCTGTATTAATTTTTTAATCAAGCTAACAATAAATCAAGCTAATTTTTTTGTTGTACATATAATTTTTTGTTGTACATATAGGGGATGCTTGGGAGTCAGCGGATTCGCTAGCAGATAGCAGATTCGGAGAGAGAATTGTGAGAGGATATGCTGATTGAATCCGCTATATGCTCCTAAATATGCCGGCTTCCAAACATCCTCATATTCAAATATTTCTTCTTAGAACGTATTAAGTTTGAGATATTAACGATTGAAAATGTGTATTGAATTATGTGCAGAAATCCAACAAGGCATGATAAATGAGAGGGAGGTAAATAACAAGTGTTTTAAAACATTCAAAAATGATACGTGTTGCATGTAAAAAAGTGGAGGAAGTATTTACTCAATTTCGATCAAGAAAACCAAGTTTCGGACAAAACTAAGTATACTAGTATATTTCATTTTTATTTTAAACAACTTTCAAAACAGTTGTTATAAAAAAAATTATAGTAGTACTAAAAATAAAACAGTTCAGGTATGTCCAAAATTTTCAATACAGACATACAGAGGGTCTATCTGGGTGTGTATAACTAACTGTATATATATGTATAGTGTAAGCACATATATATACTTGTTCTTGTAGCTCCAACTTCCATGCTTTGGGCTCACTGACTTCATTGGATTAATTCTTTCCCCATTCAAGAATCACCATGAATCCCTTAACTCTGTACGCCCAAATTGCTGTACCCTTTGCTCAATCGCCTCTTCAATCCCACCAAAAAACCATCATTACCATCACCAAGCGCGCCAATTTTCTGAAACCTTCTTCGCCATGCTTCACTCACTTCAATTACCGCCAAAATCCCATTTCAAAGGTTTCAAATTTGGACTACTAAATTCTTTTTTCAGCGATTTTGATTTCTGGGTTCTGGTTTGCTTATTGTTTTGCGATCGTCGCAGGTTGTGAGAAGCTCAATGGATAAAGCTGCGGTCTTGGAAGGCGAGGATGCTGCATTGATGGTGAACACGTGCATCACGCGGAATTTGGGGGCCGTGTTGAGTTTGGAGCAGGGATTGGAGAGGGTTAAGGAGGCTGTGGATGAGCTCAAGTCTAATCCCCCTTCTTCTTCCAGTGGGATGTACAGATTTCAGGTATTTGGGATATGGTTTAGTTTCTGAGGAATAATAATCTTATCTTGCTGTTGTCGTTTTTTGTCTCCTTTTAGCTGTTTCCAGTGTTGGTTTTTTGGGTGATCGGTGGTCCTCTTTGTTGAGTACACGTCCACATGATTGTATTGATCGACTCCGATTCTTGATTAATTTGAATTCTTGTAACTATAATTCTCTCAATTAAGCCTTCTTAGATTAATGTCCAGACTCCTGATTGCTTTAGAAAGGGAGAATCTTGTGTTTGTTGCATTCTCTAGTGTAAATTGAGCCTTCTTCGATGGTTCATCATGCCAGAAATGGGCTTTTCTGGATATGTGAAGTTGAAGTGGGTTTAAAGTAGCTTCATTATGTATTTGTATTAGGTTCGATAATCCAATAGCGTGGCTACAATTGGGTGTTTAGCATTTGAATGATGTGAACTTCGTATGTTTGTGACTATAGGTTGCAGTGCCTCCCAGCGCAAAGGCGTTGAATTGGTATTGCTGCCAACCGGAGTCATCAGATGTGTTTCCTTTATTCTTTTTGTCGAATGAGAGGGACAATCCATCATTTAAGTCCCTTTCTCTGGGAAGAACCAGGGGAGTTTTCGGAATGGGTTCGGCTGTCAACTTCAAAGGGTCTACTTCTGATGCTTCAGGAGAATTAAATGCTCTTCAGAGGTAACTGAATTATTCATGTTATGATTATTCTGTGCAGTTGTATTAAAGTTTAGGCTGAAAACATGAAAGGGGCGTGAGATTCATCTAGTAATGTTTAGCTTGAACGGCGATTTCTAGAAACATCTCGAATTGAGTGATGTTGCTTCTTCTATTAAATCCTCAAACTCTATGCAGATTTCTCCCTGCTGAATCAACATCTTCAAAGGCTTATGGTTTCACAGATATTGAATTTGATCCAAAGCTAACAACTATGAAAAATCAGAGTGGTTCATTTCACCTTTTCATTCCGCAGGTAGGACGCCATTATTTTTGGCAGGTCATTCAATAGCTCTAGTGCAGAACTCTGAAGCAGAACCAAATGCTTCTTTTTGTATATACAGTACTTTAATAACCAGATTTTAAATTGAACAGATTGAGCTGGATGAATTTGACGACATCCCTTTCTTAACCGCAACCATTGCATGGGACGCCACATCATTGTGTACATTTAGTGAAGCTGTTCAGACATTTGAGCGGACTTTTGATCAGGTAATAATGCTAGGTTGTTGCTTTCCGCACCCCAAATTTATTAGTATTCAATCATTCTTTCAGAAACAGCTATAACCCATACTCGTACTGATATCAATTGATGTGGTGTGTTTATTAACAATTTACTTCAAAAATATACATGGCTTTACTTTTACAATCATCCACGTTGGACACAACGATGTGATGTTGACTTTGGCTAAGTTTGACCTCATCCATCATTCTTGTCCTTCAGGCTAAAGATTCCTGTGTAGATGGAAGTGAATTGATCCACTCTGCTCTACTAAAGTCCAACAGTGTGGAGGAACATGAGCAAATGGTAATAACTTGAAACAATTATATATAGCTTGTTGATTTGAATTTCTCCAGCGTTGTTTGTTCCTGACCCAAAATTTGCATGCTTTTAGGTACGTGTAAATTCCCTCTTACTCGATGGAAAGCACCTCGATGCCAGCACATTGGAAATGGTATTTCCTTTATTCTGATCATAACATGCTAAGATGCATTTTACAAATTTTAGTTCTAAATACAATAAACCATTGCACTTTTCGTGGGGAAAAAAACATATAGCTGATTGCTTTACTGCCTATATTTGTGACAGAGGGATGCTTCATCTTGTTGTCATCAGTTCTCGGCCAGGCTTTCACCAACTTTATCGATTGCTAACCACATGGTATGGGAATTATGCCATGACTCATGAGCAATGAAATTTCATTCACTCACTTCATCAATGCATTAGTAGTTTCTGTTTGTTGCTTTGTTAATTGTTTTGTTACTGTTACTCAAGCTATAATCGATTCTTGTTGAAATATCTGCTTTATTTTTGAGGGATTATTCTTTGTCTATTTTACAGCACCAGAAAGACGAGGTCAATCTGGTCCAATATTATACTCAGGATTGTCCCAACGTCAATGCTTTATGGGCATCCCTTATAGTTGAAGAGTGTGTCCGACTTGGCTTGACGGTGAGCTGCCTATCCAAATCTGTTCTTTGCCTTGTTTTCCATCCACTATTCTGATTTTTATTTTTTTTCCTTCGTCCAGTATTTCTGTGTGGCTCCAGGATCAAGATCATCTCCCTTGACAGTTGCTGCTGCAAGTCACCCCCGGACAACTTGCATTGCTTGTATTGATGAACGGTCTCTTGCATTCCATGCTCTTGGTTATGCTAAGGGATCTCAGAAACCAGCTGTTGTTATAACATCATCTGGCACAGCCGTTTCAAATCTTTTTCCTGCTGTAAGTACAGAACTCCTTGTAGCTATAGCTTTCTCACATGTCTTCGATATTCAGCATTTTATTTATATTGTTGGTCGATTTAGGTTTCCTCCTCCTCGGTCTCTTTAACAGTTAACTTGTCTTAATATACAGGTTGTGGAGGCGAGCCAGAACTTTGTACCGATGATTGTCCTTTCAGCAGACCGTCCTCCAGAGCTGGTCGATGTTGGGGCAAACCAAGCAATCAATCAGGTATATAATGCTGCAGCATATGAATATATGATCGTGACACCTCATAATTCTGAAGTTTATTTATTTCTATCCATGAAAGTTTTTTTTTTGCTTGTACTAATAACGACATGTTTGCTTTCAGATTAATCATTTTGGAACATTTGCTCGGAACTTTTACAGTCTACCTCCTCCAACCGATGAAGTTTCTGCAAGACTTGTTCTTACAACGATTGACTCTGCAGCGTTTAAAGCAACATCTGCACCAACTGGTCCTGTACACATCAATTGCCCATTCAGGGAACCACTATCAAACAGTACAAAAAAGTGGAACCGCAATTGTGTAAATGGATTGGATGATTGGCTGTCGAATGGCAAACCTCTTACCAGCTACATTCCGTTTCAGCGCTCCTTGGCAAATAATGATATGGATGGGCAAATGACTGAGGTTGTGAAACTCGTAGATGGGGCTACTCGTGGAGTTTTGGTGCTCGGATCGATTCACAAAGAGGATGAGATGTGGGCAGCTCTTTTACTCGCAAAACACTTGATGTGGCCAGTGGTTGTTGATATCCAGTCAGGCTTACGATTAAGGAAGTACTTGTCATCCTTTCTTGATGAAAAGGACATACTATTTGTTGATCAGATCGATCAGCTATTAATGTCAGAATCATTCAGAACTTGGATGAAAGCAGATGTTATAATACAGGTAAGTCGAATTTCTTACTTGCCTTACAAATTCTAGTATGTTAGGAAAGTTGTATCAATTTTTTGTCCAAATCTCAGAAACTCCTGCCTTTGCTTGAAAAAACAGATGGGAAGCCGGATTACTGGTAGACGAATTGCTCAGATGATAGAGCGCTGCTCTCCTTGCTCATTCATTATGGTTGATGACCATCCTGGTCGCCACGATCCTTCAAACATCATGACACACAGAGTCCATAGTAGCATCGCTCAATTCAGCGATTTCTTGATCAAAAGCAGCAACCCTCGTGCAAGTAAGAAATGGAAGGAATTCATCCGCGGATTAGATATGATGGTATGATATGGGTGCATTGACCTATTTGCTTCAATAGTTCAATTTTCCTTCCTGAAATTGTTCCAATTAATGTGATTCTCAACCCTTCCTTAGGCTGCCTGGGAGTCATCATTTCTTATTACTTCAGAGCAATCGCTCACTGAACCCTATGTTGCACGTAAACTCTCTGAAGCCGTCCGTTGTGGATCTGCTGTGTTTTTTGGAAACAGCATGCCAGTACGCGACTCAGACATGTATGCCAGCAATTGGGTGCCAACCACCCGTAATGCCTCTCTTATGCACAGTGCTGGTTTATCATGCCAATTTGTCCAGGTTACTGGAAACCGTGGCGCTAGTGGCATTGATGGCTTGATAAGCACTGCTATAGGATTCGCTGCTGGTTCCAACAAGCGGGTAAAGTCACAGTCCTTTAGTCTCTCATGACTTAATTTAAGATATAATCTTGGCAGAATATGAACTCATTGATTTTTAGTTTTTCAGGAAGAGTTCTTGATTATCTTCGTCTTTTTTGTACTACACAGGTGCTTATGGTGATCGGAGATGTCTCATTTTTGCACGACACAAATGGATTGTCGCTACTGTGCCAGCAGTATGTACTTCCAACTGTTTCCTTTCCCTCATGTCCTCCAACTTCTTGACATATGTTTATAACTCACAGTTGGGAAGTGCCATAGTCATAAGCTAACATATATTTGTTCCTTCTAAAAGGACACGTCGCAAACCAATGGTCATAGTTGTGGTAAACAATCACGGTGGTGCAATCTTTAGCCAGCTTCCTGTCGCCAATGTGACAGACAGGAGTATATTGGATAAGTTCTTCTACACGACTCACAATGTTTCCATACGTAATCTGTGTGAGGCTCATGGGTAAGAATAGTAACATAATTCTCTCTTTATAGCTCAGTGTTGAACTGGAAATTGCGCGTCCTGATTTGTTACAATTCTTCTCTGAGCAGCGTGAAGCATATACACGTCCAGACAAAATCGGAGTTACATGATGCATTGTTCACATCCCAGAGAGCAGATGTTGACTGTGTGGTGGAAGTTGAGAGCGGCATTGATACCAATGTGGAATTCCATAGGTAGAACACTTCCGGGGAACTCATTTTATCAGAAAAGAAAAAACTCCGTTACCCTTTCCAGTTTCCTGTACACTGACTGACACATTCGATCCCTTTGCAGTGATTTGAGGAATTTTACTCTCCAAGCATCAAACAATGCTTTGAACGTCCTGTCAAAGCTTTCTGCTTCAGATTCGACATCTCAAGGTGACATGCATTACAAAATTGGTAAAATGGAATACTCGCAGTACAGGTGAGCCTCGTTTACAGATAAAGGAAGATCACAGTCAATACTGTTGTTTTTTGGGGGAAGATATGCTCAATGGTACCTTCTATCTTATTGCAGAGTTGAGCTAAATGCTCCTCCTACTTCGGCTTCTAGGACTTCCAACAGTACCACATCCTACAGAGAAGGTTTTGTTATTCGCCTATCTCTGGAAGATGGAAGTGTTGGCCATGGAGAGGTTAGCTTTGGCTCGATTTTTCCCTATTTACAAGATGTAAAACCGTATCAAATCTAATATTGAATGCTTATACAGGTTGCGCCTCTTGAAATCCATGAAGAAAACCTGCGTGATGTAGAAGAGCAACTTCGGTTTCTCATTAATGCCATAGAAGGAGCAACAATCACCAACATACTTCCTCTTTTGAATGGCTCAATTTCTTCATGGATATGGAACAACTTAGGAATCCCGGTATGTTTTTTCACATTATATGATTGCATATTGTCCTAGTTTGCCTAATCACGGCCCGTTGAATTGTTCTTTTCATTATTTCTGTGAATTCACTGTCTTCTGTGCATTAATATTTTCCAATGTACTGCAGCCAAGTTCACTCTTTCCCAGTGTCAGATGCGGCTTGGAGACTGCTGTCCTCAGTGCACTTGCTAGCAAACATGGCAGCAGTTTATTGGACATACTTCGTCCCAGGAAAGAAGAACCATCCAAGACTGTCAACGCTGTTAAAATCTGTGCTCTTATCGACTCTTATGGGAGCCCTGCAGACACAGCTTACCTTGCATCAAACCTTGTTGCAGAGGGGTTTAATGCCATAAAGATTAAGGTAACTAACACCATATCAAGTTATGAATTATGATGTTCGTTCGTTGTCATCCTTCCAGTCGAAAGATGTGTGTTGAATTTGTGTGTTTATTTCAGGTTGCACGCAGGGCAGATCCTGAGGAAGATATTGCTGTAATGAAAGAGGTGAGGAAGACAGTCGGAGAGCACATTGTCCTCCGTGCAGACGCGAACAGGAAATGGACTTATGAGGAAGCCGTTAAATTCGCCAATGCAGTTAAAGACTCTGGCCTGCAGTATATTGAGGTAGGATCCTACAGGCCATTTTTCCAGTAGCAAGTCATCGTCTTGAACAATTGATTCTTACATTATACATGATTTCAGGAGCCGGTTAACAAGGAAGACGACATAGTGAAATTCTGCATAGAAACTGGCTTACCAGTGGCATTGGACGAAACTGTGAACTCTATCAGGGAGAATCCTCTCCAGGCCCTCGAGAAATACAACCACCCGGGCATAGCTGCCGTTGTAAGCATTCTTCCCAACACATTGAGCTTGTTTGGGTACTATCCCAGTCCCAGAATACGTTTTCTAATGATGCTGATGGCTGTTTCAGGTTATAAAACCCGGAGTTATTGGAGGATTTGAGAATGCAACAGTCATTGCTCGATGGGCTCAGCAACGCGGGAAGTTGACAGTCGTGAGTGCTGCATTTGAAAGTTCACTCGGTTTGTCTGCCTACATTCAATTCGCTCGTCATCTGGACCTGCAAAGCGCTGAGTTGCAGAAGCTGGTGAAGGTTGAGCTGGAATCAAACGTACCACATGGCTTCGGAACCTACAAGTGGTTTAAGGAAGAAACGACAACTGAGCCTCTGAACATCCGTCACAATCCAGCTCATGGCTCGGTTGAGGCAGATGCTGCAGATGCCGGCCAATTCTTGCAGAAATATCGAGTAAATCCTGACGTGGTTGTGAGAGCCTCGACTCATGAACAAGTGAAGGAATATCAAGTGCCTGTGGATGCTGGGAACGCGTCGTTTTCCATTAATGTGCTTGAAACTGGGGAAAGCCTTGATGTAAGTAGAATACAGCGGCCACAGCATTCATACTGTTGACATTAAGTTGATATGTCGATGGCTAAATTTGTTCGTCTTGCTCGACTTCTGTCAATGCAGGGCAGCGCAGTCGTGTTTCTCCATGGCTTTCTAGGAAATGGCCATGACTGGATTCCAATCATGAAGGCAATGTCGAGCTCCACCAGATGCATCGCAATCGACCTTCCTGGTCATGGGGGATCTAAGATTCAAAATCCGGCCTCAGAGCAACCAAACCTCTCTATTGAAACGATGACTGACATTGTCCGAAAGGTGCTGAACAATATACCTGGAAAGGTTACTCTCGTCGGGTACTCAATGGGCGCCAGGATCTCTCTGCACACGGCCCTAAAACACAGCGACAAGGTACACAAAATACTTCATGTTATCGATCAAAACTCAATCTGTTCTTCAATCAATGGCAAGAATCTAACCGATGTGCTGTATAGGTTGAGCGAGCTGTAATCATCTCTGGAAGCCCGGGTTTGGTGGATGACAATGCAAGGACAGTCCGTAAGGCCAAAGACGACTTCAGGGCCAGCACCCTTGTCTCAAATGGCCTAGAATTTTTCCTCGAGGCTTGGTATGCCGAAGAACTATGGGCTAGGTAAAGCATCTTGATATCTTCTTACGTATTTGGTTCGATGAAGAGGTTAGCAATCGAACATACAAATTGATTGTTACTTTTCCTTTTCGACGTGCAGCTTCAGAAGCCACCCACGCTTCAAACAGATCGTATCAGATCGTTTACAGATCGAAGACTTGCACGCCCTTGGCAAAGTTCTGTCCGACATGAGCATCGGAAGGCAACCGTAAGTCATTTTCACTCAACGCGAAAATTTCAACATTTAGTTCAAAAAAAACTCAACTGGACCTAATATTCCCTTCCCTTCTCCATTTTTTGTCGCAACAGATCATTATGGGAAGATCTGAAGCACAGCAAAGTGTCACTCCAGATAATTGTGGGAGAAAACGACGCCAAGTTCAAAGCAATCGCCCGCGAAATGCACGCAAGGATCAGCCAAGAACACGGCAGCGCTGTTTCGCCACCGGTGGTGGAAATACCGGAGGCTGGGCATGCTGTCCATGTAGAGAATCCTCTTGCTGTAATAAGTGCTGTAAGCCAGTTTATGAAAAGAACAGGGACAGGGAAGGAAAATACTCCATCATATGTGTTGTTGAAATAATTCATTGGATTTGAGCATTGAAGCACACCAGGGTTAGGAAATTTAGAATTTTGAATACCACAGGAATAATTCACCTCTGATTATACTAATCATACCATTGAATGAGCTGCAAAACTGTATCCCTCATTATTGTAATAATTTAGAGAGAGCTCTTGGATTGAGCTCACTCTTCCCTGTAACATTTATTCATTTGATTATATAATAAAAATGAGTTCTTTTGTAATTTAATTTGATGTGTATCAATTGTTAAAAAGAAGAATTGATGTGCTTGCGCAAGGACGGAATGAGAATACAATGGAAGCAAAAGCAAGAGTGAAACAAATAGTGGAAATGAAACGAAAATGAGACAACAAATGAAAGCAGAGAGATATAATGGAGCTCATTGGGACCGCTGTGGTTTTGGCTTCACTGTTTGGACTAGTGGCAGTTGGCAGTTGGCGCCTCTTCTGTAGATGTTCTATCATGTAAGAAGATTGTTCCAAGGCAAATAAATGATTCTGATATCAGATAATCCCAAGGACAATTTTGGCGCACGCAATCTCAATTCTGAGGTCGATTCTCAGGTCTACCGGGTTGAATTGCCCACCCTATATATTCTATCACATTTTTAGTGGCATGGTCTATGGGGACCGGCGTGTGTGCTTTATTCCAGGACCATGAAAGATCGATGTCGCCATCTAAATGTCTAATACACCTTATTAAAAGTGTGGTACTATATGTTACTAGGGATTTGATACTCTATCACAGTTTTAGGAGCACGGTCCATGGGAACTTTGTGGTTCATTCCAGGACCGTCTAAGGGTCTGGTACACCTCAAACTAAAGGTGTGTCATTCCTACAGCTAAAGTGCGGTATTCCGTCACTTGAGCTATGGTACCATGTTATAAGAGATTTGGTACTCTATCATGGTCCATAGAGACCGTATGGTTCATTCCTAGACCATGCAATGCCGGTCATTGTCTAAAGATTTGATACACCTTACAATAAAGATGGGGTACCCTATCACTAAGATCCGGTACACTAAAATGATTGTCGAAGCCTTTACCAGAGTCTTGTCGCAGGAGGTGCCGGTGTTGTCTCCATCACCGGAGTCGTAGCCGAAACTGCCGTAGAAGGACAAGGGATACTCACAATTTAAGTTAAATCTATTTTTTTTTTTATTACACTATAATAATTGAATATAAAAAGTGCTTAAGAATCACATTTAAATTTTTGGGTACTCATCCATATTGTCAATCTTTAAAAGAGGGGGTAAAGTCGAGAAAATAGTTTGAGGGGGCTAAGAAATGGGAAGTTGGGTTGGTAGGGGTAGATGAGGAACTAGGGGTGTAAAATAACTAATTAATATAAGCCGGGCCGTAGGTGGATTCCGCCTCTATAATTTTTCAATACTTCAAAGATTTATATATGAAATGAACATACATGAAATGAGATGAAAGCAGAAGCCAAAAACAGGCAAAAACATAAACCCCAAGTTATTTCTTTCTTTTTTCCATAGAACCAGAAAGGTAACCGTTTTTAATGTTCTTGAGTTTGAATCAGTTATAAAATATATATATCCACATGCCTCACGGCCATATTGGGAACCAAAAATGAGGCATGGTTTTTTTTTTTTTCTCTTTAAGCTACCTGATCTGGCTATATATTGTCATCTATAGAGTATAGTCTTACCGATATAAAGTTATTTATATAGTCCTGCTATCAGAATTTACATGCTATGCTGGCCTCACTCTACATACCTGCAGGCTGCAGCAGAAGCATCACTTGCAGACTCACCATATCAACCCCCCTCTCTTCCCGCCAAATCTTATTTGAGGGAAGATTGTTGGGAAACATGCTGCAGGAGATGGTTCCTAGGGGCATACTGTCTGCCGGATGCAAAGAAGGGGAAGGCGGGCGGGCTGGGCGTCTATGCTGAAAGAGTTTCGGATTGAGAGTCGAGCTGTCTGAAGGATGGAGCATCTAAGAACTGATCATATTTCTACATGGTCTGAGTTTCGTTGCACTCTTCTGGCGTTGGAGGACTTTGGATTTTGGATGGCGAGTGCCATGGATTTTCGAGACTGGGAGATGGATGTTGGGCGCATTTTCCATGAAGGAGGCCAGGAGGAGTCTGGTGTCGCGGGTTGCCTCTGGTAGGGCGTGCATTTGATCTGTGGAGAAAATGTACAGTCAAGAACGTGCCAAGTAGACATCGGATGCACCATACAAATACGACTGCAGAAAATGAAATAAGTGTAGAACTAAAGCTTTACCTCTTGTAGAACAAAATGTAGGCTTCTTCTAACATCACC
Source organism: Hygrophila difformis (assembly GCA_030278955.1). Lineage (NCBI taxonomy): Eukaryota > Viridiplantae > Streptophyta > Magnoliopsida > Lamiales > Acanthaceae > Hygrophila > Hygrophila difformis. The sequence goes on from JAOANR010000003.1 coordinate 11,113,042, forward strand.
TGATTCAGGTCCACCGGCTGCACCTGCCAATAGGATCAAATTACAGAGCTTCAAAAATCTTATGCGATATGTAAAAGTAAAAGCAGATATGATTAGAGGATAAACTGACAGATTACAAGAAATGCAAGTCCAGAGTCCAGACTGAGTTGATCGAGCAAGCATTTACCTGCGTATCGTCAACCCTTGCCCAGTTCCCCTGCAGGTCTTTCACATAAGCAACATAATGGCCTGAAGCCGATGCATCTTGAATATCCAAGTGCACGACAATAGCATATAGCAAGTACAGTGGTGGTACGTCATCAGTTCCGGTCATAAATGGGACCATATTCAACATTTCTGGGAAAGAAATGTATTTATCAATCTTGCCAAAATTTCCCTCCTGAAGAAGCAAATTTCAGGTCAGGCTTGATCAACGAAACACAGAAAGCAAAAACGGTCAGCCGAATATGAATTAAAGGGTACAGGAATTTTTGAAGCAACCATAATATATGGCGAAGAAATACCTGAAATCTCTTCAAGACAATAGTCAGGATGTTTGGGGACGATTGGATGTTCAATTGTTTCCTTGCTCGAACATACACCCCACACCTTTAATTCAATTATATTTAGGAATCACAAATGTTGTCGAGCAAACTGACACTTCCATTTTGAAAGGGAAACTGATACAGTATTAATGTACCTCAAACATTTATACATGTTGTCTCCATCAAGATCTTCTGGTCTGGTGAACTGTATTAGTGCATCCTCAACGGACTCAACCTGACCATGAATCTCCAGGGTGAGATCCATCATTTTCTCTTGTCGCACCGACTCATGGTTACAGTTCAAACAAGTCACCTGTTTAGCGGAAGGTTTGTTGAGTTTATAACTGCAATGTTAGAACACAAGAAAAGGCGAAAGGGGCAAAATGATCTGTAAATAACTGAAGATGATCAAATACCTTTGATCTTAGCCATCCCCCGAATGTATGTTGTATGAAAGTTGTATCCTGCAGCCTGGGATCAACAGCATTTTCTCCCCCAAAACTCTCCAAACATATTGATTGCATTGATGCAACCAGAAGTCTGCGTAAGCACTCCACAACATTAACTCAGTGTCAACAAAATACAGTTTGAGAATTGATTAAAAATTTTGCTCTGCTGAAAAACAAACCAGTACCGGAAGTAATGCAACATTTACGAATATAGAAGCACTCCAAATATAAAAGGCACAAAATGTGATGGAATGCTAGAAAAGAAGCAATGATAAATCTTTGAACAAAAGACCTTAAAAATTCATGTGCATCCTCTGGGCTTCCATCACCAATCTGGGAATTAAGACTTCGAATATAAGTAAGAATATTGATGGGTGATAGAGGGCCCGCACTCTCCTGCAGCATATTTGCAAGCTGCTCAAATTCACAGAGCAGACACCAATCTTTAGAACAGCCTGGCAAGAAATCAATGATCTTTCTGTAAATGCAATGTAAAAGACTCCTCTGTGGCAGCGTGACTATAAATTTTGGAAACAAAAAAGATACCGGATCTAGAATGACATTGGGAAAGAAAATATGTAATCAGCGGCTTTGTGCACATCAGGCACTGTAATACGGCATTGGCATAGCAACTGCAAGAAAGAAAACAGACCATTTTAGCAGCAAAGTTAATACTTCAACAGTTCTGTAAGATCAGCACATTAGGAATCAGGAGAAACGTGAAGCATAATCTTACCTGTTCCCGCAGTTTACAAGTCCTCTAGGTGAGATCACAAGACCTTCAAACCTAAAATACTTTACAAATTCTGCATATGAAAAAATCATCTGGCAATACACACAGATGTTTCAAAGACATGAGTTAAGTTACATCAATCACTTCATATATGTCATAAATTTCATGAATAAGGTCGCAAGGATTGCTGTGCAAGCTCAATGCTCATACAAAATAAAAAATAATTCTCAACATTGGCAAATAGTTCAAAAATAGTACAGATCTGCCTCACCTTCTTTCTAGTTTGTCTATTCCCCATATCTACAGAATGATTCTGATAGTCAATTTTCTCTGACTTCTTCAGACCCATTCTACCTACAACTTCCAAGTTATCTATCCTGTTATTGTCCTGTAATTTGATTTTATCATTTACTCTAGGAACCCCTGCATTAAAATAGCCTGGTAAAGATACGAGAAAATGGCATCAACAAAAAGAAACAGGTGTTGCTGAACCTACTTGACTCGCTCGTAACTTGAAAATTTGTATTTGTATCCGAAGGTGCCAATTCTGTTGACACATTCCGCTTTGATTTTAAAGAAGTATGAAATTCCATTTCATCGGAACTTGAAACAATCCTTGGTTTGGTACTCCTTTTCATTGAAGGTAACTCAGAAGAGCAATTTGGAATTTCTGCCTCATCACTATATGGGATAGTTGTTTGAGCTGAGTGTTCTTTCATCATCTTTCTCCAAATGTCATGTGAATTTGTGCCACCAATTGCCATATTTGCCGCATTTAAATTCCCCCAGTTATTTTCAGCATGAAATGCATCAAAACTTCTTTGCTCAATCATCTTGTCGCCTGGGAATGTACCAATGAAACCTCCAACTCCACTGGTGGATGTTTGAGGAATGATTGAATGATGTCGTGAGCTGACAAACCCAGTATTCCTCAGCTGCAACAAAAAATAATAGATGTAAGAAAAATGTTCATCTTTACCTGACTGCACCAAGCATCAATATCTGTATAGATTATGGAGGATTAGGAAAAACCTCTCTCTCTCTCTCTCTCTCTCTCTCTCTCTCTCTCTCTCTCACACACACACACACACACCAACATGAACTCTCTCTCTCTCTCAGCACACACCCTAACATGAACACAAACATATGCATCACAACATGATTAGGAAAACTTCTCACATAGGCATCATTCCATGGCTCTGGGAAAGAGGGCCAGGTCAAACCAATTCCAGGGCCATCCTCGTAAGACATGAAACCATGTGGTGTTCTTGACATGCCATTGTTGCCATTAAGCCATGTGATCATCTCTGCTGATCTTCGATCAGCAACAGAATGCCCATATGCACCTGGTATCATGCCTAAAGCAGCAGCAGAGAGTTTTGTGGGTAAATTAGGAGGAATGAAGTCCAACAAAGCAGTATTACCAGCACCTGTCTGCGGTACAATGTATTTGAAAGGATACTCTGCAAGAAGTTTCATCATATCTGAACTTACCACCAGAAGGGTCACTTAATATAGACATAGGAGAGGAGCCCTGGAAGTCTTTTACATATTGCAAGCAATCAAACTTGTGAATGCGCCTCCAATGATCAATTTGACATTTTCCACAACTGGAAAAAATCCGTAATTCAATAATGACAGCTATAATCCAATCAAGTGCTGATTGCAATTTTCTCTAGACATAACTACGACTAGCACGCATTTTTTTTCTGTTTTTTCTCTAATAATAGATTATATCTGAGAGGAGATAAATGGAGAATAAAAACCAGAAGTAAACCACAACAAATGGTTAAACCAAACTCATATTGACTTTGTAAGATAAACAATTTTCGGACAGAACTTTGTAGCATAATTTTTGACAGGTGTATTGCAATATAAGAGAAGGTGAGAAAGGCATACCAATACCAAACTGATTTACACCGTGAGCAACGAGTCTTAGCAGGGGCAAAACATTGTGCACACCGATGAACTCCATTTGTTGGAAAACGCAGCATAGGCATTGTATTGCAGAGACCCATATTGTGAACCTGAAGAGTTTCCTCTGCTGCTCCTTCAGCAAGCAAACTTGGTCTAGCTTTTCTCCTCTCGTTTTCGTTCCATTGTCCTAGAAAGAAATAACCAGCCAGGGGAATTGCAATAAATACAATGAACCAAACGGGAATGGGAAGTGTTGCCTCGAGCATGTCCTAACTAGCACATTCATATCCCCGCAGCAATAGAAATGAAAACTCTTCCAAACAAGCTTCCTTTAGGTATGAATCCAGCCTGTTCAGAATTCCATTATCCGCAAAATATTGAACAATGCTGCCAAAGAAAGAAACAAGTGCATAAAGAACTTTGATTTGCAAACCTATACTACTAGTCATCTAAAAACAACAATAAATATATACAGATTAAGACTGTATAATCTATTACATCATAGAACAATCATGTACACACATTGCATTTTATGATAACTAGAAGAAACAAGGAATATGAATATCTTGAAACGCATACAGTCTCAAACATGATAACATGATCCAACATGTCTCAACTCATCAAAGATGGTTAGCCATTAGCCCCAAAAGACTATCAACATTATCCCAGTTTTCTTAGACTTGATAAAGTCAAGAAGGGAATACCGCCTAAGAACCTCAGGGTGATTGTGAAGTAAACTATAAAAGGCACATTCAAAAATTCCTTATTAGACAATAATCATGTAAATAACTAGATACACGAGATTTGTTGAATCCCTTGGAGTGCAAGCTGCATTTAAATTACCACACAAAACATAATAAAGGTCACGGGACTAAACACCCTTCAAAGTATGCATTGTTGCATGAGTTTTCTTGTTGCTAACGTGAATAAAGTTGAGTTTTCAGACGATAGTGACAACTAAAATTTTGACTGATTGACTAAAAGTGCTTGGAGAACTATGCTCTCCTGTTCAAGATTTCTTACATTAGTGAATGTTTTCATTCCCAAGTTAAAGTCACGAGTTCCATGCATACTTTACGTGAAACATTTTTGGTGTGACAATTTGTTACAGATACAAATTTCCCCTAATTCTAGAAGTCCAATGACGTAACAAAGTACATATTCAAGCAGCCGCCACAAATTTACTATATTATGTCGTTAGGATAACTGACACAACGATATCCAAATAAATGCTCATAAAAAAGGCATATCGAAAGATAAAATTTTCTATGCAAGGTAACCATCAAAAAGATTTACCTTCATTTATTTCACTACAGACAAAGAAAGGAGTACGCGTATTACATCAACTTGTTTGTCGGATGTTAAAGTGGCCAATCATTCTCGAAAATCAATGTTAACATTTTGAGCATAGAATATCTTATCCGAATCAAATCATTTCTAAAAGTTCTCGGATAACTAACTTAACGGTATTCAAGTAAATGCCCGTATAGAAGGCATGTCGAGATATAATGTTTTGCAACTTTCAGCTCCACTTTTAGCAAGTTAACAGTCCAAGGTATCCTGATCTCTGCTAGATCCAACCCTCATTTATTCGCTACCGACAAAAAATTATTTATAAGACTATATCAATTCGGCATATCAAAAGTTCAAGTGGCCAATCAATTCTTGCAATCCAAGATCATTTTTTTTTCAGACCAGAGTGTTGTTATCAATTAAGTAATCAAAATCATACTCATAAAAACATGTAAATTCTAACAACAAAACAGAAGAGAATCATTTATGATGATCTCAAGAGTTCCTGAAAACACCAACACAATTCAAACAAATAAAAAATAAGAAGAGAACATCTTTTCACGACACAAACCAATCATTCCATCAATAAAAACGTTACAAGGGAGGGAAACCAGCACCCTGACACAAAATCATCAAATACTCATTCATTTTAACAAAATCCAACGCCCCGAAACACCCCCAAATTGTCACATTTCTTCCCATGGAAACTCCTCCCCAACAGCATTCATGCCAAGATTAAAATCCACCCCACCCCCCAACTCGCCACCACAAAAGAAATATTTCCTGTCAGCATCTCAACACACAAGATTCAATTTTCCCGCAGGTTTCACCACATTAACATTTCAATTCAACGATTCATCCACCAAAAAAAGCAAGGCAACACTCAGATTATCAGCAACCAAAGCAGAAGCAACAAAACACTCCAACACAAGACATATACACACATACATTCAATTCCACCACCCACGCTTCATACCTGCAAAAATTCGTCCCGCCGGGATGATAGAACTGCAGTCCAACTCAAAAGAACCTTTATTTCAATCCTGAAAACGGTTCGGGAGAGCAAAAAAAAAAAAGAAAATAATTGCAAACGAAATGAAGGAAAATAGAAAGCACAGTAGCCTTGCGCTGAAGAAAACACAGCTTCACACTTAAAAAGCTTCCTTCCTTAGTTCAACTTTTAAGGCAGGGGGAATGTTCCCCTGTATTCGGCCCACTGGTGCACCTCCTCTGCATGCTCGAGACTGGACACGTGGCGCTTTTTTATTGGGTAAGTAGTCGTAACGCTCGTGCCGCTCGGTACATCGAGAGCATCTAATCACTATACTTCGAAATATGTTAAATTCATAAATATTACACACTCATATTTGTGTGTAGATTTTGTTATATATAAAATAAAAATTAAAAAAAAAAAAGAAGAAGAAGAAGAAAAATAATTTTTTAGTTTATATTTTATCTAAAAATATTTTATAGTAGACAAGCTAAAAATATTTTATAATAATATCCTCATCAACTGATAAATATAACCTATTTTATATAATTTTATTCACAAATATAAATTAATGTAATTTACTCTTCTCCCCATCTCGACTTCTTAAACTGTGTAAAAAATAGTATAGATTATAATATGGGCTAAATAATTAAAGTATGAATTCTGAATTTTATATTTTATTAAAATTTATTTTAGGAGATATTGATCAGTCTAACTCCACCAATGCATTAAGGAAACATTAGAGAAAGGTTATATTTATCAAAATTTGATACAATATCAAAATTTCAGATTTAAAATGAGGAGTATAATATATTTAGCTTTTAAATAATCTTTTTGTTATAGTATTTCCCAATGTTTAACATAAAATCTCGGTATATAAATTGCTTCATAGCTAAAAAATTTCCCCACATAATTTATCTAATCATCCTTAATGCAGAATTAGGTGTGGGCACAGCCTTTTGCTTTTATTTTTCTAGAATTTAATAAAATTAGATTTGAAAATAATATAAGCGTATATTTTTTTGTAATATTAAATATTGTAATAAGAAATATCATATATATATATATATATATATATTTTTCCCTTTTAATTAAAACTTGAAATTTACTTTGGAATTAAATTTTTGATTCATGAAGCGTACAAGCGAATGCAAAGAAAAGTTATCAATTTTATTTAATTCAGTTTTATAGTTGTGAATTTTCATTTACTGGAACTATAAAAATTTGCCCAAATAGTGATGGCTTCAAGCATCATTAAAGAAATATTTTGAAGTGCCACACCTTTAAATATTTTCATTCATCCTTATAATTTTTTGGCAAATAGCATTCATGTGTTTAAGTAATTTAATCAGTAGTATATTTAATCGTTGGATTATATCAGTTATTGTATATTTTAGTCTTGAAACGTATAATATTTTTTTTATTTAGTCCCACTATTACATTTATTTTTATTGAATAAATTTTATTTAATATAAAATTATAAATTGTTGTAATAAAAATTACAGTATATTAGTAATAATATTTAAATACAAGTAAATCCAATATACACTGTATAGTGGTAATAATAATAATAATAATAATAATACATAAAAAAAATGGGGTCCGTCAGTGGCGGATCTAGAAAAAAACTTATGCGGGTCACAAAAATAATAATTTAAATTTAAATTTAAATATATTAAATATAATATTTAAATTTAAATATATTAAATATAACAATCGAAACATACCTCTTACAAATACTCTCTATGGTATTTCATACTTTGAAATCGACTAATAACAGCTTCATTCATAACATTGAGGAGAGTTTCTTTCTCAATAGCTAGCACAAATAAGAGAATCATTGATCAAAAATCATCACTTATTCGATTTCGCAAATCATATTTCACAAGCTTTTGGGGTCCCTACAAAAATTTAAGCGGGTGCACTAAACTACGCATAAATATTTTTTACCTTATAATACAAATTTAAGCGGTGTCCCGTACCCCGTATCTAATACGTGCGTCCGCCCCTGGGGTCCGTACAGTACCTATTTTTGATAGGGGGAGGGAATATTATTAGTGTTGGATACAATAGTGACGTTCAAACAGTGGGTAGGTCAAACGTTGTCTTATTATGGGGATTGGGACATTTGTCTCGTGTGGGTCCTACTCCTCCTATACGTATAAGTTCATATACGTATACGTATTCATTTTCCGCACCCCATACTACTACTATTCTACCCAACTGTCAGCATGACTTTCTTTTTTTTTTCTTTTTCCTACCTGTAATGATAATTAATGTTTTTTAAAAAAATATATTTATTAAACATTTAAATTCACCACATTGTTATTACTTTATTTTAATTAAATTTTTTTGGTAAAATATTTTAATTAAAATTTTGAATATTAATATAATAGGAATTATTATGAACCCCAAAAAATATATAGATTAATTTGACTTTTTTTATCTATATTTATATTTGGTGTCCAAAATAAATGTAGGATGACTTTATAATAATGATTACAAAATAGGGTTGTTGGGAAGTAGTCCCATTAATTTTCAGTTAAAAAAATATTATTAAATGAGGATGTAATATTACAGGCACAGGGAGAGAATATGCAGTGGATGATATTGCAATTTATTATTATTATCGATTATTGGTAGCGGCTTATGGTAAAAATAAATTATATTTTCCCTAAAATGAAAATAAATATTTATTAATAAATGATAACCGTAACTCATAATTAATAATATTGGTGCCAGATTTCTGGTGGTAGGTTTCATGGCAAATTGCATCCACTGTCATTTATTTGAGGGTAGTATTGTTAATTTATAGCAAATAAGTAGTATATATTTTTTGAACTTTGAAAGTTAAAATTTTGAGGTCCGGATTTATTTAAAGATTTTTCTTTTGCTTAAATTTATTTAAAGATTGAATAGTATATGCATTTTTTGTTACCTATTTCTTAAAAAAAAAAAAAACAACAACAACAAGAACAAACAACTCTGGACTTAAGTCTATACATAATTCGATTTAATAGAAGGTATATATTTATTTGAATTGGAGAGTATGTGTAGTTTAAAAATGGGATGATGGTTTGGTCTAATACAAATTATGTACTTTCAATTTAATGGTCGACGATTATCCCTTATATTTATTTTTTATAATATAATTCCTCCATTTTTTTAATTGTTATATTTATTATTTACATGTATGCTAATGCAAATTTTAAAACATTAATAATTCAAATTCGGTACAAGCGAAAATTCTAAAAATTTGATATTTAAAAATTACAAGATTAGATGATTCTAACAAGATTCTACTTAGCTATATTTTTTTCTTGTATAATTATGATAAAAATCGAAGTCAAAGTATTACAATGAATTATATAAAAATCAAAATGTGTCAAATAAAAAAACTGATGAAGTATTTGGCATGAACCTCTACCAACATGATTTTATACCACATGTAACAAAAAAAGTGGGTATAACAAATTTGCTAGTAGTACTCTTTTTTTAGAGGAGCAAATTTGATCAATTTTTAAAAAATGAAACATTGTTTAAATAAATGGTATTGCTTAGATAAAATATGGTTTTGCATAGCACATTATCATACTGTCTAATTTATTTTTAAATTTTACAGATCAAAACCAAGAAAAAGAGTTCCCTTTTACCATATTTACTATTTATAGGCAAAATCATTTATTTCCATAACATCTTATTTTAATTTCAAATATACTAGTACTGTACATTTTCAAAATTTGTACAAATCCATCATCCCACAAGTGCGTTTGATTTTATTTTATTTTACTTTTTAAAAATCAAACATTTTCTTTCAAAAACAATTATTGTATAGCCCGTTTAGAAAAAAAAAACATATATTAAAATAATGATTGCGGGGTGTGATGATTATGAAAATGAGTGAAAAAAAGTTTCTAATTGTAACATCCCGATTAATTAACGCATAATTAATTTAATTAATTGTGGTTAATTAATAAAGAATTTACTATATGGATATTTTGTATGTATGATTTTAATGATGTGGAAGAATAAGTGGGTTCAAACCCACAAGAGAATGAGAGCTCAAGTGCTCAAATGGGTGTAATGTGGTCAAGACTAGTGGTACAACCCATTAACCCACTTTCCAACCCGACCCGGATCCATTTTAACTTCTTAAAATCTGAAAATTGGGGTGAGAGGCTCATTTTCCACTCCCCATTTACCCCATTCCCGTCACTCTCCCTTGAGAGGGTTAGGGTTCTTCAAGTTCTTGCCCATTTGGTGATTTTAGTGCAAAATCAAGAGGGGAACTTGATATACTACTTGAGGTAAGTGATTTTCTTTACTAAATTCTTATTTCTATGGTTTGAGAAGTGGTTTTTGGTGGGGGTAATGTTGGTTACGGGATTTGGGTGTTTTGGTTGGATTTTTGTAGATCGGAGCAAGTTGAAGCTTAAATCCTTGAATTGGAACTATATTGGTGTTGGGGGAAGCTAAGGCTTGGATTGTGGATCGGGAACTTGGAGGTTGAAGAGGAAAGCTTGGGGACTCGTCTACATTCAAGGCAAGGGATTATATTGCTTAAATTACGTGTTTGGGGGGTATTTGGGGTCGGATTCCGGCGAAATCGCCGGAAAAACCGATTGGAAAATCGGAGAAGACGATGAACAGTAACTGCTACAGTACTGCTACAGTAACTGTACAGTAGTTACCGCGGTAACTCGCGTAGTTACCGCAGTAATTCGCCACAGTATTTACCACGGTAATTTGAACAGTAATTACCACGGTAATTTGAACAGTAACTACCACAGTAACTTGTACAGTAGTTACCGCAGTAACTCGCTACAGTAGTTACCGCAGTAAATCGCTACAGTAGTTACCGCAGTAACTTGCTACAGTAATTGCTGCAGTAATTGCTACAGTAATCGCTACAGTACTGGACTGCGTATGTCACGCGTTTTACGCGCGCGGGCGCGCAGGAAGGCCCTGTTTGGCCCATTTTTGTGCAATTTTGATTCTATATTAATGTTTTCTTTGCACCAATTATTGTTATGACTTCCCCAAATGTTATTGGTAAACCGTGGGTTAATCAATTGGCCCGTGGGGGTTGTTGAATTGCTTAGGGGAAACTGTTGAATTATTATATCATTAATGCTTTAGCCTAGAGGGCTATATATTGAATTTCTTATATGTTGAGAAGCATGCGAACCTAGTGTGTAGGTGCTTGAATATCACTGTATTTTCATATGCATGTTATTGCAGTGGAATTGACGATTATTAACCCGATGGGTTGTTATAATGTTTATGATTGATCGGGCAGCCTTCACATGTGTTGTTGAGTCCTGATGACCCTGCGGGGTGGATTATTGGTTGTTATTCCTGTTGGCCCTTTTGGGCTGGTTATTATAATGCATGGTATTGCATTATGAATGAATGGGCATATTGGAAATGTCCGATCGGGCAGCCTTTACCGGTGTTGTTGAGTCCCGATGACCCTGCGGGGTGGATTATTGGTTGTTATTCATGTTGGCCCTTTTGGGCTGGTTATTATAATGCATGGTATTGCATTATGGATGGATGGACATATTGGAAATGTCCGATCGGGCAGCCTTTACAGGTGTTGTTGAGTCCCGATGGCCCTGCGGGGTGATTATTAGGCTGTGATGCCTGTGATTGGATGGACATATTGGAAATGTCTGATCGGGCAGCCTTTACCGGTGTTGTTGAGTCCCGATGGCCCTGCGGGGTGATTATTAGGCTGTGATGCCTGTGATTTGGCTGCGATGCCTGTGATTTGGCTGTTATGCCTGTGATTGGGCTGTGATGCCTGTGGTCCCTGCGGGGATGGTGTATGTTACCCTGTAACGGGTTGGAGTTGATGATATCCTCACCCGTGGGTTCATACCGCCCGGGTTTAGGTTGCCGGCTAGGCATATTCATTTGCATTTGCATATAGGGTAGATAGGTGTATGTTAGGCCATGCATCACGTGCATAAATTGTATGTCTGTGGTTGAAGCACCGGTATGGGACGGTGTGATGATTTATTTATGTCAATTGTATGATCGTGGTTGAAGCACCGGTATGGGACGGTGTGGTGTTTATCTGCTTTATTTATATTATGCTCTGTTATTTATTATTATTATTATTATTATTATTATTATTATTATTATTATGGTGATGTTTTCCCTTACTCCCCGGCACGTAGTCTTGCTCAGTACGTTGTACTGACCCCCTTTGCTTTTGTCTGTTTTATAGATCCTGCTGGAGGCGCTGGAGTATGATTTGGGTTTGGGGTATTGAGAGATCACATAGATAGGAGTATATAGGACGCGTTCATTATGATAATGTGATACTATTTGGACTACTGCTGGTTGAGGCCTGTGAGCCTGGGATTTACATACTGTCGGCCGGTGGCCTTATGTGATTTACAGCTTTGGGCTGGTAGCCCTGTTTGAGATATTGGTATGCTGTTGGGAGGCTTGTAGCCGGGATGGGTCGCTGGAACCGTTATCTGATTATTATTGGGTGACATTTTTATGTGCCTATGTGTTTTTAATTTATTTATAGCTTCTGCATTAAACTGGATTAATCAGATGATCACTTTAGGTTTACCCAGTGTTGTACTAGCTGTTTTAAATTAGCTGGCCACTAGTTTAGAATAGTTAGTACAGCGGTAATGCTTGCAAAAAATCAGATTTGAATTTTTGGGGCGTTACAGAGTGGTATCAGAGCCTGTGTGCTCTTTTATCTTATTGAAACTTGTGTAGACATAGATGGTGAGCTGTGTGTGGGGTACATATAGCATAGAATTGTATTTTTATTATATCTAATTATTTCTGCGCACACCAGGTTAATTCACAGTTGGGGAACTGTGAGGGAACCATGGTACTCCAGTCATGATCCTTGTTATCTCACAGTCATTGAGGACTATGAATGACTTTTGATCGGTTATTTAATTTTGTCATTTATATATACTGCTGTGTATACGATTGGTGATTTTTGCTAACATGTTTTGTTGATGTTGTAATCTAAGTTAGCTGAATAGTTTTTAAAGGCCTCATGGAAGCCTGGGCTATTCGAATGGCGACCCAAGCGAGATCAATGTGTTGAATCGTCTTCAGATGGGTTTGACGTACCATCGAGAGTGATATAGGGTAATGAAAAAGTCTCCCTACAGCGATAATCCACTGGGGTGATATAGATATTTGCAGTCCGCCTGCATGCGAAGGATGGTGGAAACCATTTCTAGGTTATGCCAGTAAGGGTATAGTCGGATTTGGTTAGAAAGAATAATGATTTGAAGTGGCATAGAATTGACACTGGGTCAATCAAAAGAACATTAGATGGTTCTCGAAGCGTTGAACGCCTGTCGCCTGAGACGAGGCAAGGTGACTGTTCTGCATAGAAAGATCGGTAACGTGAAGGGGGCCGATATCACTAGGGCGAGTCTGAACTAGGGGACTTCCTAGTATGTCGTCTTTATGTGATGGAAACGTTACGTTGATTGGATAACGTTTTGGCATGTGTGTAATTCTTGTATCGTAGGTGTTTCTTCTTGACTCTCTGGTTGAGAGATAAACTCGTTTCCCTGTTATGGGAATTATTTATGTCGCATTTTGTGTTGTTGTTATTTTGTTTGATTCTGGAGTCTTATGTTCATTTGAGACTCTAAATTTCATTCGTAAGCATGGAGTAAATGCTACTACTGCTGCGAATCCTTCTACCTTAGTACTGTGCGATTCAGAAGCCTCGTGTTCTTTAGTGGCTTTGCGATTTGTGCGAGAGCATGGAGTAGGACCGTTGGCGCCCTACCAGATGCTAGTTTCTTTACCTTCGGGTGATAATATTTGTAGTGATCATTTGATGCAAGATGCTGTGTTGAGCATCGAGAGTCGCGAATTCAGGGCTGACCTGGTGGTCTTTAGCCCGGCTGGTTTTGACGTACTATTGGGCATGGATTGGCTGTTTGCCATCGTACTGTGATTGATTGTGGTGTTCCACAAATATCCTTTTAGGATTCTTTGGGTAACTGTGTTCTTATCGACATCCGTTGATTCCACCTGTTATTGGTGCGGTTTCTGTTGCTTTGTTGTGTGACCTGATGCGCAGGGGGTTGTTCTCTTTCCCTGTGGCACATGAGGGATCTTCGAGCAGAGGTACCTGCTGCTTCGAGTGTCCCTGTTGTCTCTGAGTTCGGGGATGTATTTCCCGACGAAATTCATGGTCTCCCATCTGCTCGGGAGATTGATTTTACTATTGAGCTGATGCCTGATGCAGCTCATATTTCTAAGGCTCCTTACCATATGACTCCTGTGAACTGAAGGAGTTGAAGGATCAATTGAATGAGCTTACCATGTATATTTAGCCGAGTAGCTCGCCTTAAGGAGCTCCTGTTTTGTTTGTTAAGAAGAATGATGGGTCGATGAGGATGTGCATCGATTACATAGAATTGAATTGAATCACGGGAAAAACAAGTATCATTTACCTCGGATTGGGGATCTATTTGATTAGTTGAGAGGGGCCAGTATTTTTAGTAAGATTGATTTGAGATTGGGCTACCATCAGATAAGGGTGGCGGAGGCGGATAGGCCTAAGACAGTTTTCAGGACTCGTTGAGGACATTTGAATTCCCGATCATGTCTTTTGGTTTGACTAACGCACTAGCGATCTTCACGGATCTCATGTATAGGGTATTACATCCCCTGCTGGCCGTGTGCGTGGTTGTGTTCATAGATGATATTATGGTTTATTCGCCGACGCGTGAGGCACACGCGGGTCACTTGAGAACAGTTTTGAATACATTGTGAGAGCATAAGCTGTATGCTAAACTCTCCAAATGTGAATTTTGGTTGGAGAGTGTGTCTTTTCCGGGGCACATTATTTCCGGTAATGGTATGTCTGTTGATCCTGCTAAGGTAAAAGCTGTATTTAAATGGCAAGTCCCGAAGAATATGGGGAAGATCCGAAGTTTCTTGGATCTTGTTGGTTACTACAGTAGGTATCGAGGGATTTTCTAGCATTTCTAGACCTCTGATGATATAGTTGTGTAACGATGTTAGATTTAGATGGGATGATGATTGTGAGCAAGCGTTCAAAATTTGGAAGAATGAAATGACAAAGACACTTGTATTGACTCTACCCGATGAGTCAGGTGAGTATGAAGTTTTGACCAACACCTCACTTAAAGGTTTGGGTGGTGTGTTAATGCGTTAATGAAAATCAAAGGGATCGGATGAAAGAAGCTCATGACCGACAAAAGAGCTATGCTGATTTAGCTCATTGCCATGTGGAGCTTGAGGTTAGTGATTTTGTGTTGTTATAGGTATTGCCTATGAAAGGGTACAACGATTTGGTAAAAAAAACCAATCCGATTCTGAGATATATTGGATCCTGTGAGATTGTTGAGATGGTTGGAAAAGTGACGTATATGTTGGCTTTGACAGCAAAAGTGGGTCGAGCCCATGATGTGTACTTCCCAACTCAGGAACTTTCTGTCTGATCCAGATAAGATCATTCAGCTTGATAAAGTTGAATTGGATGCTAGTCTTAAGTTCGAGGAGTTCCAGATCGGGTGATTGATACAAATGATGTGGTTCCGAGGAATAAAACCATGTTGATGGTTAAGGTGTTGTGGTCTAGACACGGAGTTGAATATGCTACTTGGAGAAACTGGGGAGCATATGAAACTGAAGTAGCCAGACTTTAATTTTTACTTCTTCATAATGAAGTAACATTTTTCCCAGTGATTATTCACGTGACCGATTATGCATTTCGGGGACGAAATGATCCTAAGGGGGAGAGATTGTAACATCCCGATTAATTAACGCATAATTAATTTAATTAATTGTGGTTAATTAATAAAGAATTTACTATATGGATATTTTGTATGTATGATTTTAATGATGTGGAAGAATAAGTGGGTTCAAACCCACAAGAGAATGAGAGCTCAAGTGCTCAAATGGGTGTAATGTGGTCAAGACTAGTGGTACAACCCATTAACCCACTTTCCAACCCGACCCGGATCCATTTTAACTTCTTAAAATCTGAAAATTGGGGTGAGAGGCTCATTTTCCACTCCCCATTTACCCCATTCCCGTCACTCTCCCTTGAGAGGGTTAGGGTTCTTCAAGTTCTTGCCCATTTGGTGATTTTAGTGCAAAATCAAGAGGGGAACTTGATATACTACTTGAGGTAAGTGATTTTCTTTACTTAATTCTTATTTCTATGGTTTGAGAAGTGGTTTTTGGTGGGGGTAATGTTGGTTACGGGATTTGGGTGTTTTGGTTGGATTTTTGTAGATCGGAGCAAGTTGAAGCTTAAATCCTTGAATTGGAACTATATTGGTGTTGGGGGAAGCTAAGGCTTGGATTGTGGATCGGGAACTTGGAGGTTGAAGAGGAAAGCTTGGGGACTCGTCTACATTCAAGGCAAGGGATTATATTGCTTAAATTACGTGTTTGGGGGGTATTTGGGGTCGGATTCCGGCGAAATCGCCGGAAAAACCGATTGGAAAATCGGAGAAGACGATGAACAGTAACTGCTACAGTAACTGTACAGTAGTTACCGCGGTAACTCGCGTAGTTACCACAGTAATTCGCCACAGTATTTACCACGGTAATTTGAACAGTAATTACCACGGTAATTTGAACAGTAACTACCACAGTAACTTGTACAGTAGTTACCGCAGTAACTCGCTACAGTAGTTACCGCAGTAAATCGCTACAGTAGTTACCGCAGTAACTTGCTACAGTAATTGCTGCAGTAATTGCTACAGTAATCGCTACAGTACTGGACTGCGTATGTCACGCGTTTTACGCGCGCGGGCGCGCAGGAAGGCCCTGTTTGGCCCATTTTTGTGCAATTTTGATTCTATATTAATGTTTTCTTTGCACCAATTATTGTTATGACTTCCCCAAATGTTATTGGTAAACCGTGGGTTAATCAATTGGCCCGTGGGGGTTGTTGAATTGCTTAGGGGAAACTGTTGAATTATTATATCATTAATGCTTTAGCCTAGAGGGCTATATATTGAATTTCTTATATGTTGAGAAGCATGCGAACCTAGTGTGTAGGTGCTTGAATATCACTGTATTTTCATATGCATGTTATTGCAGTGGAATTGACGATTATTAACCCGATGGGTTGTTATAATGTTTATGATTGATCGGGCAGCCTTCACATGTGTTGTTGAGTCCTGATGACCCTGCGGGGTGGATTATTGGTTGTTATTCCTGTTGGCCCTTTTGGGCTGGTTATTATAATGCATGGTATTGCATTATGAATGAATGGGCATATTGGAAATGTCCGATCGGGCAGCCTTTACCGGTGTTGTTGAGTCCCGATGACCCTGCGGGGTGGATTATTGGTTGTTATTCATGTTGGCCCTTTTGGGCTGGTTATTATAATGCATGGTATTGCATTATGGATGGATGGACATATTGGAAATGTCCGATCGGGCAGCCTTTACAGGTGTTGTTGAGTCCCGATGGCCCTGCGGGGTGATTATTAGGCTGTGATGCCTGTGATTGGATGGACATATTGGAAATGTCTGATCGGGCAGCCTTTACCGGTGTTGTTGAGTCCCGATGGCCCTGCGGGGTGATTATTAGGCTGTGATGCCTGTGATTTGGCTGCGATGCCTGTGATTTGGCTGTTATGCCTGTGATTGGGCTGTGATGCCTGTGGTCCCTGCGGGGATGGTGTATGTTACCCTGTAACGGGTTGGAGTTGATGATATCCTCACCCGTGGGTTCATACCGCCCGGGTTTAGGTTGCCGGCTAGGCATATTCATTTGCATTTGCATATAGGGTAGATAGGTGTATGTTAGGCCATGCATCACGTGCATAAATTGTATGTCTGTGGTTGAAGCACCGGTATGGGACGGTGTGATGATTTATTTATGTCAATTGTATGATCGTGGTTGAAGCACCGGTATGGGACGGTGTGGTGTTTATCTGCTTTATTTATATTATGCTCTGTTATTTATTATTATTATTATTATTATTATTATTATTATTATTATTATTATTATTATGGTGCTGTTTTCCCTTACTCCCCGGCACGTAGCCTTGCTCAGTACGTTGTACTGACCCCCTTTGCTTTTGTCTGTTTTATAGATCCTGCTGGAGGCGCTGGAGTATGATTTGGGTTTGGGGTATTGAGAGATCACATAGATAGGAGTATATAGGACGCGTTCATTATGATAATGTGATACTATTTGGACTACTGCTGGTTGAGGCCTGTGAGCCTGGGATTTACATACTGTCGGCCGGTGGCCTTATGTGATTTACAGCTTTGGGCTGGTAGCCCTGTTTGAGATATTGGTATGCTGTTGGGAGGCTTGTAGCCGGGATGGGTCGCTGGAACCGTTATCTGATTATTATTGGGTGACATTTTTATGTGCCTATGTGTTTTTAATTTATTTATAGCTTCTGCATTAAACTGGATTAATCAGATGATCACTTTAGGTTTACCCAGTGTTGTACTAGCTGTTTTAAATTAGCTGGCCACTAGTTTAGAATAGTTAGTACAGCGGTAATGCTTGCAAAAAATCAGGTTTGAATTTTTGGGGCGTTACACTATAATACTTATTCTTTTTGGAAAATAAAAATGCTCCTTACAAATAAATAAGAAAAATGATAGAGCCATTCTATGAATTGTTAATTCATTATACATAACCTCTTTTTATTGCATTTAATTATTTAAGATAGATTTTTAATATAGTTAATAATCTTAATTACTATGCATAAATATTTTTAATTAAATGAAGTGTTGGATTATTCAATCACTCACCATTAAATAAATACAAATTGATGAATGAATGATGTTTTATTGGTTTGACATCTGACAGCCCAACAGGAACTATATTGCACGTGATATTCATAATTACCAATATAAATTTAAACTAAGTACCCTGAGAAATAATTATTCTACCTTCAAAATGTCAGCAATGCCAAAAAATTTACTACTACTAGTAATAGTAATTTAATTAATTAGTACATGGTTTTCAGAATATCTGCTAGTACAATATTTTGTTTTCTTGAGGTGGGATTATTTTATTTTTAGAAAAAAGTGTTTCGATGTCTTTAGGATTATTAACTATTATCAACTATATGCATATATAATTTAGAATTGAATAATATAAAACAGAGTTTCAATATATTAATTTTTTATTAGAATATGTGTATGCATAGATTAATAAATTTGGGAATGGGACTTGACCGAATTGGTCATCTCCCCTGCCTTCCAACCATAGGTTGGGTATCCGATTTCCATCCGCCCCTTATTCATCTCCCTGTGTAATGTGTAATTTGTGGCTTTGGCGCCCACACACATTTGTCCACGCACATGTGTAAATGTTTATTAACAAAAAAATTAAATGGATTGAAAAATATGGATGGATAATGGATTAGTCCGTTATTAGGGAGTGATATTTTATTTTTTCTTTTTTTTTAAACGGTGACACTCATGTGTCGGCAAAGGTGTGTGGGAGCCCAAATCACACAAATTACAAAAGGGGATAAAGGGGAGGGATAGGGGGCCGGGTGAAGAACCCCCAACCTATGGTTGGGAGACGGTGACTTAACCACTATAGTAAGTCCCCAACCCCTAATATTTTTTTTATTTAAACTTGATTAATTTAATAGGAGTATAAGAATGTTGGTTGGTTGAGGTCACAAGATTTCTTTTATTGGAACACAAAATTATGGGAAGGTAGAGAATATTTGACCTAAATGAGGAAATTAAAATATGTAAGTATGTGACAAAATTGGTGCCCACATGTTCACTTTTTGGTGTACTAGGAAGGGATATTTTAATTATTTATTTATCATTGGTACAATAATGACCAGTTCAATGACACAATGAGCTGCCCATTTCTATATATACATGTGATACACTTGTTTTTGTGTTTTCGTTTTTAATTGATTTATTTTGAAGGTACTTCTAGTTATAGAATAATTTGATTTTGCCGCTACTATATTTATAATTTTTGTAATAGTAGATGGCAACTAAATGGACAGATGTGCATATTTTATTATTTCAGTTTCGTGTAGTGTATAAATGAAAGAGAATTATGGTGCATTTTTATTTAATTAGTACATTGTCAAGATATAATTTAATTTGAATTTAAGACATTGATTTTATTTTTACCAAAAAAAAAAGACATTGATTTTATTAAATACTACTACTATTAAAGAATTAATGTGAATGCCTTGTGTCAACGGTTTGTTTCTTGTCTATCTCCGGGACCCCATTTGTTTTATTTATTTATTTCCTCAACATTTCTATAAAAAAAAAAAGTGAAATAGCGAGGCTATGTTTTGTTTCACGAAAAAATACGGTTTTTTCTTTTCTTTTTCTTCAAATTATTAAACCTCATTCAATTGAGAATATTTCTCTTCGAATTCATGATTATTTTTATTTTTTCATTCTTTACATCCTTAGATGACTCTCAATAATGTAGTATTATTTTTTTTTATATATTTTTTTTGACTCTCAATAATGACTCTCAATAATGTATTTGAAACCAAAGCATGGCAATTCGCCCATTCCTAAATTAGAAAAAGTTGAATGTGAATCTTTTCCGGGTAATACAACTATCGTTTTTGCACGTTTGAATATCTAATTCTAAAAACTGAAAGTTAAAAAGGTCAACTGTAACACCCCATTTTCGGGCAGCAGAAAGAAAGGGTACCAACTCTAGAGGTCACCCATCCTAGAATTACCCCAAGCCAAGCACGCTTAACTTTGGAGTTCTTATATAATGGTTACCAAGAAAGAAATGTACCGTGTTGGTACGAGTAACTTATTTCACTCCATTTAAGCCATTCTCCGGGGTATTACATTCATCCCCCTTAAGATCGCAACGTCCTCGTTGCACTCGGCCATCCACATCCTATGGACGCCACAACCATCCATATCTCGTTGATCTTTCACCCAGCTAGGCGCCTGAATACCACAGCACGCGGTTGCAGGTCTGTCTCTGATACCATCTGTTACACCCCCATTTTCGGCACAGCGGAAAGACATAGTGCTACTCTAGATGTTGCCGACATAGTTGTTAAGATCCCGATCCTCATCTTAAGATCTTACGATTTTACGATCACACCTCTCTAAAACGATCTCGATCCTTGTAGGATCTTAAAATTAGTAAGATCTCGATCCTGATCGTAGAGTGTTACGATCTTATGGTCATACTCCTTCAAACGCTTCTACAATCTTACGATCATACCCTCTTAAACACATAATTTTTTATAGTATTTTATGATTTGGAATCAAAGTAACTTCTTTTCTTTAATTTTAAATATACGAACTTGTACTCCTTAAGTATAATGTGTAAAAAACATAATGCATATGTATGTGAAAATATTTTATGTTTAATTGTGATGTTTTTATACTGTATTGTACTAATTAACTTGCAGAACTCATAAACACACGAAATAATACTTTAACTTTTTAGTATGCATAATTAAGTTTATCTATTATTGCAATTTCATAAGATCTTAGGATCCTGATTCGATCCTACGATACCAATCTTGCAAAGAGAAAAACGATCCCATATAGGATCCCAATCTTAACAACCTTGGTTGCCGGCTCCAGAGTGAAGGTTGTCCCCACAAACCAACATGAGCTCTTTCTAGTGCGCTTTGGCCTCACTCACGCACACCCTGGGAGACTTCCCAGGAGATCACCCATCTTAGAATTACCCCAAGCCAAGCACACTTAACTTTGGAGTTCTTATAGGATGATTACCAAGAAAGAAAGGTACCTTGTTGGTATGAGTAGTTTATTTCACTCCATTTAAACCATTCTCCCGGGTATTACAATTACTCATTAGATCAACTCCAAGTCTCCCATTTTATTTTAGATTAATTTTTTTTAGCTTTTCAACGTATCACATGAAAAATTGTGGCATGAGTACAAGGGTTTGGCCTAATGATCAAATCCTGTCTTTCCAATTGTTCCTAATTCTGGCCCCGTCCTCTTTTCTTTATAATTTATGTACATAAACTTCTAAAATGGTCGTCGTTATATACCCACAAAAAATCTTGGGGCACACAAATTATATGTAAATATAAAAAATATCCCTACTTAATGGGTTTGGGCACCTAAAAGCCAATATATTGTTTCTTTACAGTGAACGACCAGAGCTGGCCGATCATGTCTCTACCTAAACGGTCAGCTCTGGCCGATCCTTTCTCTATCCAAACAACCATCTCTGGCCGTTCAATGATACTTTTTCCCTTTTTTTTTTCTTTTCTGATACTGTTCAATTGTTTCTGTTTCTTGTAACATAATCGCATATCATCAAGCAATGAAAGTGTTGCCCACGAAAATAACGAATTGAGCTTGGATATTATAAGTACTGAATACTCGGGGAGTTTAATAATAGGGAGAGTTTGGTTCAACGTGTTTGGAAAATCGCCTCCGCCCATCAAATAATAGTTGTTGTTCAGAGGTCGGATATTGCAACGGCAATAAAAAGGGGTCGGGTTTTCATAGGATGCGAACGAAGTGACTATTATAGGAGCATACAGCTAAGAAGAATAGATTCGACCATTCGATTGATGAAGTGAAGAGTGATGAGGATAGTGAAAAATCAAGTAAAAGGAGGAATGTAGGCACCAGCAATGGGCAATATTTTTCAAAGCTAGATTCAATTCGTATGCGATAGCAATATCTCAAGTAGGCACCAACAATGAATCTATCAATTTAGAATAATTTAGAATGATACGTTTGTTGCATAGCATTTAGATGTATATATATATTGAATTTGATGTAATTTAGAACGAAAAGATTGATGTTTTTAATGTATATGATTTATTACTGTTGTGAATCCAAACAGATTAAGAAATAGAGAGAATGAAACAGATTAATAAAATAAAAAATAACACAATGCTTGAACGGCCAGTGCTAGTCGGCCATCCACCGACATGAACGGCCAAAGCTGGCCGGAAAATACAGAGACAGAACGGTCGCATTCCTTTCATTAAGCGATCGGCCGGGTGTGGCCGATCGCTGTGTCAATTAATTTTTGTTCTAAAATGTGCAGAACGACCATCATTGACTGTCCATTTCACAACCCGAACAGCCATCACTTGCCGTCCAGATGCTAGGAAGAATGGCCATGCTTGGCCGAATACATTTAAGAATTACGTGTTTTAACTTTTAAGGGTAAAATTTGTAGAAAATTTGGGTGTCCTCAATCCGATGTATTTTTTGCTATTTTTGCCTTGGGTGCCCCAATCCTTAGATTTTTAGAGAAATTTCTATATAACCGCGACATTCTAAAATACTTTAACAAAAGAGCTTGTTTATAAAGTATTTAAAATAGATTTCGTATCTGAAAACAAAGTTGGCTTTGATTCATTGAACTAGTTGGAAGAATAGTGGGCTAAAGAATTGGGCCTGCCTATAACATAATAGCCCATATCAGGCCCACCAGAGTCGACTGTCCATTTAAATTGGGTCTGCCTATAACATAACATATGATGTATAATTCGGGCACTTGGATTGTTGGGCTTTCTTGCAATAATTTTTTTAGCCCAAATTTCCCCAAACAACATTTGTCTTTTTCATCCTTTTCCGGGAAATTCTTGTAATGTATATCAATGTTATTTATAAACCCTACTATTATGCATCTTTTATGAATGAAAATGAAATTTGTTTGGAAGTAAAAGTGTAATTGTTTCAAATATTGAGTGTCATAATGATAGCATATATTTCAGCTAGGGGTAAAAAGTGCAATTTGGATTAATTGACTGGTGAGATAATTAAACATATTTCATATTTGTATAACCCATTCCTTCCGTACGTATACTTTTTTACAATCAACTTTTTTTTTTCTTTTTCACCCGAAGTTGGGGAATTATCCTAGTGGTCAAGTCATCCGTCTCTCAATCGGGGGTTTGATCCCCACCCAACCCCCTATCCCTCCCCTTTATCCCCATTTGTAATTTATGTGGTTTGGGCTCCCACACACTTTTGTCGATACATGAGTGTCATTGTTTACCAAAAAAACTTAATTTTTTTTAACCGATCAATTTAAGTAGTTGAATTGAGTTAAGGTAAGCATTTCATGCCTATAACAAATAACAATTGATACATCAAACTGATCAAAGCAACAATGGGACATTCATCATATGCCCATTCAATGTTTTATTAATAGAAACAAAGTAAAACTTCATTCATAATCATCAAAACCAACAATGGGCAACTGATCGACAGTAGTTTCCAATATTGGAATTGTTGCTCATAATTTGGTCACTTCATTTCACTTATTTATTTTATAAATCCTCAATTCGTACTGCAAATACAAAGACCATTAACACATACTGGTGTTTCAGTTGGGGAGCATGGGGGTGAAGGGGCTGGAGGCTGGCATGTATCGCCATTTATGCATTGAGGGACTTTTGGCTGACAGTAACAAATTCCCTTATAGCAAAATATCGGCCCTATGAAACAAAGTAGCCTTTTACATTGATCGGTGTCACACGGAGGGACATAAGTACTTTCTAGCACTGTCAAACCACAAAAATAACACATTATATCATTCAGTGACAAATTTTTGTTTTTCATGTAGATAATATATATATGCACATCACTAGAATTAGGATGGTAGGGGGATTTTTTTTTTTTTCTTCTTTTTTGATACATGCTAAATTGACAGAGAATTTTTTCTTCTATTCAATTGTTTCTTTACACACCGTTTTTTTTTAAAAAAAAAATCTCAAAATATACCAGCAATCATATTTGAATATTTTCAAATCCATTAGTATAGGAGACTCACCAAAGGGGAGAAGGAAGAATGTGGCAAGAAGTACAAACTTTTGGGAAGCCATTCTTGTGAAAATACTGTATTTGCTAATTTGTTATATATTTGGGGCTTTGAGAAAACACAAACTGTTGCTTATATATTTTTTAGGCCATGAGAGATTCTATAAACATATGGTAGGTGAATTAATTATAAATTTAGGGGTGTCAATTTCAGGTTTCGGGTCGTGTTCGTGTCGGGTTGATCAGGTTGTATAATATTTCAGGTCGTGTTTCGGGTCGACCTGATTTGGGAAAAAACCCAAAATGACTAAACCCAAACCTGAAATTTTTCGTGTCGTTTGGGTTCGTTTTTTCGGGTTATAGGCAAAATTGACAAAATTTAAGGTTTCGGGTCGTGTTCGTGTCAGGTTGAGCAGGTGGAATAATATTTCAGGTCGGGTTTCGGGTCGACCTGATTTGGAAAAAACCCAAAATGACTAAACCCAAACCTGAGATTTTTCGTGTCGGACGGGTTAGTTTTTTCGGGTTCGTGTCCAAATTGACACCCCTAATTATAATTCCAAATTCAATCCCTCAATATCATATAGTAGGTGAATTAATTTTCATTCCAAATTCAATCCCTCAAAATTTAATATTAATTGCCACCAAATAAATAGGAGTACTACTATATCATTAAATTCCTGATTTATAACTTTAACCACCTTAAAGCCTGAATTTGTTATGTTGTTTTGGCTACTTATAAGTACAAGATTCAGGTAACGAGTAAGGCCATGTTCTCTATGCCTGAATTTGTCTGGTATGACCGTATGATTTGAATTTTATAAGATCTGGTATGATCTAATATGTTTTGATATGAATTTGTCTGGTCTAGTCTAAATATTTTTGGTCTGATTTGATTCAATCTGGTCTGGTCTGATCTAAATTGGTCTGCTCTGATCTGATCTTATCTTATATATATTTTCATTCTAATTAAAATTATGGTCGTAGTAGTAACAATAATAATAATAATAATAATAATAATAATAACTATAATAATAATAATAATAATAATAATAATAATAATAATAATAATAAATTAAAAATTAATTAGTTATAATTATTACGATTATTAATTATTAATAATAATAATAATAATAAATTAAAAATATAATTATTATTATATTTATTATAATAATAATAAGTAATAATTAATAATAGTAATAATTGACTTTTCTTTCTGTATTTCTTCTATTCATGCTTCAAAAAATGACAAAAGGAATCCAATCTATAGTAAATATTATAATAATAATAATTAATAATTAATTACTTATAATTATTACTATTATTTATTATTATTATCATAATAAGTAATAATAATAATTATTATTATTAATAATTATTACTAATTACTAATATAGTGCTATACTAGCCCATAATGATAAGATTTTCGGAAATGAAATTTTCAGCAAATTGTGAGAGAATTTCATATTATGCTTAATACTTATATTTAAATTTTAAATTAATTTAATTTAAATTTCAAATGAAAAATATTATTTAATAATTATTTTTATTGCTCTGTTAGGTTTGTACCGGACAAGCCACATAAGCTAAAAAAGACGGTATAATATGATTTCTTTGTTAGTTTTAAAAATAATTAAATTATATTATCATATACATTCTCTTTCGAGTATATATATATATATATATATATATAAAATCATTACGCAATTTCATTATTCAAAATATAATTTATTATTATTTTATATAATATAAGTATATACTCCCTCCGTTTTTTTATATCTTCACCATTTCTATCCTGCACGCAATCCAATACACATTTTTAATCATTAATAATTCAAATTATATACAAGTAAAAATTATAAAAATTTTATATTCTAAAACTATGCGATTAGACGAATCCAACAACATCTCACTTGACTATCTTTTATCTTATATAACTATGTTAAAAAATTGAAATAAAGTCACTTGATGAATAGCATCTACTATTCAAAGGGTAATGTTAAATAAAAATGGAGGGAGTATATTATATAAATTATATAATTATGTCCGTCGCGTCTCGACGGATTATTTACCAGTTAATAATTAATAATAGTAATGATTTTTTTTTTGGCGGAACAACCTATACAGGCTAGGGAACTAAAGTAAAACTAAAAAAAAGAACATCAAGTCGAGCCTAAACATGGGGAAACCACGTGCCGACTGCATCTGCTTCAAGAAAAGGTTTCACAATGTCTGGAGGGTACGCCCAGGTGGTGAAGAACAAATCACTTTCAACCCCCAATTTTGCTAGTGAATTGTCTTCTCTCAATATATGATCAAAGCGACACGACCGAAATTCCCTACTCAGATCATCAATTTGCAGTAAGTGTGCATGATACCAATGAAGAGGATCACGATCCATAGCAATTAAATGTAAAGCTGACTTGGAGTCACTAAGACAGCAAACATGTTGACATCCAAGTTCTCTTGCCAATTTCAAACCTTGAAAAATACCCATCAGCTCGGCATGCAAGACGGAAGTGGCCCCCAAACAACCGGACACCCCTCCGAGCCAATGGCCGCTGTTGTCGCGCACAAGAGCACCAAACCCAGCTGAACCTCGACTAGCCATAAATGAACCATCGGAGTGGATAAAGTCTCCAGACCAACTCACCGTATTCCATGAAACCAGCCGAGTTTGAGAATTCACAGAACCATGCGACAAATAAACAGTGTCTATAGCATGCTTAAGATGGCCTAACCAAGCTTTAAATAGAAGTCGACTTCCCCCGAAACACCCTAGAGTTCCTCTCCCTCCAGGCTATCCAAATTCCCGCAATGAAAATATATCCAAGGTGATGAAACATGCCCCGGAGCCAGTACTTGACACTAGGACCATCAAGGGTATCCATATCATTTGGTAGCACAATGCCTAACTTCTGCCAAAACGAAAGAGCCCACGGACAGAAGAAGAGGCAGTGGTACCATGTATCGTCATGCATGCCACATATTCCACACAAAGGGTTTGTCGCAATCCCTCTGTGGAACCTAAGAACATTGCAAGGGAGTGCCAAATGAGTAATGAGCCATAGCAGCATACAAATTTTATCGGGAAATGAAGAATGCCATAACCACTTCCAACCATGGTAATCGCCAGAGTTACCCAACAAGGAGATGTAACCCGACTTTGCAGTATAGTTGCCCTTGATATTACTCGCCCAGCACCACCCATCATTAGAATTTGGATGAAGTGAAGGCGGCGGCCTCGACGTAATATTCTGTACAATATCAGTAGGAATGATAGTGTAGAGATGGGATAAGTTCCACGTATGGTCATAAATAATATCTTTGACCTTTAAATCCATGTCCACGACATTAACAAATGGGACCAAAGGTCCAAGACATCTATTATTAAGCCAAGGAGAATACCAAAGTGAACAATCCCCATTGCCAACGCGAAATGAATATCCAGCTGCAAGACGACGTATTGATTTTTGAATGCTATTCCAAGTGAAGGAACCGGATGTCTTAGCAGAAGACAAGTTTATCCATAAAGGCTTATAAATATTGGCAAGCTCAGATGACCACAGCTTCTCCCTTTGAAAATATACATCGGATGCAAGCTTTCCAAGGAGAGCAATGTTGGCATGTCTAGCGTTACGTATCCCCAACCCTCCCATAGCTTTAGGAACGGTAATTTTATTCCAGCCAACAAGATTGATGCCTTTGCCCAAAGAGTCTTTCCACACCAAATTTCTGATCCTTCTATCAATATTATTACAAAGAGATTCCGGTAACCACCCAATTTGCATGTAATACATGGGGATCGATGCGAGAACATGGCGAGCTAAAGTGAGCCTCCCGGCTTTGTTAAGTAGTCGCATGACCCAACAAGAAATTTTTCCATCCATTTTTTCCAAAATAAAAGCATAGCTATTAACCGTCACCCTTCCATGATGGATAGGAAACCCAAGCTGCATGGTGAACGACACTGGCGAAATATCTGATAGCCAGGACCTCTCCAATGTTGTCACATTAGGTGAAGCAAATGCTTTGGATTTCTGAATATTAATTTTGAGGCTCGAGAAGGCTGCAAACCTTCGAAGAGTGGCAGTCATGCATTGAATACTCTTCTCATCCACTTTCGTACATAGAATCAAATCATCCGCAAATAGAAGATGCGAGATGCCCCGTCCCTCCGTCGAAAGGTGTATGGGTTTCCAGTGGTCATCTTCTACCTCTCTTCGAATAGAAACCGACAGGCGCTCCATGAAAATGTTGAAAAGATATGGGGAAAGAGGGTCTCCTTGACGAAGCCCTCGCTTCGGTGTAAAAGTCTCAAGAGGAGTCTCATTCCACATGATAGAATAAGATGGTGACGTAACACATGCCATGATAAGATGTCCCATAGCCGTAGGTATCTCCATTTGCCAGAGACACTCATCCAAGAACAACCATCTGATGTAACGCCCCGAAAATTTAAAACCATTTTCGTGACGTCATCGCCGTATTAACTATTCTAAACTGTTGATCACTCAGCTTAGATAGTCAATACGAAGCGAGGTATAAATACAAACCTGTATCACACTCAAATAAATGCCAACAAAGCAGTATATAACCCCAGGAACAATACATGGCATATCCGGGCGACAAGCCCTGAATTAACATAATGACATGGTCGCACATCCAATACCAGGAATGACCAATAAGTAAATCATATGTGACAACCGCTCACATTTAAGGAATAACATATATTTTCATCAAAGGCCAGGCAAGAGCATATAATATTTATTCTAAACAATAAATATAATGGATGCAGCCTAGCTAGTTCGCTCAACCCGTACCCCAACATCGTGTTCTGCGCCATCCGTAGGAAGATCTATAAAACAGATAACCGCAACAAGGTGTCAGTACATCGTACTGGCAAGGAATAGATATAGCTGGAAACGAGGCACACTAATGATAACACTATACTATATAAATAATAATAATAACAATAATAATAACAATAATAATCACAATAATGATAACAATAATTAAGGACATAAAATAAATACAGAAAGTAAACATCACACCGTCCCATACCGGTGCTTCAACCACTGCAGATAAAATGAATGATGGATGATGAGATGATATGTTATGACCTAAGATGTCTATCTACCCTAAATGCAACACATAAGCATGTCTAGCGCGCACCTAGGTACCATGGTCGGTATTCCCTCCCATATAAGGGTCCACACCCCTTAATGGTCGAGAGACATACCCACAGTGCCCCCGCCGCGGACACTAACAGCTGAAATCGTGGCTTACGGCAAGCGGGTCAGGCTAAGGGTCATGAGCCCTTTCCAGCCAAAATCAGACTAGGATATAGATCCTTTTCAGTCTCAATGCTTCTGGGTAGCAATCCCACTATGCCCCTCATCGGATACCGACTCGTAAGCATAGCGTATCCTACCGTCGTGGCATTATTTTCCAGTCTCAATGCTTCTGGGTAGAGATCCCACTATGCCCAAGCGGATACCGACTCGTAAGCATAGCGTATCCTACCGTCGTGGCATTATTTGACTCACCAACATATCATCACAGATATTCACATATCATCACAGATATTCACATATCATCACAGATATTCAGATATCATCACAGATATCAAGATTCATCACAGATTTCCACATATCATCACAGATATTCAGATATCATCACAGATATCAAGATTCATCACAGATTTCCACATATCATCACAGATATTCAGATATCATCACAGATATCAAGATTCAATTCAATCACATGTCCATACGCAAACCAACGCATCAGGACATAATAAACAACTCGTCTCGAGTTAAGTATAATCCGGGGTATGCCAAGTCCCACATATCGGCATCAACATATATTCAGATTCAATTCCACACATGTCAATACGTAAATTACGCGTCATGACAAATTAAACAACTCATCACGAGTTAAGTGTAATCAGGGGTGTGCCAAGTCCCACGTATCGGCACTCAACTCATAACATCAAAATAGAAGCAACGCAAGATTCCATCCTAAACTAAGGCATGGTAGATCTTCTCTAATTGCAACTAAGTTCCAGGTTATGAGCATAATAATTAGTGAGATATTCGCAAGCAGTTCTAGCCTAATTCTAAGGCATCCTCATTATACGCAGGGAATCCGTACACACGAGAGTTCCCAATACTAAGGCAACATAGACTATACTAGTCTATTCCTAACCCCGATCTAATTTGCTATTCTAAACCTTGCCTTTATTATAAATCTTCAAGGCTTCCTTTGTACAACTTCAACTTTCACGTGGCTTCAATACAAGTCCACACTCGTTCCCTGTACAATAATATTATCATAAGAATTAAAATAATTTAACAATACCATCCAAATCATCATCCTCTATCTAGAACTCCAACATCCATCTCCACTCTCCTTCCACTTTCCCACCAACCTCTCAACAATTCACATTCTATGTTTATCAACATAGAATTAACTCCAAATTAATTCAACAAGGCCAAATAGTGAAAATTAATCCAACACCCAACTTCAATATTCAAGATCCACAACATCATAAGTCACTCCAACAAATATCCCTTACCTACACACTTCATATATCCATATCAAATTTAATCAATCTAAATCGAACTCACATACTTTAACAATTCAAGTAATCAATACATCAATCCATAAATCCTCTAAATCACATTTCTACTCTAACCATTTTAACTATTCAAGAATCCCAATATTCAACTATTAAAATTTAGCTATTCCAAGGATACCAATTAAAAATCCTTTCCAAACACTTTAATAAAGCACTCCAAGAATACAAAAGAATTTAACCACATGTTAACATTATCAATTAAATTCATTTATCCTTTAACTAGCATACCAAGACTTGTATAGTAACCAAATAGTACAAGAATAGCATAATAACATTTAAATTCAAGATTACTCAACAATTGCTTACCTATAAAAATCCAAATTTAAAGCTAACCAAAACCAAGACTTGAATCCCTTTTCAATACTTAAAAAGATAAACAATTTCACAAAAGTCTATTACCACTTGAATTCAAGAATACTCATAAATATCATCTCAATATTTGAATCCTTGAAATCATCAAGCTACCAATTAATCCAACTATGAGTAATTAGCATACCCAACAGTTTATCACACAAGAACAATAAAAATCCAAATAACACAACAAATTAGAACCCAACTACAACAAAACCATTCAATTATTGGAATCACTAATCAACACCAACATCACAGCCCAACCACCACTCAAACCACCACCATCACGCCGCCGGCGACACTGCACCGCCGCCACCACGCCGCCGGCGCAGCGCCGGCGAGGCGCCCACAGCAGCAGCGGCAGCAGCCGCTGCTCCCCACCACAGCACCACCACGCTGTGGTGGCTCCACCGCTGGAGGCGCAGCCTCCAGCTCCCGCCAAAGCCAACCCCACCACGTCGTCACCACCACGCCGGCGAGTCGCCGGCGCCACCACAGCAGCAGCGGCCGCCGCCGCTGCTCCCCTCCACAGCGCGCCTATGCGCGCTGTCACCACCACAGACGGCCTCCTGCCGCCACCACGCCACCGACGACGTCCTCATCTTCCTCCTTACCTCAGCCCTCCGACTCCGGCGCCCTCCTCCCTCTTCCGGTGAGCAGCCGGACTTCTCAACCAAATTGGAAAAACAACCCCAATCGAAAAGAATAAGGAAGAAGGAAGGAAATACACACCATACCTTGAATATTCAACTCCTCAAACACCTTGGCCGTTGTTCCTCTTCTCTCCATGTCCGATCTCCATCTTCTCAAAAATCCCCAATTTCTCTCTTGAATTTTGACGGGAAAAGTGGAGTGGAGAAATGCCCCATTTCTCAATTAGTTTTGCCTATTTAAAGTCAAGGGACTTGATTGCAATTTATCATCTCATATTGGTCCTTGATTCTTCTTAAATACTCTTAGACACCCCATGTTAGGTAAATATTGGGTTGGATCACTAACACATCTATATTGAACTTGATACACCCCTTGTATTTAATTATTTATGCCCATTTGACTAATTAATCATAATTAAATTAATTTAATCATGAATTAATTATTCGGGATGTTACAATCCTTCCCCCTTAGGATCATTCGTCCTCGAATGACATAAGAGTATCAATCAATAGGTAATCTTCACTAAGTCGAATTGATATCCAATCCTGAACACTTCTACACGCTCCATTCGGTTACTTAGAGACTCTCATCTTGGGATAAACCTGCATCACAAACAGAACGAACAATCTCCAACATCAAGAAGAAGGTGAGATCGAATTACCAAGAATATGGTAAATTCTGAATTATGTCGGGAGTCAAAATCTTCCGATACAAGTGGAAAGTATGCAAACAACTAAAATCGTTGTTTGCGGAGATAAGAATACTGATACGGGAGTCATTTTATAATGGAATAAATTTAATTATATAAGTGAACCAATAATGAGATGACTCGGATTAGCAAAGAAATCATACTGATTGACGGAGACCTCGATTTATGAAGGGATAATAAATCAGTAGACAATAGAAGGTACTAACAAGAATGTCCGGTAAGAAACTACTCTACTTCGGGCAGAAATGAATAGTAGCATGAACCAAGAATGGCGAATGATAACGAGGAAGAAAGAGCGGACTCCAAAGGATATACAAGAACTTCCAGAAGACGTAAGGAAGTCGATGGCAAAGTTATCATAGAATTTTGGAGAACGATAGAGAAGTTTGAAGAATTTAGATAAATGCATTTACACATATCAGTGTAGCTGAAATGAAACTCGAACTATTTAAAATATTAAAACGGCGGAAAGAATATCAATGCGGACAGAGTATCAATGAGAACCATTCAGATGGCCTCAAGAATGATTTGGCAGTGCATGCCACAACCAAAAGAGTTTAACTCGGAGAGAAGAGCTGGTACTGAAACGTACACAGTAGGATTTTCGAAAGAAACAACGAAAATATTA
Organism: Hygrophila difformis; assembly: GCA_030278955.1. Classification (NCBI taxonomy): domain Eukaryota; kingdom Viridiplantae; phylum Streptophyta; class Magnoliopsida; order Lamiales; family Acanthaceae; genus Hygrophila; species Hygrophila difformis. Next base: position 11,146,692 of record JAOANR010000003.1, read on the forward strand.
GAGATATTCACTTTCTCAAAATTAAGAAAATGAAGTGAAAGGATTAAAAATAAAGCATATCCAGTAATTAAATAAATATATATATCCGCATTACGAGCATTACACCTTCCGCCATTAACTCGCATCAACGCATCCGATTAATCTCTGCGATGTACTCAATTCAATGTCTCGAATTGAATGTCATCGTAAATCCGTCAATTGCTACAATCGGATGAATTATCATATATATCTTTAAGATTTAAAGATGTCTGAGATATTATTCTCATGATGTTCTAATCATCTGCCGACAATGGATCATCATCACATATCCGCATGGCATGGATTTACGTGTCCCGTTGTTTAATACCTGCAATTACCTTAACGACAGATTCCATACATTAACACAATACAATAAGCTAACAGAATTACCAAGCAAGCAATAGTAATAATATAAATAATTACTCAGCAACTTCTAAACAAGTTGCTAACAGAATTTAAAGAATAGATCTCTTAGGATATCCTTGTTATTCGTCCATAGTTATCTCGCAAACCATGGCTCGAATCCACAAGGTGCGCAATATATAAACAGGGTACCACGGCATAAGAATAAATCTAACTAGCATATGACAATGCAAACTTATCCTATATGCAATCCCCGCACACCTCACCACATGTTTTTATCAAGTTTTAAGCACATAATAGAGCAAGCCCGCTCTGATACCAACTGTAACGCCCCGAAAATTTAAAACCATTTTCGTGACGTCATCGCCGTATTAACTATTCTAAACTGTTGATCACTCAGCTTAGATAGTCAATACGAAGCGAGGTATAAATACAAACCTGTATCACACTCAAATAAATGCCAACAAAGCAGTATATAACCCCAGGAACAATACATGGCATATCCGGGCGACAAGCCCTGAATTAACATAATGACATGGTCGCACATCCAATACCAGGAATGACCAATAAGTAAATCATATGTGACAACCGCTCACATTTAAGGAATAACATATATTTTCATCAAAGGCCAGGCAAGAGCATATAATATTTATTCTAAACAATAAATATAATGGATGCAGCCTAGCTAGTTCGCTCAACCCGTACCCCAACATCGTGTTCTGCGCCATCCGTAGGAAGATCTATAAAACAGATAACCGCAACAAGGTGTCAGTACATCGTACTGGCAAGGAATAGATATAGCTGGAAACGAGGCACACTAATGATAACACTATACTATATAAATAATAATAATAACAATAATAATAACAATAATAATCACAATAATGATAACAATAATTAAGGACATAAAATAAATACAGAAAGTAAACATCACACCGTCCCATACCGGTGCTTCAACCACTGCAGATAAAATGAATGATGGATGATGAGATGATATGTTATGACCTAAGATGTCTATCTACCCTAAATGCAACACATAAGCATGTCTAGCGCGCACCTAGGTACCATGGTCGGTATTCCCTCCCATATAAGGGTCCACACCCCTTAATGGTCGAGAGACATACCCACAGTGCCCCCGCCGCGGACACTAACAGCTGAAATCGTGGCTTACGGCAAGCGGGTCAGGCTAAGGGTCATGAGCCCTTTCCAGCCAAAATCAGACTAGGATATAGATCCTTTTCAGTCTCAATGCTTCTGGGTAGCAATCCCACTATGCCCCTCATCGGATACCGACTCGTAAGCATAGCGTATCCTACCGTCGTGGCATTATTTTCCAGTCTCAATGCTTCTGGGTAGAGATCCCACTATGCCCAAGCGGATACCGACTCGTAAGCATAGCGTATCCTACCGTCGTGGCATTATTTGACTCACCAACATATCATCACAGATATTCACATATCATCACAGATATTCAGATATCATCACAGATATCAAGATTCATCACAGATTTCCACATATCATCACAGATATTCAGATATCATCACAGATATCAAGATTCATCACAGATTTCCACATATCATCACAGATATTCAGATATCATCACAGATATCAAGATTCAATTCAATCACATGTCCATACGCAAACCAACGCATCAGGACATAATAAACAACTCGTCTCGAGTTAAGTATAATCCGGGGTATGCCAAGTCCCACATATCGGCATCAACATATATTCAGATTCAATTCCACACATGTCAATACGTAAATTACGCGTCATGACAAATTAAACAACTCATCACGAGTTAAGTGTAATCAGGGGTGTGCCAAGTCCCACGTATCGGCACTCAACTCATAACATCAAAATAGAAGCAACGCAAGATTCCATCCTAAACTAAGGCATGGTAGATCTTCTCTAATTGCAACTAAGTTCCAGGTTATGAGCATAATAATTAGTGAGATATTCGCAAGCAGTTCTAGCCTAATTCTAAGGCATCCTCATTATACGCAGGGAATCCGTACACACGAGAGTTCCCAATACTAAGGCAACATAGACTATACTAGTCTATTCCTAACCCCGATCTAATTTGCTATTCTAAACCTTGCCTTTATTATAAATCTTCAAGGCTTCCTTTGTACAACTTCAACTTTCACGTGGCTTCAATACAAGTCCACACTCGTTCCCTGTACAATAATATTATCATAAGAATTAAAATAATTTAACAATACCATCCAAATCATCATCCTCTATCTAGAACTCCAACATCCATCTCCACTCTCCTTCCACTTTCCCACCAACCTCTCAACAATTCACATTCTATGTTTATCAACATAGAATTAACTCCAAATTAATTCAACAAGGCCAAATAGTGAAAATTAATCCAACACCCAACTTCAATATTCAAGATCCACAACATCATAAGTCACTCCAACAAATATCCCTTACCTACACACTTCATATATCCATATCAAATTTAATCAATCTAAATCGAACTCACATACTTTAACAATTCAAGTAATCAATACATCAATCCATAAATCCTCTAAATCACATTTCTACTCTAACCATTTTAACTATTCAAGAATCCCAATATTCAACTATTAAAATTTAGCTATTCCAAGGATACCAATTAAAAATCCTTTCCAAACACTTTAATAAAGCACTCCAAGAATACAAAAGAATTTAACCACATGTTAACATTATCAATTAAATTCATTTATCCTTTAACTAGCATACCAAGACTTGTATAGTAACCAAATAGTACAAGAATAGCATAATAACATTTAAATTCAAGATTACTCAACAATTGCTTACCTATAAAAATCCAAATTTAAAGCTAACCAAAACCAAGACTTGAATCCCTTTTCAATACTTAAAAAGATAAACAATTTCACAAAAGTCTATTACCACTTGAATTCAAGAATACTCATAAATATCATCTCAATATTTGAATCCTTGAAATCATCAAGCTACCAATTAATCCAACTATGAGTAATTAGCATACCCAACAGTTTATCACACAAGAACAATAAAAATCCAAATAACACAACAAATTAGAACCCAACTACAACAAAACCATTCAATTATTGGAATCACTAATCAACACCAACATCACAGCCCAACCACCACTCAAACCACCACCATCACGCCGCCGGCGACACTGCACCGCCGCCACCACGCCGCCGGCGCAGCGCCGGCGAGGCGCCCACAGCAGCAGCGGCAGCAGCCGCTGCTCCCCACCACAGCACCACCACGCTGTGGTGGCTCCACCGCTGGAGGCGCAGCCTCCAGCTCCCGCCAAAGCCAACCCCACCACGTCGTCACCACCACGCCGGCGAGTCGCCGGCGCCACCACAGCAGCAGCGGCCGCCGCCGCTGCTCCCCTCCACAGCGCGCCTATGCGCGCTGTCACCACCACAGACGGCCTCCTGCCGCCACCACGCCACCGACGACGTCCTCATCTTCCTCCTTACCTCAGCCCTCCGACTCCGGCGCCCCCCTCCCTCTTCCGGTGAGCAGCCGGACTTCTCAACCAAATTGGAAAAACAACCCCAATCGAAAAGAATAAGGAAGAAGGAAGGAAATACACACCATACCTTGAATATTCAACTCCTCAAACACCTTGGCCGTTGTTCCTCTTCTCTCCATGTCCGATCTCCATCTTCTCAAAAATCCCCAATTTCTCTCTTGAATTTTGACGGGAAAAGTGGAGTGGAGAAATGCCCCATTTCTCAATTAGTTTTGCCTATTTAAAGTCAAGGGACTTGATTGCAATTTATCATCTCATATTGGTCCTTGATTCTTCTTAAATACTCTTAGACACCCCATGTTAGGTAAATATTGGGTTGGATCACTAACACATCTATATTGAACTTGATACACCCCTTGTATTTAATTATTTATGCCCATTTGACTAATTAATCATAATTAAATTAATTTAATCATGAATTAATTATTCGGGATGTTACATCTGACGTTATCGTAGGCCTTTTCAAGATCAATTTTTAAGAGAATAGCTTTAACCTGCGACCGAGAACGGGACATAAAGTAGACTATCTCTTGAAGAAGAATAGCATTATCGACTGTTCCTCTCCCGAGTAAGAATGCTGATTGAAGAGGGGATATGTGTTTCTGAAGCATGGGTCGAAGCCGGTTCACCAAGACTTTCGAGATAAATTTATAAGAGACGTTGCAAAGAGTGATAGGGTGGAATTGTCAAATTGAGCTAGGAACCGCCACTTTAGGCAACAAACAGATATAGGCCATTGCCATTTCCCTCGGAATGGTTCCATGATCAAATGCATGTTGTATCATATCCTGAATATCACTTCCCACTAGGGATGAAAACGGTACGGATACGGTCGGATAGTGTCGGATACGGATATTATCCATATTTTTTTTGTCGAATTCGGTATCGAATACGGATGGGTCGGATACGAATACGGTCTCGGATATTTCGGATTATGGATACGGTACGGATACAGGACGGATATATGACGGATACGGATTCAATCGGATACAGATTATCGGATAATTTTTTATATAAATTTTTTTGAAAATTTGATATTTTTTATAATTATTAATATTTTTAATTATTAAATAATAATATATTAATATATTCGGATATCCATATTTAAAATCCGGATAATATCCTATCAATTTTCGGATACGGTCGGATATTCTCGGATATGGTTAAGTATTTTCGGATACGAATACGAATGCGGATATTAAAATACGGAATCGGATTCGGATACGAATATTGAAATATCCGGCCGAATAGTCGAAAACGGATTCGGATTCGAATATAATCGGATACGGCATCGGATCGGTCGAATATTTACCGTACCGCTTTCACCCCTACTTCCCACTACTGGCCAAAACTTTTTAAAGAAGTATGCTGGATAACCGTCGGGCCCTGGAGCAGCCAAGGGCTTTAACTGTTTTAAGACAATCTCCACCTCTTCTCTAGTGACAACTGCCTGTTGGAGAATTTCCTGATGAGATATAATAGTATTAACCGCAGGCAACGGGTCCTCTTGTGGAATTACCCCATCATCAGAATAAAGGTTAATAAAATATTGTCTCGTCGAATGTTGAAGAGTATGTTGATCAGCACACCAAACCCCATCATCTAAAAGAAGCCCATGAATTTTATTGCGGTGATGGTGGAATTTAGCTTGGGCGTGGAAAAATTTCGAATTCCTATCCCCAAGTTTAATCCAATTTGTTCGCGCACGCTGAAACCAGAAAGCCTCCTCTTGTTCTAGAATATGTTCATAATCCAGCTAAAGTTTTCTTTCCAAAGCAATCAGGCGTACAGAGTCCATCCTTGCAAGAGCCCTCTCTAAACCAGCCAAGCGCCTAAGAATTTTCTTTTTCCTGTTGCGCATACGTTGAACGTTCCTGTGACAGTGTTGGGAAGATAATCTTTGAAGATGTTCCAGCTTAGAGACTAACGAAGCAGGCCGATCATTCCATGCCTTCCGGACTAGAAATTGGTAGTTGGGATCTTCACTCCATATTTTTTCCCATCTAAAAGGCTTTACCACATGGTCATTAATCGACTTCCCGCAAGAAAGTAAAAGTGGTGTATGGTCCGAGCCAACCCTCGGAAGAGACGTGATATGTCCTTCAGGAAATAAATTTATCCAACCAAGATTAGCTAGGCCACGGTCTAGTCTCTTTCTGATAAATTGCAAATGGTTAGCTTGTCGATACCAAGTCAATTCTTCTCCCTCGGTGCAAATATGAGCAAGACCGCAGGTGATCAGACAGTCCCGAAGTTCATCGGCTCTGGCTTGAATAAAAACACCTCCCCAGACCTCTGACGGAGCAAGGATCTCATTCCAATCGCCCATAATGAACCATGGATCGTGAATATTATCCTTAAGTTGCTTAAGGTACTCCCAGTTCTGTCTTCTATGATAATAATTTGGGAAGGCATAAATGGCCGAACATTTCCAAGATAAAGGACCATCCGTCAAGGTAAGTGTAACAATTCGCTCATTAATATCAAACACATCAAAAGATTGAGACATACCGGATTTACCCAGTAACCAGATACCACCAGCTCTTCCAACCGATTCTTGAAGGTAAATAGGGAAATAGCCAAGACTATAAATGAAATTGCAAACCCGGGCATAATAGTAATTAATAATTTATAATTATTACTATTATTAATTATTATAATAATATTATTGTAATATTATTATTAATTACTAATAGTTATTAATAATTATTATATATTATTATAATAATATTATATATTATAATAACTATTATACTTCCTCTGTTTTTATATATGTGCACGCAATTCAATGCACATTTTAAATCACTAATAACTCAAATTCGGTACAAATAAAAATTCCAAAAGTTTGATATTTAAAAACTACACGATGAGACGAATCTAACAAAATCACACTTTACTATATTTTAGCTTGTATAACTATGATAAAACTTTAAATCAATGTGTATGTGTGAACAGTGACGAAAACCCCAATGGGACAAATAAAAGAAAACGGAGGAAGTATATTATAATAATAATATTATTATATTATTACTATATATTATAAAATATTATTGTAATACTATTATTAATTATTATTATTATTATTACTATTATTATTACTCTAATAATATTATTATTATTACTAATTACTAACATAGTATTAATTATGTTAGTATTTTAAAAATAATTAATTTAATAATATTATTACAGTAGTAATAATAGTAGTAATAATAACTATTATATATAAAACTAATAGTTAATTACAATAATAATAATAATTATTATTATTACTATTTATATCCTCACACAATAATATAAAATTATATATAAACAATAAAATAGTATTAAAAGTAGTTTATAATAATAAGATATATTAAAAATATAATTATTATATTTAAATAATATTTGAATTGCTATATTTTTTGCTTTTTTTCAAAAAAAAATATTATATGTAATTTTCTTATCATGATCTGATCTGGTCTGGTCTAAATGCTTCTGGTCTGGTCTGAATGTGTCTGGTCTGATCTGAATATTTTTTATTTGATCTGGTCTGATCTGATTTTAATAAAAATAAGTAATAAGTTCTGGATCTGATTTGATCGGGCCCCGTTCTCTTCGCCTTATTTAAGGTGTTCTGATCTGAAATTTAAGATCTGGTGTGATCTAGTCTGGTGTAACGCCTCAAAAATTCAAACCTGATTTTCGCTAGCATTACCGCCGTACTAGCCATCCTAAACTAGTGGCCAACTAACTTAGAATAGCTAGTACAAGGCTGAGTACAAGCCTACAGTGATTATCTGATTAACCAATTATGAGTGGAAGCTAAAACAAATAAAAACATATAGGCATATAATAAGTCTCTACATAAATCCAATAATGAAGAACTAACATATTACTCAGGCTACAAGTCTCAGAATCCAAAACTAGGCACCAAGCCAAATATTCCAAGTAAAAGGGGCTACCAGCCAAAGCAGTAAATCACATATGGCAACAGAAAGTAAATCACAGGCTCACAGTTCTCTTCTAGCAAATAGACCAATATCAGTCAAGTAATAGTAACAGAATATCATGTATAAATAATTGAATTCAATATAAACTCCTATCTAAGTGATCTCTCAATTTCCAAATCCCATGTCATGATGTAGCGCCTCCAGTGAATCTACAAAACAGACAAACAAAGGGAGTCAGTACAACGTACTGAGCAAGGGAACTATGTGCAGGGGAAAAATAAGGGGAGACACTTAAGTAATATAACAAGTAAGTAAACATATAAATAAATCATCACAACATTACATACCATTAAAAGCAACCATAACATACAAAAGACATATAGCATATAATTAAATCATCACACCGTCCCATACCGGTGCTTCCACCACAACATACAAGAAACAGATAAATAGAGTGATGCATATGATGCATGTCCTAGCATACACCTATCTACCCTATATGCAAATGCAGATGAATATGCCTAGCCGACAACCTAAAAACCCGGGCGGTATGAACCAACGGGTGAGGATATCATCAACTCCAACCCGTTACAGGGTAACATACACCATCCCCGCAGGGACCACAGGCATCACAACCCATATCATCCACCCAGAAGGGTCAACAGGCATATCAGCCAATAATCCACCCCGCAGGGCCATCGGGTCTCAACAACACCTATGAAGGGTGTCCGATATATCATGACATTCGTCCCATCGGCCACTGGGAATCAACAACACCTGTGAAGGCTGCCCGTGTGACCATAATCAACATTGTGAAATTTGTAACTAGCTCATCATAGAATAATACGAGTCAATTTCTTTTCCCAGCAAAGCAAGTGCCATAAAAATAAGGGAAGGAACAATAATGTAAGTTGTAAATCCAAATATCATGACATTCGTCCCATCGGCCACCGGGACTCAACAACACCTGTGAAGGCTGCCCGTGTGACCATAATCAACATTGTGAAATTTGTAACTAGCTCATCATAGAATAATACGAGTCAATTTCTTTTCCCAACAAAGCAAGTGCCATAAAGATAAGGGAAGGAACAATAATGTAAGTTGTAGTGGAACAACTTGATTAAGTTTTAATCAATATAATACTTCAATTCCGCGAACCTGCTAGTACACAAATAAATTGATCAAAGTAGCATTTCTTCATCCAAATCCAATCCAAGGATACAAGACTAATTTAGGGGTAAGTACTGGACATAACTATCAAGAATCCAATTTCACTTTCTAGTGATATAATAAATAAACACCAATCCTCTGCCATTACACTTGTGCTGCTAGCTACACTTATAATTAAGAGGTAATAACTAAAATAGGCCACTAGAAGGAGTCATTTCCACTTTTAGGCCACCATATTTTGATTTAGGGAAATAGGACATTACAAGGATTTTGGGCCTGAATTTAGGCCATTGGGCTGAAATTCGGGTCACGATGGCCTAAAAGTGGAAATGACTCTTTCTGGTGGCTTATTTTAGTTTTTTTGAATTATTTTTTTTATTTTATGTAATTAAAATAAATAATACTCATTCTGTGACATTATTACTACTTTCTTTTTTTCTTGTTCCAATATTTTTTATTTAATTTCCATTTAAAAATAATTAAATATTAATTGCAAACATACCCATGTCCGAAAAATTCCTTGCATTTAATACTATTTATTCCTACATAAAATACCATGTCCGAAAATTTTGGGATACTTATAATAAAAATGTTATTTTTACTTTATAATTTATTTAAATATGTATTTGTTTTACTTATTTTATACTCCCTCCGTCCCATTTAACTTGTCCTATTCCACTTTTGCACACAATCCAATGCACTTTTTTATCTGTTAATATCTCAAAATATATACAAGGAAAAATTATACAAAATATATATTATAAAACTGCGTGATCATACGATTCTAACAAGACCCATCTCGACCATCTTTTGCTAAATATATACTTGCAATTAAATTGAGTCAAAGTTGAACAATGAACAGTGTAAAAAAGTCAAACATGACAAGTGTAGTGGGACGGAGGGAGTAATATATTTGAATTAATATTTATTTTATTTCTTATATTATTCCCTCGTCCTATTAATTGTTTTTTTATATAAAAATACCATGGAGTAAATGCTCAACCCCATAATTTTAATTTATTTATTTATTTGTGATTTACTGATATGTGCTTATAGGGTGGATTGGAATTATTAATGGTAGTGGGTAATTTGAAAGTTTAATATATTTATTTATTAATGTGAGGTGATGGGTAGATTTGACGATTAATATTTAATTATTTTTTAAAATGAAAATGAAATAAAATATTGGAACAAGGAAAAAAAAAGTATGACATAAATAATAATGACACATAATGAGTATTATTTATTTTAATTACATAAAATAAAACAATAATTGAAAAAACTAAAATAGGCCACCAGAAGTAATCATTTCTACTTTTAGGCCATCGCGGCCCGAATTCCAGCCCAATGACCTAAATTCAGGCCCGAAATCCTTCTAGTGGCCTATTTTCCTAAATCAAAATATCGTGGCCCAAAAGTGAAAATGACTCCTTCTGGTGGTCTATTTTAGTTATTACCTCTATAATTAATTAAAATAAACTTTCTATATAATACTAATCCTAATACTAAAATTAGTAATAATTATACATAAATACTTACCTACACACGCACACTTGCACATCTCCAGAAGTTGTTTTAAAATATCTAGCTCTAGGGATTAGAGAGGGTATTTGCAATGGGTACAGTATATATACACACACATAAATATACTTCTATATATATGTAGGTGGGAATCATCTCAATTGTCATCATAAATTAATGGTATTAGTTCATAGAACACAAAAAGGCATATACCTCATAACCTCATATTTCCAGGATTCACTCACATATCCAAATGGATTCCAATTTATACGCAGAAGGCAAGAGAGGAAGATGAAACCATATATAGTACAAGATATGCACGATCAACCCTTGCTCATATACACAATAATCCATAAATCCCAATTTACATGAGCAATCAGCAATAAATCAACTTTTATACTATTTTTTTATTTACCAAGTGCTCAAGGAATGCCCATCAGATCATTAATAAACCAATTAATTTCGAAGAGTCAAACTCTTCAACTCAAACTCACTACTCTAGAACAATAGGACTTATTCAAGTCATTCAAGAACACTATTATAGTCAAAATACGTTCTTACTCAAATTATCTAACTAGTACTCTTTTTCCATAGCTCACCTAATAATATATATATATATATATATATATATATATATATATATATATATATAACATAGTAATCAATTTATGCTCAACACCCAACAATTAGCCAATTATCCAGGAAGCTAAAATCACCATTTCAAGTATCTAAAACCAAGTTATCAAGAATGCCCACGCATTCACTTTATTCTAAGAATTCTGTACTCAATTTATTAGATCCGAGTACTATCCCCACATAATCACAATTACACAAATAATTCACCAATTAAACCAACGATTAATGAAAATATCAATTCACCAGTTAGCCCAACAACACACAAGGATATTCACTTACATACAAATATCTGATTCCAACCATCTCACAATTGTCCAACAATTAACCTCATTATTTAATTTCAAATGATTAAATTTAGCTATCCAAAAATTCCAGGTTCTCATAAATTCAACAATGTAACCTCAACAATCCAATATTCCTATTTCTAAATCAATAAATTCATTCCAATCCATAATCCCCAAATTCTTAGTTCAATCAACAATTAATCAAAACATTCATACACCCATTAACCGGACAAAACCCAAGAATATTCACTTATGAACAAATATCCAACTCCAACCATTTCATCATTTTCCAACTATCACATAAAATTAATCTTAACTATTTAAGAATTCCCAACAATCTAATATCCTTCTATCCAAATTTAAACAGTCATTCCGAACCAAGAATCCTCAATATCTCAATTAAATCAACAATCCAAATCAAAATCAATATATAATCACCCAAATTAATCTATCAAACCAACCATTTTCAATTTCCAAAATGGTAGATCAGAAGAGAAGAAATGAGAAGAGACGGAAGAAGAACGAATGGAGGAAGAAGAAAAGTAATCCCCACACAATCAAATCAAATGCACATAAATCCCTTGCCTGATTAAATCGAATGGCTTCCGAGCTTTCAGTCGTCTTCTTCCTCAATTCCTCAAGTTGTCATCCCTTCGCCCCTAATCTGTGTTTCTCATTTCTCCAAACTCACGCTCAAAGGCACCAGGAATAAGAAAAAATGGAATATGGATAGTGGGCTTGGCCATGGGTAGGGTTAATAACACTTGGGCTTGGGTTAAAAATGATACCTGGGCTTTTGAGTGCTTGGGCTATTGCTAATCAATTGGTAAATGGGATTTGTGTCATTACATCTGGTCTGAATGTTCTGATTGAATATGATCTCACTACTATAAAAAAATTATTATAAAAACTAATTTTAATTTATTAAATTAATTTACTATAAGTATATATATTTTCAAAATTTTAGCATTTTGCGTTTTTATATTTTTAAAATAAATACTTTCTCTGTCTCATTATTTTTGTTACAGAGGCCTCCGACACGTATGCCGATGCATATTTTTAACGGTTAATAACTTAAATTATGTACAGAAAAAAGTTATAGAAAAATTGATTGTCTAAAATTACAAGATTAGACGAATCTAACAAGATCTTACTTGACTATGTTTTTCATTAAATAGCTATGATAAAAAAAAAGGAGTTATTTGGGACGATAAGGGAGACGTTAATTTTATTTTATCGGATTACATTGGACATACAGACTCGACGGTGGCTGAGGTGACGGCGATTAGCCGAGTGTGTGCAGCGTTGATTCGCGATCATGGCTTTCCTATTGAGCGATTAATATTTGAGTCATAGGTGTGCGCTTTTGTGTGGAGAGTTGGAGGGTTGTGGAAGATGTGCTCCTGCTGCGAAGAAAGCTATGATGTTTTAGATTATTCCTGCTTGCTTTCAGTCATTTTATTTTGGTTGTTCTATTTTGATTGTCCTGGCTCTTGGTTCTCTGTTGTTCGCACTAGTTGCAGAATGTAATGGGGTTGGTGATGTTAGATTTGATAAGTGGGAAACAATGGATTGTAGTTGAGTATTGTAAGTTCTTTGGTGGAATAAAATCATATTATCCTCAAAAAAAAAAAAAAAAAAATCGAATAAAAGGTAAACAGTAAATAGTGCCAAAACTTATCCGTAACAAAAATAATGAGACGGATGTAGTATCATGTTATCATAACTAATAATTTATATATTTTTTTACTATAAAATATTTTATTCATCCGCACACGTTAATATAAAAATATACAATATTAAAAATATTTATATTAGTAAAATATATTATGAATGTGATTAGTATATTTAAACAATATGAAGTATAAAATTGCTATATTTTCTTTTTAAAAAAACTTACGTGTGATTATATAATTTTATTATATTGATATGATCTGGTCTGGTCTGAATTAATCTAGTCTGGTCTGGTCTGAATTTATTAAAAATAAGTAATAAGTCTAAAAAATAAGTCCTACAGAACGGGACCTAAAAGAGTTTAAATGGCTCAATATCATTACATTACATACCAACAACAATGGGTTTGAATGCATTTGGGATTTAGTCTTAGGTTTAATATGGGCTGGTTGGGATTCACCAAGATTTTCCCCTAAGCATAGTGAACTATTTTTTCTAAAGCTCAAGCTGTTAAGGAGAAAAATTCACTAGCATATACTAGTCATCAAAAGATTAATTTTTTCTTGCTCATTTGATGTTGTAAGTACCGTTGCTCTCCTTTGTAATCTATCTATATAATAAATTCTGAATACTTTTTGGCATGTTCGGACTGTATTGCCCTTATCGAATCTTATATTTTTATCTTAATTTTTATTAAAAAAGATAAACTTAAGGTTACATCTGTAAATCATTACAAAATATCATAAAACATATCTACGGTTATTATCACGACACATCATAAACGCCACGCCACCCTCTCAAAAATAGCAGATGCCGACATGTGACATCTATAAAATAATCTTGAATTAATTTAATCTATTTGAAATATCTTCAAAAATATCTTTATAAGATTTCATCTATATTTAGAAAATAAATCTATATATTAATATAAAAGATTTTGAGAAAATCTTTCTATGTATTTTAAAAAGATATAAATTGAAAACAAATTAAATTACATAATTATATTTTATATTTTGTAAGTATATAATTAAAATTATATATTATAAATTCTTTAACTTTATATATAATATTATTAAATGAATTTTTATTATAATTATATTAAAATTTGAACCTAAAATATTAACAGAAATCAATAAGCTAAAAAAATTTCAATTAATAATAACCAGTCAATTTATCAAAAAAGTATATATATATATATAAATATTTAATATTAAATATAAATTTATGGGTGTCAAACAATATAATATAATGCAGAATAAAGTTGGGGTCTGTTTTTTTGCCTAAAAATTAGTGTTAAAATGATATTTCCAAGGGAAATATGGAAATTGATGATTTTTTCTAATATTATAAAGTTGGGGTCTGTTTTTTGCCCAAAAATTAGTTTAAGTACTAATTTTAAATTTTTTTAAATTGGGCGATAGCTTTTGGAAATTGCTTTTTTTTTTCCCTTAAAAAACAAAAAGATCATAAAAATATATATATAATATATATATAGTATTCTTTAAAAATTTTAGGGATAATAATCAAAATGGACAACATATTAAGGAGTAAAATGAAATTTTTAGAACCTTAATAATGCAAACATATAATTTATTCGAATTTTTTTGGTGAGTAACCGGGTATCCCCATGCCACATTGGACCTAAGACTAATCCCTCGAGAATCTGCATTGGCAATAATTAACAACACATCTCCCAAAGTAATTTTTTTTTGCATATACAAGGTTCGAACACGAGACTTTGCTTAAGCGACTAGAACCCCGATCTACTCAAGTCAACTGATGTTGGTGATTTTGAATAGTTTAATGTTATTTTTTTCAATTGCTCTTATTATGTTAGATATAAAAGTCAAACTATATATATTTAGTTTTTCAATGGTAAAAGCAATCTATTCTATATTTTGTCCACCTAATTGGGGGTTTGAATTTTATTCATCATCTTATTCTTTCCTTTTTTTTTTTTTTTTTTTTTGGAAATCGTATTATTCCAAATAAGCACAAATACAATGCTGAACTATTTAGCAGCATCCATAAAGTCCGATATCAGCTACCCAACACCAACACTATAAACAAAAACGAGAGGTACAACTAATGCCTCGCAACGCTTACAGCAGTGGCCCCCATATCTTATTCTTTTCTTTATTTTTCTTTTAAATTTTTGTTGCATGCATTTCTGTGATACCCGAGAAATTTGTCCACCTAAACCCTAAACCCTAAACCCTAAACCCTCTGATACCATTTTGTAACACCCCCAAATTTAAAACATCAAAATAAAGGGATGTTACCGCCACATCTCTTGGCTAAAATACTATGAAACACAAATCAACCAAGAGATGCTAAGGCTCTAATGTGAAAACATAAATTTTATTCTCAAATCATGCATCATCCATAATAGTCCAAAACAAATGTTTTACAAAATGAGTCAAATCTATATATTTAATTTTATTTAATCAAAATAGTCCTTCAAAGTCCCTTCCCCCAATGCGTGCAATGCTCATGGTGTCTCATTTTTAATCCTGAAAAAGAAGAGAAGACACGTACACACAAATCAGTAAAAACTGGTAAGTTAATCCCAATTCCATAGGACTACAATTATGTAACTAAATAATTGACACAACTGCAAATCATTATTTATACTCAATAAAATGGCGAATTAATATTGACGAGGACACCCTTAACCGCATAATCTGCATAAACCGCATAGTCTGCATAATCTGCAAGTTCTGTCTAAACCTATAGCACCGGTGCCCGCAGGCGAGGCTAGGGGTTTAGACCCACAATACCGCATATTCAAGGTTCGTCAACCTAGATTTAAATAAATTGTGACAGAGGGGGCGAGTTTCGTCGCTGCAGACCCGTCACGGTCCTGCCCCTCAACCGCAAAAATCCGCAAAATCCACATAGTAGCATCAACTCGTCAATACCAATTTAACCATACAATCAATATATATATATATATATATATATATATATTTCTTTCTGTTTACCCACAACTCATTAAATGACAAGACCCACACAATATCAAAAATATTGCTCTATAATCAAGTTAGGGAAGACGTCCACAAACTTTTGTCTCCATAAACTCCACCAGGGAAATTGAAATGGTCGTATACTTCCAAGACACCAACAAGGGAGTTGAATTTTCACGTCTCTTCTATGCTCATTTATCAATATAAAAACATATATATATATGGACACTAGGAAATCACGGAAAACATTTTATAGACATATGAGATAGCAAATTTGTGGATGAATATAAGAAAAGACGAGACCACAGACACATTGGCGAGACACTCACAAAAAGGAAGAATGTAGGAAAATAAGATTACCTTACAACCAATCGAAATGGTAACGAAGGCACTGGAAGGCACGGCAAGACGGACTCCGATTTCACTAAATTATTCACCAAACTCTAGACTTCAGGATAGCAGCTTCCGGTTTTTGGCAAAGCTTATCTATAGAGCCATAAGGAACCGTCGTTTGGCAGGTTTGGTAATATAAAAATTTGTGGGATTGATTGGTTTAAATTAAGCCAGCCATAAATTTTATAATATGTCCTGTCCTCATTTACATAGTGCACGGTGGTTTTGCAAAGTAATTGGCCAAGAAATAGTCTCTCAATAATTGCTAGTAATTCTTAAATTTCTGATTGTAAAAGTCTATCCATTCCTTCCCGTAACATGCTGCTATGCCTTCCCTTACCACTACCAAATATATCCAAATCTTATCACACTTGCATGTGCATCAATTTAACTAATTTATCACAATATATTATTAATGTCAAGACCTTATGAGGTTTGATTGCCAATAGGTTGCCAAAGATGAAATAATTAATAATAATAATAATAATAATAATAATAATAATAATAATAATAATAATAATAATAATAATAAGCGAAACGAATTTCTCGGGTATCACAAACTACCCTCCTTAAAATTCGACTTCGTCCTCGAAGTCGCTTAACGTCTAAGGATAGAGTATTCCATGCAAGTGTTCAAGAAATGGACATGCGAGATATAAATCGAGATAGTGTGTTAGCTCGACATAGAACTAAATGATTGCACATGTATGTATATGACCCATCCCCTGAGTTAAAAAAAATAATTTAATGCATGATTGCAAAATATATTTACGCAAGACAAAATTTCCATAATTTTTTTTTAAAAAAAAATAGTAGTAATATTCTTACGAGTTTAAAAATTATATTATATATGTTTTCATATAAACTTTAAAATCAAATCCATAGCTTTTATGGAAATATAGCAAAAAAAACTAAATATTTATATACTACTAAAAATATTGGTCCGAAAGAATCGAACCGCTCTGATACCATTTTGTAACACCCCCAAATTTAAAACATCAAAATAAAGGGATGTTACCGCCACATCTCTTGGCTAAAATACTATGAAACACAAATCAACCAAGAGATGCTAAGGCTCTAATGTGAAAACATAAATTTTATTCTCAAATCATGCATCATCCATAATAGTCCAAAACAAATGTTTTACAAAATGAGTCAAATCTATATATTTAATTTTATTTAATCAAAATAGTCCTTCAAAGTCCCTTCCCCCAATGCGTGCAATGCTCATGGTGTCTCATTTTTAATCCTGAAAAAGAAGAGAAGACACGTACACACAAATCAGTAAAAACTGGTAAGTTAATCCCAATTCCATAGGACTACAATTATGTAACTAAATAATTGACACAACTGCAAATCATTATTTATACTCAATAAAATGGCGAATTAATATTGACGAGGACACCCTTAACCGCATAATCTGCATAAACCGCATAGTCTGCATAATCTGCAAGTCTCTGTCTAAACCTATAGCACCGGTGCCCTAACCTATGCCCGCAGGCGAGGCTAGGGGTTTAGACCCACAATACCGCATATTCAAGGTTCGTCAACCTAGATTTAAATAAATTGTGACAGAGGGGGCGAGTTTCGTCGCTGCAGACCCGTCACGGTCCTGCCCCTCAACCGCAAAAATCCGCAAAATCCACATAGTAGCATCAACTCGTCAATACCAATTTAACCATACAATCAATATATATATATATATATATATATATATTTCTTTCTGTTTACCCACAACTCATTAAATGACAAGACCCACACAATATCAAAAATATTGCTCTATAATCAAGTTAGGGAAGACGTCCACAAACTTTTGACTCCATAAACTCCACCAGGGAAATTGAAATGGTCGTATACTTCCAAGACACCAACAAGGGAGTTGAATTTTCACGTCTCTTCTATGCTCATTTATCAATATAAAAACATATATATATATGGACACTAGGAAATCACGGAAAACATTTTATAGACATATGAGATAGCAAATTTGTGGATGAATATAAGAAAAGACGAGACCACAGACACATTGGCGAGACACTCACAAAAAGGAAGAATGTAGGAAAATAAGATTAACTTACAACCAATCGAAATGGTAACGAAGGCACTGGAAGGCACGGCAAGACGGACTCCGATTTCACTAAATTATTCACCAAACTCTAGACTTCAGGATAGCAGCTTCCGGTTTTTGGCAAAGCTTATCTATAGAGCCATAAGGAACCGTCGTTTGGCAGGTTTGGTAATATAAAAATTTGTGGGATTGATTGGTTTAAATTAAGCCAGCCATAAATTTTATAATATGTCCTGTCCTCATTTACATAGTGCACGGTGGTTTTGCAAAGTAATTGGCCAAGAAATAGTCTCTCAATAATTGCTAGTAATTCTTAAATTTCTGATTGTAAAAGTCTATCCATTCCTTCCCGTAACATGCTGCTATGCCTTCCCTTATCACTACCAAATATATCCAAATCTTATCACACTTGCATGTGCATCAATTTAACTAATTTATCACAATATATTATTAATGTCAAGACCTTATGAGGTTTGATTGCCAATAGGTTGCCAAAGATGAAATAATTAATAATAATAATAATAATAATAATAATAATAATAATAATAATAATAATAATAATAATAATAATAAGCGAAACGAATTTCTCGGGTATCACAATTTCCTATTACCATTTAAACAAAAGACTTTAAATCTCATGTAGGGGTGGAAATAGGCTATAGGCCATGCTAGGGTTAGGTTTGAACGGCCTAGGCCTATGTCGATTTATTAAGGCCCGAAGGCCTATCTTATAAGCCTAAGCATGACCTATTAAAATTAAATATGCCAGGTTGTAAGCATTTTAAAGTCTGATTAAGCCTATTTTAAAATTAAGTTTAAATTATTTTATATATGTCCACATGCAATCATAAGGTTCGAAGATATAAATTTGTGCACTTGGATAAATTTTCATCCATGACTATTATATACGGGGAAAAGACAAATATTTTAAAAACCTATATAAAATCAAATTAATAATTATTTTCACATAAAATAACAACAATGATACCACATATTTATATGCAATAAACATAAACATACTAATAATAATGATAATTATGCCCATCCGATTCTTGAGGGATTAGTCTTGGGTCCAGTGAGGCATGGGATACCTTGGTATTCACATAAAAAAATAATGATAACTATGCCAACCTGGTAGATCTGATAGTTTTTTTTTTTAAATAAAGTTTGGTCCGAACCTATTTAGCTAAATAGGCTTTCAAAAAAGCCTAAACTTAGCATATTTATAAAAAAAAATTGGTCTGACATGGTCTTCGATAGACTAAGCCATAGGCTCATGTCGGGTAGCATGATCTATTCCCATTCCTAACCTCATGTAATCCAAAATAAATTATATTCACATTTTACAAACTCATATAAGTTCAACACAAACTCATATAAGTTTAACACCAGTGCGCATATAAGTTTAACACCTGTGCGCAGTGGCAGACGCAGAGTGTCTGTGGCAGGGGGCGAGGATGCGACTAAATAGCTTTGCTTTATTTCATCTTTAATTTCCATAGAATAACTATCAATTCATTTTCGTTTATTTTGGATGGCTAATGATGTCACTCTCTTCGTCTAACTCTACCTGAGCCTATATCTTTAAAGAATATATAACCCTATGTTAAAAAGCTCAGTAACAAAGAAATATGTTGTATTCTTTTTCCTCTTCTTCCCCGTAAATTACTGAAAAATGATTCTAATATAATTAAATTTACACGACTGTATAAAATATTAATGCCAAGGTTTTTGTTTGAGAGGGCGGAATTATATAAAAATAATTTCTGATATAGCTAAAATAACATAACCAAATAAAACTTAATAGGCAAAGTTCGAACTCGGGGGAGCGGCCCCCAAGCCCCCATATAGTTCTGCCACTGCCCGTGCGTAGCGGGCGAAAAAATCTATCTATATAATAAATTCTGAATACTTTTTGGCATGTTCGGACTGTATTGCCCTTATTGAATCTTATATTTTTATCTAAATTTTTATTAAAAAAGATAAACTTAAGGTTACATCTGTAAATCATTACAAAACATCATAAAACATATCTACGGTTATTATCACGACACATCATAAACGCCACGTCACCCTCTCAAAAATAGCAGATGCCGACATGTGATATCTATAAAATAATCTTGAATTAATTTAATCTATTTGAAATATCTTCAAAAATATCTTTATAAGATTTCATCTATATTTAGAAAATAAATCTATATATTAATATAAAAGATTTTGAGAAAATCTTTCTATGTAATTTGAAAAGATATAAATTGAAAACAAATTAAATTACATAATTATATTTTATATTTTGTAAGTATATAATTAAAATTATATATTATAAATTCTTTAACTTTATATATAATATTATTAAATGAATTTTTATTATAATTATATTAAAATTTAAACCTAAAATATTAACAGAAATCAATAAGCTAAAAAAATTTCAATTAATAATAATCAGTCAATTTATCAAAAAAGTGTATATATATATATATTTAATATTAAATATAAATTTATGGGTGTCAAACAATATAATATAATACAGAATAAAGTTGGGGTCTGTTTTTTTGCCCAAAAATTAGTGTTAAAATGATATTTCCAAGGGAAATATGGAAATTGATGATTTTTTCTAATATTATAAAGTTGGGGTCTGTTTTTTGCCCAAAAATTAGTTTAAGTACCAATTTTAAATTTTTTTTAAATTGGGCGATAGTGTAACACCCCGATTTAATTAACTCATAATTAATTTAATTTAGTTATGGTTAATTAACAAAAGACTTAGTATGTGGATTATTTTGTAGGGAATGAAGATTTAAGTGGGGGAAATAAGTGAGTTCAACTCACTAGATAATAAGAGTCAAGTGCTCAAATGGGTGCAATGTGGTCAAGACAAGTAGTGTAAACCTTTTAACCCACATTCCGACCCGACCCGACCCTTTTGCCAACCCGGGTCGACCCACATCTCATCAAAATACCCCCAAATCAGCCATGACCTTTCATTTGCACCCAACACTTAGAAATTTAGGGCTCATCCCGTTTTTGTGGAGGAAGAGAGAAAAATGGTGCCATCGGGAAGGAATTGACAAGTTTGAGCTCCAATCAAGTTGGGGGATTGCTTATATATGCTTTGGTAAGTATTTTTCTAGCTTCAACACTTGATTTTGAGGATGTTTGAGTGGGTTTTGGAAGTGATGAAAGTTAGTGACGGGAATCCAATTTTTGGGATGAACTCTTGTAGATTGGCTTGGAATTTGTGTTAAATCCTTGCTTGGGAGTTGCAAATCAGTTTTGGGAGCTAAGGTAATGCTTTGGTTGAGTAATTTCAGTTTTTAAGCTTCCAATTGGATGCAAGTTGGAAATCTTGTGTTCTTGGATGAATTATGATGTTTGGAGCTTGATTCTTGCAATATAGGCTTGGAATTGTTGATTGGAAGCTTGCAGGTTGAGAAGAGGAGCTTGGAGACTCATCTACATATCAGGCAAGGGTAGAGATAGGCCTAAATGGGGGCATAATCGGTGGAATGGCCGGAAACCGCCATTTCCATCGTTTCTGTTGTGTCGGCGCGCAGTTGGGGCGCCCTTTAGCCAAACAGCGCGCGAGCAGCGCGCGACACGAACGTCACGACGCCCGTGACGAAACCCGCGCGGGGTTGGCGCGGTTTTCTTGAGAAAACCGCGCGGGGAGCGCGCCAGGTCCCCTGCCCGCGCGGTTCGTTCGCTCGTTTTCCGGTTCTTCGTCCTGCGTGTTTCCTTAGTTCTTCTTATGCTTCTAGCATGCCATAACTATCATTATGCTCACAATCTTTGAACTTAGTTGCGATTAGCGGTGATCTACTATGCCTTAGTTGAGATCGAGTCTTGTTTCGCTTCTACGTTGATGTGAGTGTTGGTGCCGATATGTGGGGCTTGGCACACCCTTGACACTTAACTCGTGGTGAGTTGTTTATTTTGTCATGACGCGTAATTTACGTATTGACATGTGTGGAATTGAATCTGATTATGTGTTGGTGCCGATATGTGGGGCTTGGCACACCCCGGAATATTTCAAAACTACTATTTTGAAGAGCCCGGATTATTCCTTTTAAAAACTACTATTTTCAAGTATTATTATTTTTAAAGTTATCATTTATAAACTAGTAGTATATTTCAAAGAGCCCAGACTATTTTAAAGCTATCTATTTTAAAGAAAATACTTCACTCGAGATGAGTGATTGAATTGAATGTGAATAATTGTGATGATATATTGAGACTGAAAAGGATTTATATCCTAGTCTGATTTTAAAGCTATTTATTTTAAAGAAAATACTTCACTCGAGATGAGTGATTGAATTGAATCTGAATATCTGTGATGATATGTGAATATCTGTGATGATATGTGAATATCTGTGATGATATGTTGAGACTGAAAAGGATTTATATCCTAGTCTGTATTTGGCTAGAAAGGGCTCATGACCCTTAGCCTGACCCGCTTGCCGTAAGCCACGATTTCAGCTGTTAGTGTCCGCGGCGGGGGCACTGTGGGTATGTCTCTCGACCATTAAGGGGTGTGGACCCTTATATGGGAGGGAATACCGACCATGGTACCTAGGTGCGCGCTAGACATGCTTATGTGCTGCATTTAGGGTAGATAGACATCTTAGGTCATAACATTTCATCTCATCATCCATCATTCATCTTATTTGCTGTGGTTGAAGCACCGGTATGGGACGGTGTGATGTTTACTTATTCGCATTGTTCAATTTTTATGTTATGCCTAACAAATGTTTTAAAACGGAATATATCTCCACCTATATGTATAAATATACTTCTAGGGAATCAAGTTAATTCTTGTTTCCCCTTATGCCGATTCTTCTATTCTTGCTCAGTACCTTGTACTGACCCTTGCTATGTTTTTATGTATAGATATTCCCGGGGAGGACGCAGAGCCTGAGCACGATGTGGGGTTTGGGGATGAGTGATCTACCTAGGGATGCATTAGCATGTTGTGGACTTATGTGATTGTCTTGAATAATATGCTATGACTTATTACCTAGTCTCGTACTGTTGTGGTACGGATCGGTACACTATATTCTGTCTTGTGTTTAATTTGATATCTCTGACAGGTGAGATGAGACTGATATGTCGACTGTTATGTCGCATAAATAAGGCTTGTAAGCCGGACGTCTGTTATGACGTGAGGTTTCCTTTCTGGATTTGTACTCTGATATTATGATTCATTGGCTTCCTGGTTACTTGGCTACGTGTTATTGATCTTAAATTGATTGGCCAACAGTTTAAGAGAGGTAACACGGCCGTGACGTCACAGAAATTTGGTTTTAAATTTTTGGGGCGTTACAGATAGCTTTTGGAAATTGCTTTTTTTTTTTCCCTTAAAAAACAAAAAGATCATAAAAAAGTATATATATATATATAGATAGTATTCTTTAAAAGTTTTAAGGATAATAATCAAAATGGACAACATATTAAGGAGTAAAATGAAATTTTTAGAACCTTAATAATGCAAACACATAATTTATTCGAATTTTTTTGGTGAGTAACCGGGTATCCCCATGCCACATTGGACCTAAGACTAATCCCTCGAGAATCTGCATGGGCAATAATTAACAGCACATCTCCCAAAGTAATTTTTTTTTGCATATACAAGGTTCGAACACGAGACTTTGCTTAAGCGACTAGAACCCCAATCCACTCAAGTCAACTGATGTTGGTGAATTTTGAATAGTTTAATGTTATTTTTTTTCAATTGCTCTTATTATGTTAGATATAAAAGTCAAACTATATATATTTAGTTTTTCAATGGTAAAAACAATCTATTCTATATTTTGCCCACCTAATTGGGGGTTTGAATTTTATTCATCATCTTATTCTTTCCTCATTTTTTTTTGGGAAAGCGTATTATTCCAAATAAGCACAAATACAATGCTGAACTATTTAGCAGCATCCATAAAGTCCGATATCAGCTACCCAACACCAACACTATAAATAGAAACGAGAGATACAACTAATGCCTCGCAACGCTTACAGCAGTGGCCCCCATATCTTATTCTTTTCTTTATTTTTCTTTTAAATTTTTGTTGCATGCATTTCCTATCACCATTTAAACAAAAGACTTTAAATCTCATGTAGGGGTGGAAATAGGCTATAGGCCATGCTAGGGTTAGGTTTGAACGGCCTAGGCCTTTGAAGATTTATTAAGGCCCGAAGGCCTATCTTATAAGCTTAAGCATGACCTATTAAAATTAAATATGCCAGGTTGTAAGCATTTTAAAGTCTGATTAAGCCTATTTTAAAATTAAGTTTAAATTATTTTATATATGTCCACATGCAATCATAAGGTTCGAAGATATAAATTTGTGCACTTGGATAAATCTTCATCCATGACTATTATATACGGGGAAAAGACAAATATTTTAGAAACCTATATAAAATCAAATTAATAATTATTTTCACATAAAATAACAACAATGATACCACATATTTATATGCAATTGTAACAACCCGAATATTATGTATCCCAAATAATATCAAACAACAAAACACAATGATACAATCGCAATCAATCAATCGGTCAATAAGTCCCGCAACTTCGGGGACGAAGTTGATTCTTAAGGAGGGTAGATTGTAATACCATAGAAATTGCCCGAAATATATATATATGAATATATATTTTTGATTAATTCACTAAGTAGATTTTTAATCAAATCTATATATATTTATATGTTCAAATATGTGCTTAAAGATTAGTATATTATTTTCTACAAAACATACTTTGAAAAATTATATATATTTGTCTTTTCAAATAAATATATGGATTTCAATATCAAGTGTAATAAGTATATGGTTCATAGAATATTTTAAATCCATATACAAGTTTATATACACATATATACCTTGGTCTTGAAATAATCTTTCCAAACATGTACACATGTATATACATGTATATATTTACATGTTTAAATTATAATGAGAATTATCTATTTTCTATATATTCTTGATTAATCATTCTACCCATATTTTTTTATGAATTATTCTAGAATGCCATAATATAATTGGGAATAATTTGACTATGGTTTGAAATTGTAGGGTGGAATATTAATCATATCTTGTCATTTTCAAATAAAGAATATATTCCTTTTTGAAGCTATGTATGACTTACAAGATCACAAAAATTCCCAAATTATGATTTTTTTTTTTGAAGATATTGTAACACCCCGGTTTTGGTAACCCAGGCCGGGATGCCACCGCCACACCTCCCTAGCAAGACACGGTTTCTCCGAGCTCACTAAAGAGATGCAAGGCTATGGTTTTTCAGAATTAAAAATATTCAAACAGCCCATTCATAAATAATTTAAAAATAATACATCAAAGTTGCAGCGGAAATTTTAATTTGTGCAGCGGAAATAAAGTATAAGGGCCGACATGGCCAAAACACGGGTTAAACAGTCCCGTTCATGCAAGTCGTAATTAATGCAGGGATTTAAAATAGAGATTTCCCCAAATATTCCCATGTATGCATATGACGATGCATAATCTTCGGACTCTGTAAGAAAAAGGATATAAATGGTTTGGGTCAGCAAAAACGCGCTGAGTAAGTTAACACATAGCATGGGTTAGGGGTTTCAAAGCCTTTAATTAAATTAAATAAAAATTTGAGCTTTTAAAAAAATTCTCCCCGATACGCCACCATCTCAACAATATTTAATTTAGCCGGCAATCCGGCGGCCGCAGCCAATTTCATAAAATCTGAGCTTTTTAATATATTTCCCGTTACGCCATCATCTCAACAATATATCATTTAGCCGGTGATCCGGCGGCCGCAGCCAATATCGAAAGTATCATTTAGCCGGTGATCCGGCGGCCTCAGCCAATTTCAAAAGTATCATTTCTCAAAATATTTCGTTTCTTTTATAGTTCACCATTCACCAGGGCTCTTGTGACCGCAATCCTCATAATCAATATTTCCGCAGGAAAACATTCAATCGCCCTTGGGGAATCTAACCCGCAAGAACTCAATACATCCTAGGGAATCAAACCCGTAGGAAAACATACGATCGCCCTTGGGGAATCTAACCCGCAAGAACTCAAATACATCATAGGGAATCAAACCCGCATGAATCATATTGATAATGTCAAACTTGGTCAGAAATCCCCAATGTTTCAAAAGAATTCTTTTAAAGAAAATGTTTTTATTTGGTGTAACGGGATTTTTCAAAAGTATAGATATATCGTAATTCCAACGTCTCGATCGTTTGTTTAGAAATTTCAAAATCTCACAAGTTTAAAACCGATCGATGTCACAGTTTGCGCCTTTTTGGTTTAAAAATCCATTTCTTAGGCGATTGATTTGAAATTTTCACAGTATCTCAAAAACATCCCAACGAACAACTTTCGTGTTTTAAGTTTTTCGGAAAAACGATGGGAAGCATGTCAAAAATCAAGTTTTCTTCAGAAACAAAAAGCTGTCAGGATTCAGGTTTGACAACGTTAAAAGATTCGACTTTTTATCATATCAAATGGACTTCAAAAATTCTGAAATTTTTCAGAGACATACTAGACATGATTTCCAACAACTTTTGTTTAGATCATGAAGATTGGTTCAGCCTAGAAATGATAGGAATAAGCTCATCAAGTTCGGTTATGAAAACTGTCATCCTTTGAAAATTCTTAAAAACGCAGAATATGTCCGACACGATTTGGGGTATCAAAACTTGATGAAAATTTCTGAAATTTTTACACAATATAGATTAAGATCTTTGGATCAAAATCTTAGTTTTGAGTTTTCAGGTTTGAACACTCGAAGTAAGAGTTTTGCTCGTCGAGTTTGATTATGAAATCTATCAAGGTTCTTGACATCGGTTCTAACGCAGATCGGATCGGCTCGAGTTTGGAGGTTCAAATCTCAATGAAAAATTCTAAAAACTTACAGTAATATTCCAAACTCATAGATCTACAATTCTTATGTTCAACTCCAATCCTAGATCGGTCTAGATCTAAGGTAAAAATAACCAACAAGATTGAGAGTGAAATCTGTCCAAGTTGTAAGATCCAGATTTAATACTCTTCGGTTTTGGGTTGGTTTCAGGTTTCAAAACATCATGAAAAATTCAAAAATTTTTACAGAAGCTAGATCTAAGTCTTAGCAACACTTTTCATGTTTTGAGTTTTCTTGTTTGAGCAGCTTTAGAGGTTTGAAAAATTCATACGAAAACGCTGCGTTGAGGGTTTCCCTTGTTGACAGATTTTTTTTATTAAATTTTCTTGAGTTGAATCTCTATGTTTGGTTGCATTTTAAGTCACCCAAAACCATAGTAAGGTTAACTTACAGTGGGGATGATGTTTAGGAGGTCACGGGGTCGTCCGGAATCCACGGGATGTCACGAACGAATCTCTTCCACCCGATTTATTCTTCCCTTGGCTCCGATTTGTGTTTGAATACGAAGATTCTTAAGTTAGGATGATGTTTATGATCTTAAAACCATATGGAAACTTGATTAACATCTTACCAACAATCCAAAGCCTGCAATCCTTGATCTACACACTTCCTTGGTCGGATTTGGTTGCCGGAAATTCGCCGGAAAGTCCGCCGGAAGGGTGTTTGGCTTTGGGAGAGTTTTGGGAGAGTTTTGGAGGAAACTTTGGGTGTTGAAGACTGAAATGGGGTGTTAGGGACATCTAATAATCATCCAAAATATGCCTCCCCCGTGATAGATCAAGATTCCCACCTTTGGGACCCAAAAAATGGCAAAAAGTCACCAAAAATGCATAATGCCCGACTGCTACAGTAGCATGCTACAGTAGCGTGCTACAGTAGCATGCTACAGTAACTTTTTTTTTTTTTAATTTTTTTTTTATATATATATATTAAGATTCTTATCTTCAAAAAAAATAAAAATCATAATTTGGGAATTTTTGTGATCTTGTAAGTCATACATAGCTTCAAAAAGGAATATATTCTTTATTTGAAAATGACAAGATATGATTAATATTCCACCCTACAATTTCAAACCATAGTCAAATTATTCCCAATTATATTATGGCATTCTAGAATAATTCATAAAAAAATATGGGTAGAATGATTAATCAAGAATATATAGAAAATAGATAATTCTCATTATAATTTAAACATGTAAATATATACATGTATATACATGTGTACATGTTTGGAAAGATTATTTCAAGACCAAGGTATATATGTGTATATAAACTTGTATATGGATTTAAAATATTCTATGAACCATATACTTATTACACTTGATATTGAAATCCATATATTTATTTGAAAAGACAAATATATATAATTTTTCAAAGTATGTTTTGTAGAAAATAATATTGTAACACCCCGGATTTGATAACCCAGGCCGGGATGTCACCGCCACACCTTCTTAGCAAGACACGGTTTCTCCGAGCTCACTAAAGAGATGTAAGGCTATGGTTTTTCAGGATTTAAAATATTCAAACAGCCCATTCATAGATAATTTAAAGATAATACATCAAAGTTGCAGCGGAATTTAAATTGTGCAGCGGAAATAAAGTATAAGGGCCGATATGGCCAAAACACGGGTAAACAGTCCCGTTCATGCAGGTCGTAATTAAAGGCAGGGATTTAAAATAAAGATTTCCCCAATTATTCCCATGTATGCATATGACGATGCATAATCTTCATACTCTGTAGAAAAAGGAGATAAATGGTTTGGGTCAGCAAAAACGCGCTGAGTAAGTTAACACATAGCATGGGTTAGGGGTTTCAAAGCCTTTAATTAAATTTAATAAAAAGATGTTTTGAGCTTTTAAAAAAAAATTCTTCCCGATATGCCACCATCTCAACAATATTTAATTTAGCCGGCAATCCGGCGGCCGCAGCCAATTTCATAAAATCTGAGCTTTTTAATATATTTCTTTTATTTCCCGTTACGCCATCATCTCAACAATAGATAGCCGGTGATCCGGCGGCCTCAGCCAATTTCATTAGTAACATCTCATCTAGCCGGTGATCCGGCGGCCGCAGCCGATACGCCATACCCAGTACCACTCCGTCGAGCCTCGAGTAACCCATACGGATACACTCGAGAGGGTAGGCAGTTGGTCTCTTGTGACCAAATATGCCATATCCAGTACCGCTCCGTCGAGCCTCGAGTAACCCATACGGATACACTCGAGAGGATAGGCCAAAATAATGACGGCAGATATCAATAGTAACAGTTAGCCGGTGATCCGGCGGCCTCAGCCAATTTCATAAGTAACATCTCATCTAGCCGGTGATCCGGCGGCCGCAGCCTATACGCCATACCCAGTACCACTCCGTCGAGCCTCGAGTAACCCATACGGATACACCCGAGAGGGTAGGCAGTTGGTCTCTTGTGACCAAATATGCCATATCCAGTACCACTCCGTCGAGCCTCGGGTAACCCATACGGATACACCCGAGAGGATAGGCAGAATATAAGTTGCCGTTTTGTTGATTTTTCGCGCGTGATAGTCATAGCCGTTTTGGCACAAATTGCACAATTAGGAGGGCACCCTGCAGAGCACTCACCCCCTAAATTTTATATAACCGATATCGTCTCAACTTTAGTATAACGGGATTTTCAAAAATATAGCTTTATCGTAATTCCAACTTCTCGATCGTTGTTTAAAAGATTTCAAAAATCGATCGATGTCACAGTTTGCGCCTTTTTCGTTTAAAAATCCATTTCTTAGGCGATTGTTCTGAAATTTGTACATTAGCTCAAAAACATCCCAACGAACAACTTTCGTGTTTTAAGTGTTTCGGAAAAACGATGGGAAGCATGTCAAAAAATCAAGTTTTCTACTCAAATAGTATGCTGTCAGGATTCAGGTTTGACACCTTTCAAAGATTTGACTTTTTGACATATCAAATGAACTTCAAAAATTCTGAAATTTTATATGCACATACTAGACATGATTATATGCAACTTTTGTTTAGAACTCAAAGATTGGATCGGACTAGAAATGATAGAAATAAGCTCATCAAGTTCGGGTAAGAAATCTGTGAACTTTTGAGAGTTCTTTAAAACGCAGAATATGTCCGATTTGATTTGGGGTATCAAAACTTGATGAAAAATTCTGAAATTTTTCAGAGGTATTCAAGACTCATAGATCTATAACTTTTGTTTAGATCATGAAGATTGGTTCGGACTAAAAATGATAGAAATATGCTCATCAAGTTCGGCTAAGAAATCTGTAAATTTTTGGAAAGCCTTAAAACGCAGAATATGTCCGACTTGATTTGGGGTACCAAGACTTGATGAAAAATTCTGAAATTTTTACACAATATAGCTTAAGATCTTAGGATCAAA
Organism: Hygrophila difformis; assembly: GCA_030278955.1. Taxonomy (NCBI): domain Eukaryota; kingdom Viridiplantae; phylum Streptophyta; class Magnoliopsida; order Lamiales; family Acanthaceae; genus Hygrophila; species Hygrophila difformis. The sequence goes on from JAOANR010000003.1 coordinate 11,177,542, forward strand.
ATCTTAGTTTTGAGTTTTCAGGTTTGAACGCTCGAAGTAAGAGTTTTGTTCGGATTTCAGAAAATACGTAGATTGGGGTTTTTAGGTTCGATTTTAACGTTTCGTTTAAGATTCAATGTTTCGGATATCTTCAAACCACCCGTATTGATATGTAAGTTATCAACTTACAGAGAGTGAGTTCCTTGAACGTTCTAAGGTTGATCGATTTGTCCAAAATCGCCACGAACGAATCTACGCAACACGTTCTTCTTTTCCTTCGGCTACGAACGTGTTTGAATACGAAGATTCGTAAGTTAGAAGGTTGATTATGATCTTAAAACAATAAGAAAACTTGAATAACACCTTACCAACAATCCTAAGCCTGCAATCCTTGATCTACATACTTCCTTGGTTGGATTTGGTTGCCGGAAACTCGTCGGAAAGTCGCCGGAAGTTCGTCGGAAGGGTGTTTGGCTTTTGGGAGAGTTTTTGGAGAGTTTTGGGGATAAACTTTGATGAGAATGGCTGATAATGGACATGGGACTCAATACAAAACGTCCAAAAAGATGCCTCTCTCGTGAAGGATCAGATTCCCAACCTTGGGCCCCGAAAATTGGCGAGAAAGTCGCCAAAACGCGACAAGGTGTTGCTGTCAGGACCTTGGCGCGGGGTTGGCGCGCGAATCGGCCAAAAGCCGCGCCGGGTGCGCGCCGCCGAACGCGACAACGCGACTGTCGACACGGCGCGGGGTTGGCGCGCTTTTCTAAGCATTCCCGCGCCGGGTGCGCGCCGAGCCCGCCTGGGCTTCGGTCCGGGCGGTGTCGTGCGATCCGTCGTGCTTTTCCTCCTCTCTTTCGGACTTCTATCCTCCTACGTTTTCGGGCTCGATTTTTCGGGTCATTCTCGGTCATAAATCCTTATCCTAAGTTTATCTTGACTCAATGAATTTCATGTTAAAATCTTAAGTCCGTCGGTTTCGGGTTCGTCGACTTCCAATTCGTCGTCTTTTGATTCCCGTGTAATAACTTGTATCATCAAATTTCTTTCGACTTCACGGGTTCTTGGAATTAAAATTCTTTTCCTTCATGAACTTAACTCCAATTATTTTTACTCAATTCATGGAATGTCTTCGGGCTTCCTTTCCCTCTTTTATTCCATTTTGAGTTTAAATCTATCGGCGTTTTATTTCCGAGCAATAATTTATTGTGATAAATTATTTTCTTCTTCTCGGAAATATTTCAACATTGATCGGAATAAATATTTTTATTCCCTTGGACGTTGATAAAAATCTGGGGTGTTACACTCTCCCCCCCTTAAGAATCAACTTCGTCCCCGAAGTTGTGCTTCGGCTTTTCTCGCGCGAAGAGTTATGGTCCTTTTTGTCTACTATTTGCGATATTGTGTTATTGAATTATTGTTTGATTATTGTTTGATTATTGTTTGATTATTGTTTGATTGTTGATCATCGTTTGTTGTTTGATTATTGTTTGAGTTCTGTGGCTGGTCAGGTTTAATGGTCACTTCCTTTCTCTTGTTAATATTCTCTATCCGCGTTCGGCAGTCACGTAGCCGATGACCAAATCGACCATACCGAAAGCACGCTCCGGGCTTAGGGCATCCCCTCGCGTAATGTGGGTTACCACATTTTGGGCACGGTGGCGTATAGTCACCATGGTTGTAAACCATCCCTCTGTTTCTTCCACCGTTGCCTTGAGGTGGTCTATTCGGGCCTCCCCGAATATGGTTCATTCCTAAGTAGTTATCGGTTCTGTGGTCTCGTTTTCTCTTGTCTTGCCCTTGGTTGATTAGTGCTTTCCCCAAGGCAACCACAGCTTCCTCTATAGCTCTTAATTGGCCACTTAAGTTCTTAGGCATAGAGGCTACTTCCCCTCTTTGATTGGTTGCACTATCGTCTTGCACCGGTTCATCGGGTTGTCGTAGCTCTTCATTGGTGTTGGGTGGGATGGGCGGAAAAAAAAAAATAAATTTATTCCATGAGTTTCTAAGTGATCAAGATCTAGGACTAAGGCAAAGTTAGTCTTTAGCAGGCGCTCCTAAGTCAAGATCATGTCGAGTTCTAAGGTAGGAGTGTTTCTTATTACCGATAATTTACATAAAAAAAAGAGTTAGTGTATTCATGTATGCATATGGATATGCATATGGATATGTGATCCCCCCAAAAAAAATTTTATGCATGCATTTATTTATCCATGGGTTTTAAAAATAAATTTATTCCATGGATAGGTTAAAATAAGGATAAAAGGTTTGGGCCACTATATTGGGCCGAAAGAAATAAAGTATTTGGGCTTTAAATAAAAACAAGGCTATTGGGCCAAGATAATTTCTTGGGCCTCTAAAAAAAATTTTGGGCTAAAAATTTGGGCCTTAACTTCAAAATAATAATTGGGATCTTTAGAATATATTACTAGTTTAGAAATGATAACTTTAAAAATAATAACACTTGAAAATAATAGTTTAAAAATATTCCGAACTCTTTAAAATAGTAGTTTTAAAATAGTCTGGGCTCTGATACCATTCTTGGTATCAGATATTTTCTTTAAAATAGATAGCTTTAAAATAGTCTGGGCTCTGATACCAACTTGTAACACCCCGGATTTGATAACCCAGGCCGGGATGTCACCGCCACACCTTCTTAGCAAGACACGGTTTCTCCGAGCTCACTAAAGAGATGTAAGGCTATGGTTTTTCAGGATTTAAAATATTCAAACAGCCCATTCATAGATAATTTAAAGATAATACATCAAAGTTGCAGCGGAATTTAAATTGTGCAGCGGAAATAAAGTATAAGGGCCGATATGGCCAAAACACGGGTAAACAGTCCCGTTCATGCAGGTCGTAATTAAAGGCAGGGATTTAAAATAAAGATTTCCCCAATTATTCCCATGTATGCATATGACGATGCATAATCTTCATACTCTGTAGAAAAAGGAGATAAATGGTTTGGGTCAGCAAAAACGCGCTGAGTAAGTTAACACATAGCATGGGTTAGGGGTTTCAAAGCCTTTAATTAAATTTAATAAAAAGATGTTTTGAGCTTTTAAAAAATTCTTCCCGATATGCCACCATCTCAACAATATTTAATTTAGCCGGCAATCCGGCGGCCGCAGCCAATTTCATAAAATCTGAGCTTTTTAATATATTTCTTTTATTTCCCGTTACGCCATCATCTCAACAATAGATAGCCGGTGATCCGGCGGCCTCAGCCAATTTCATTAGTAACATCTCATCTAGCCGGTGATCCGGCGGCCGCAGCCGATACGCCATACCCAGTACCACTCCGTCGAGCCTCGAGTAACCCATACGGATACACTCGAGAGGGTAGGCAGTTGGTCTCTTGTGACCAAATATGCCATATCCAGTACCGCTCCGTCGAGCCTCGAGTAACCCATACGGATACACTCGAGAGGATAGGCCAAAATAATGACGGCAGATATCAATAGTAACAGTTAGCCGGTGATCCGGCGGCCTCAGCCAATTTCATAAGTAACATCTCATCTAGCCGGTGATCCGGCGGCCGCAGCCTATACGCCATACCCAGTACCACTCCGTCGAGCCTCGAGTAACCCATACGGATACACCCGAGAGGGTAGGCAGTTGGTCTCTTGTGACCAAATATGCCATATCCAGTACCACTCCGTCGAGCCTCGGGTAACCCATACGGATACACCCGAGAGGATAGGCAGAATATAAGTTGCCGTTTTGTTGATTTTTCGCGCGTGATAGTCATAGCCGTTTTGGCACAAATTGCACAATTAGGAGGGCACCCTGCAGAGCACTCACCCCCTAAATTTTATATAACCGATATCGTCTCAACTTTAGTATAACGGGATTTTCAAAAATATAGCTTTATCGTAATTCCAACTTCTCGATCGTTGTTTAAAAGATTTCAAAAATCGATCGATGTCACAGTTTGCGCCTTTTTCGTTTAAAAATCCATTTCTTAGGCGATTGTTCTGAAATTTGTACATTAGCTCAAAAACATCCCAACGAACAACTTTCGTGTTTTAAGTGTTTCGGAAAAACGATGGGAAGCATGTCAAAAAATCAAGTTTTCTACTCAAATAGTATGCTGTCAGGATTCAGGTTTGACACCTTTCAAAGATTTGACTTTTTGACATATCAAATGAACTTCAAAAATTCTGAAATTTTACAGGCATATACTAGACTTGATTTCCAACAACTTTTGTTTAGAACTCAAAGATTGGTTCGGGCTAGAAATGATAGGAATAAGCTCCTCAAGATCGGTTATGAAATCTGTCATCCCTTGACAATTCTTAAAACGCAGAATATGTCCGATACGATTTGGGGTATCAAGACTTGATGAAAATCTTTGAAATTTTTACACAATATAGATTATGATCTTTGGATCAAAATCTTAGTTTTGAGTTTTCAGGTTTGAACACTCGAAGTAAGAGTTTTGCTCATCGTGTTTGATTATGAAATCTATCAAGATTCTTGATTTCGGTACTAACGCAGATTGGCTTGGCTCGAGTTTGGAGGTTCAAATCTCAATGAAAATTTCTAAAAACTTACAGAGATGTTCTAAACTCATAGATCTACAATTCTTATGTTCAACACCAATCCTAGATCGGTCTAGATCTAAGGTAAAAATAGCTAACAAGATTGAGAATGAAATCTGTCCAAAGTTCTAAGATCCAGATTTAATGATCTTCGGTTTTGGGTCGGTTTCAGGTTTCAAAACCTCATGAAAAATTATGAAATTTTTACAGAAGCTAAATCAAAGTCTTAGGAACACTTTTCATGTTTTGAGTTTTGTTGTTTGAGAAGCTTTAGAGGTTCGAAAAATTCATACAAAAACGCTGCGTTGAGGGTTTCTTTTGTTGACCGATTTTTAGAGTTTTCTTGAGTTGGATTTCTATGTTTGGTTGCATTTTAAGTCACCCAAAACCATAGTAAGGTTAACTTACAGTGGGGATGATGTTTAGGAAGTCACGGGGTCGTCCGGAATCCACGGGATGTCACGAACGAATCTCTTCCACCCGATCTATTCTTCCCTTGGCTCCGATTGGTGTTTGAATACGAAGATTCGTAAGTTAGGATGATGTTTATGATCTTAAAATCATATGGAAACTTGAATAACATCTTACCAACAATCCTAAGCCTGCAATCCTTGATCTACATACTTCCTTGGTTGGATTTGGTTGCCGAAAACTCGTCGGAAAGTCGTCGGAAGTTCGTCGGAAGGGTGTTTGGCTTTTGGGAGAGTTTTTGGAGAGTTTTGGGGATAAACTTTGATGAGAATGGCTGATAATGGACATGGGACTCAATACAAAACGTCCAAAAAGATGCCTCTCTCGTGAAGGATCAGATTCCCAACCTTGGGCCCCGAAAATTGGCGAGAAAGTCGCCAAAACGCGACAAGGTGTTGCTGTCAGGACCTTGGCGCGGGGTTGGCGCGCGAATCGGCCAAAAGCCGCGCCGGGTGCGCGCCGCCGAACGCGACAACGCGACTGTCGACACGGCGCGGGGTTGGCGCGCTTTTCTAAGCATTCCCGCGCCGGGTGCGCGCCGAGCCCGCCTGGGCTTCGGTCCGGGCGGTGTCGTGCGATCCGTCGTGCTTTTCCTCCTCTCTTTCGGACTTCTATCCTCCTACGTTTTCGGGCTCGATTTTTCGGGTCATTCTCGGTCATAAATCCTTATCCTAAGTTTATCTTGACTCAATGAATTTCATGTTAAAATCTTAAGTCCGTCGGTTTCGGGTTCGTCGACTTCCAATTCGTCGTCTTTTGATTCCCGTGTAATAACTTGTATCATCAAATTTCTTTCGACTTCACGGGTTCTTGGAATTAAAATTCTTTTCCTTCATGAACTTAACTCCAATTATTTTTACTCAATTCATGGAATGTCTTCGGGCTTCCTTTCCCTCTTTTATTCCATTTTGAGTTTAAATCTATCGGCGTTTTATTTCCGAGCAATAATTTATTGTGATAAATTATTTTCTTCTTTTCGGAAATATTTCAACATTGATCGGAATAAATATTTTTATTCCCTTGGACGTTGATAAAAATCTGGGGTGTTACAAATATACTAATCTTTAAGCACATATTTGAACATATAAATATATATAGATTTGATTAAAAATCTACTTAGTGAATTAATCAAAAATATATATTCATATATATATTTCGGGCAATTTCTATGGTATTACAATCTACCCTCCTTAAGAATCAACTTCGTCCCCGAAGTTGCGCGACTTATTGACCGATTGATTGATTGCGATTGTATCATTGTGTTTTGTTGTTTGATATTATTTGGGATACATAATATTCGGGTTGTTACATCCTCCCCGCCTTAAGATTACAGTTATGTCCCCATAACTGCCTATGTATTATTCACAACCAGGTTCGGGTATCATCGCATATGATCCTTCATCAGTTTTCTTCTAGGTGTCATTTTCTGTTATAGAAGCACGCGAAGATAAATTCCTAAGTGATCAAGATCTAGGACTAAGGCAAAGTTAGTCTTTAGCAAGCGCTCCTAAGTCAAGATCATGTCGAGTTCTAAGGTAGGAGTGTTTCTTATCACCAATAATTCACATAAAAAGAGTTAGTGTAAATATTTATGTATGCATATGCATATGTGATCCCCCCAATAAAAAAAAAATTTTATGCATGTATTTATTTATCCATAGGTTTTAAAAAAATAAATTTATTCCATGGATAGATTAAAATAAGGATAAAAGGTTTGGACCACTATATTGGGCCGAAAGAAATAAATTATTTGGGCTTTAAATAAAAACAAGGTTATTGGGCCAAAAATAATTTCTTGGGCTTCTAAAAAAAATTTTGGGCTAAAAATTTGGGCTTTAACTTCAAAATAATAATTGGGTTCTTTAAAATAGTAGTTTTAAAATATTCTGGGCTCTGATACCAAATTGTAACACCCCGGTTTTGGTAACCCAGGACGGGATGCCACCGCCACACCTCCCTAGCAAGACACGGTTTCTCCGAGCTCACTAAAGAGATGCAAGGCTATGGTTTTTCAGAATTAAAAATATTCAAACAGCCCATTCATAAATAATTTAAAAATAATACATCAAAGTTGCAGCGGAAATTTTAATTTGTGCAGCGGAAATAAAGTATAAGGGCCGACATGGCCAAAACACGGGTTAAACAGTCCCGTTCATGCAAGTCGTAATTAATGCAGGGATTTAAAATAGAGATTTCCCCAAATATTCCCATGTATGCATATGACGATGCATAATCTTCGGACTCTGTAAGAAAAAGGAGATAAATGGTTTGGGTCAGCAAAAACGCGCTGAGTAAGTTAACACATAGCATGGGTTAGGGGTTTCAAAGCCTTTAATTAAATTAAATAAAAATTTGAGCTTTTAAAAAAATTCTCCCCGATACGCCACCATCTCAACAATATTTAATTTAGCCGGCAATCCGGCGGCCGCAGCCAATTTCATAAAATCTGAGCTTTTTAATATATTTCCCGTTACGCCATCATCTCAACAATATATCATTTAGCCGGTGATCCGGCGGCCGCAGCCAATATCGAAAGTATCATTTAGCCGGTGATCCGGCGGCCTCAGCCAATTTCAAAAGTATCATTTCTCAAAATATTTCGTTTCTTTTATAGTTCACCATTCACCAGGGCTCTTGTGACCGCAATCCTCATAATCAATATTTCCGCAGGAAAACATTCAATCGCCCTTGGGGAATCTAACCCGCAAGAACTCAATACATCCTAGGGAATCAAACCCGTAGGAAAACATACGATCGCCCTTGGGGAATCTAACCCGCAAGAACTCAAATACATCATAGGGAATCAAACCCGCATGAATCATATTGATAATGTCAAACTTGGACACAAATCCCCAATGTTTCAAAAGAATTCTTTTAAAGAAAATGTTTTTATTTGGTGTAACGGGATTTTTCAAAAGTATAGATATATCGTAATTCCAACGTCTCGATCGTTTGTTTAGAAATTTCAAAATCTCACAAGTTTAAAACCGATCGATGTCACAGTTTGCGCCTTTTTGGTTTAAAAATCCATTTCTTAGGCGATTGATTTGAAATTTTCACAGTATCTCAAAAACATCCCAACGAACAACTTTCGTGTTTTAAGTTTTTCGGAAAAACGATGGGAAGCATGTCAAAAATCAAGTTTTCTTCAGAAACAAAAAGCTGTCAGGATTCAGGTTTGACAACGTTAAAAGATTCGACTTTTTATCATATCAAATGGACTTCAAAAATTCTGAAATTTTTCAGAGACATACAAGACATGATTTCCAACAACTTTTGTTTAGATCATGAAGATTGGTTCAGCCTAGAAATGATAGGAATAAGCTCATCAAGTTCGGTTATGAAAACTGTCATCCTTTGAAAATTCTTAAAAACGCAGAATATGTCCGACACGATTTGGGGTATCAAAACTTGATGAAAATTTCTGAAATTTTTACACAATATAGATTAAGATCTTTGGATCAAAATCTTAGTTTTGAGTTTTCAGGTTTGAACACTCGAAGTAAGAGTTTTGCTCGTCGAGTTTGATTATGAAATCTATCAAGGTTCTTGACATCGGTTCTAACGCAGATCGGATCGGCTCGAGTTTGGAGGTTCAAATCTCAATGAAAAATTCTAAAAACTTACAGTAATATTCCAAACTCATAGATCTACAATTCTTATGTTCAACTCCAATCCTAGATCGGTCTAGATCTAAGGTAAAAATAACCAACAAGATTGAGAGTGAAATCTGTCCAAGTTGTAAGATCCAGATTTAATACTCTTCGGTTTTGGGTTGGTTTCAGGTTTCAAAACATCATGAAAAATTCAAAAATTTTTACAGAAGCTAGATCTAAGTCTTAGCAACACTTTTCATGTTTTGAGTTTTCTTGTTTGAGCAGCTTTAGAGGTTTGAAAAATTCATACGAAAACGCTGCGTTGAGGGTTTCCCTTGTTGACAGATTTTTTTTATTAAATTTTCTTGAGTTGAATCTCTATGTTTGGTTGCATTTTAAGTCACCCAAAACCATAGTAAGGTTAACTTACAGTGGGGATGATGTTTAGGAGGTCACGGGGTCGTCCGGAATCCACGGGATGTCACGAACGAATCTCTTCCACCCGATTTATTCTTCCCTTGGCTCCGATTTGTGTTTGAATACGAAGATTCTTAAGTTAGGATGATGTTTATGATCTTAAAACCATATGGAAACTTGATTAACATCTTACCAACAATCCAAAGCCTGCAATCCTTGATCTACACACTTCCTTGGTCGGATTTGGTTGCCGGAAATTCGCCGGAAAGTCCGCCGGAAGGGTGTTTGGCTTTGGGAGAGTTTTGGGAGAGTTTTGGAGGAAACTTTGGGTGTTGAAGACTGAAATGGGGTGTTAGGGACATCTAATAATCATCCAAAATATGCCTCCCCCGTGATAGATCAAGATTCCCACCTTTGGGACCCAAAAAATGGCAAAAAGTCACCAAACATGCATAATGCCCGACTGCTACAGTAGCATGCTACAGTAGCGTGCTACAGTAGCATGCTACAGTAACTTTTTTTTTTTTTTTTTAAATTTTTTTTTAATATATATATATTAAGATTCTTATCTTCAAAAAAAATAAAAATCATAATTTGGGAATTTTTGTGATCTTGTAAGTCATACATAGCTTCAAAAAGGAATATATTCTTTATTTGAAAATGACAAGATATGATTAATATTCCACCCTGCAATTTCAAACCATAGTCAAATTATTCCCAATTATATTATGGCATTCTAGAATAATTCATAAAAAAATATGGGTAGAATGATTAATCAAGAATATATAGAAAATAGATAATTCTCATTATAATTTAAACATGTAAATATATACATGTATATACATGTGTACATGTTTGGAAAGATTATTTCAAGACCAAAGTATATATGTGTATATAAACTTGTATATGGATTTAAAATATTCTATGAACCATATACTTATTACACTTGATATTGAAATCCATATATTTATTTGAAAAGACAAATATATATAATTTTTCAAAGTATGTTTTGTAGAAAATAATATACTAATCTTTAAGCACATATTTGAACATATAAATATATATAGATTTGATTAAAAATCTACTTAGTGAATTAATCAAAAATATATATTCATATATATATTTCGGGCAATTTCTATGGTATTACAGCAATAAACATAAACATACTAATAATAATGATAATTATACCCATCCGATTCTTGAGGGATTAGTCTTGGGTCCAGTGAGGCATGGGATACCTTGGTATTCACATAAAAAAATAATGATAACTATGCCAACCTGGTAGATCTGATAGTTCTTTTTTTTAAAATAAAGTTTGGTCCGAACCTATTTAGCTAAATAGGCTTTCAAAAAAGCCTCAGCTTAGCATATTTATAAAAAAAATTGGTCTGACATGGTCTTCGATAGACTAAGCCATAGGCTCATGTTGGGTAGCCTGATCTATTCCCATACCTAACCTCATGTAATCCAAAATAAATTATATTAACATTTTACAAACTCATATAAGTTCAACACCAGTGCGCATATAAGTTTAACACCTGTGCGCAGTGGCAGACGCAGAGTGTCTGTGGCAGGGGGCGAGGATGCGACTAAATAGCTTTGCTTTATTTCATCTTTAATTTCCATAGAATAACTATCAATTCATTTCGTTTATTTTGGATGGCTAATGATGTCACTCTCTTCGTCTAACTCTACCTGAGCCTATATCTTTAAAGAATATATAACCCTATGTTAAAAAGCTCAGTAACAAAGAAATATGTTGTATTCTTTTTCCTCTTCTTCCCCGTAAATTACTGAAAAATGATTCTAATATAATTAAATTTACACGACTGTATAAAATATTAATGCCAAGGTTTTTGTTTGAGGGGGCGGAATTATATAAAAATAATTTCTGATATAGCTAAAATAACATAACTATATAAAACTTAATAGGCAAAGTTCGAACTCGGGGGAGCGGCCCCCAAGCCCCCATATAGTTCTGCCACTGCCCGTGCGTAGCGGGCGAAAAAATCTAGTAATAATAAAAGTATAAAACACAATACAATGACGACAACGTAAACATGCATTAATATTATACCCTCCAGCATTCTTCAAAACAGCTAGCAGCAAAAACAACAATACTATCTAGTCTAAGATAACAATAGTAATAATTAGGCTATCGAATCTACTGATGGACGAACCTCAAATCAGTTGCATGCTTTATTATACAAAACAAAACAACATTTTGTAGTAGTAGTAATAAATTATTGGACACGGGTGAGTACTGGTTTCCTCTGGTCGTCCTGTTCTTACAGTACCCAGGCCTGGATCAACTTTCAACCCGTCTGAAGACAGCAAATTTTCTGCGCAACAAATGTGCCACTAAAACCGACAACAAAACAACAATAAGCGCCAACGTAAAGGTGCGTGTCCCTTTGCGGTTTAACTGTCTCCACGCTACTCTCGACCTTTGGTGGCAGAATTGCATTCGTTTTATCATTTTCAGAAGCGGAAGACCTTGTTTCAGTCTCATCTACGGAAGCATTCGGCGTTGATCCCTCCACCTGCTCAACACATTACCACACAACAAATTACAACCATAATATTGAGACATTGTACATGGAAATTTTGTTCCCACATACTATTCCAAATGCTAGAATATACTAATTCAGTAGCATAAATTTTCGAAATTACTCAACGCTAGAAAAGGTCACAAAAAGAGGAAACCTGCCTCGAAAATTTCATCAGTGGCCTTAACAGTATCATTGTTTGCACATTTGGAATTAGCTAAACCGGGCTCAGATGAAACAAATTGTTTGTCATCGCCACTCATGTTGTTCCGCCCTTGCTGCATCCCACGATCCTCTTAACTGCGTAGTGCCTCCAAAATTGTTAGTTCTTAGTGCTTAGTCTAGCTCTAAAAACCACACATGTGCCCTGCCGCCATAATCTTTAATGCCCGATAATTCTTAGGCTAGTCTGCAGACAAAGCCGATGCTAAATTACGCCAAAATTTAAATGGGCTGATGGGCTTCAATTATTTTATGCGGATTAGACTAATAACTCTAGGGTCAACAGATGCTCCCCTCACGCAATTTGTACGGGTAGGCTCTAAGACAAATATGAATGTTCTTAGTAGGCCTGGCGGGTCTTTATGAACAAGCTGCGATGCACACCCAGCCGCCGTCCGAGCTCGAAGACATCGGCCTTTGGCCTAATGGTCAACAATATATGAGTACAAGGCTTGGCCTAATAATCAAATCATCGTCTTTCCAGTCGCTCCTAATTCTTGTCCCGTCCTCTTTTCTTTATAATTTATATACATAAACTCCTAAAATACTTAACAAAAGGCCTTGTCCATAAAGTATTTAAAATAGATTTTGTATTTGAAAACAAAGTTGGCATTGAACTAGTTGGGAGAATGATAGTGTGAATTTTGTGCTTGATAATGATATATATATTGTGGATATTTTTAAGGTGGTTTTGGTAGCACTTTACTCTCTTTGTGCTTGTTTTGTTGTTTGTAGGAGGATGGCATGACAATGGAAAAATTGGAGCAAAGTGGAAGAAAGAAAGAAGACAGGCAACTATGGAGTCCCTAGTCATGACCATGACTAGAGGGAAGACAGGAAGCTAAAATAAAGCCAATTGGGCTCAAGCCCAAGCCCATGTACTAGCCAAGCCCATTACACAATTCAATGTTGGAAAAGAAAGCTGGGACACAGCAGAAAAGGGGGAAAAATCAACTTTTCAGATTTCACTTTTTACTTGCTAAATTTAGAAGACACTTTTGGGAAGAAAAAGGGAGAGGAAGCAGACGTCCAAAAAGGAATGCCCAGGAGAGCAAGAACGCAGGGCAGAGGCCAATTTTGGAGAGAAGATCCTTCAAGCTTTGTTTTTCTATTCTCTAATCCTTGGAGAAATTGGTTGTAATATCTTTTACCTTGTTTTCTATTCCATGGGTTTAGAGTAGTTTTCCTTTTCCTCTAGTTTGAAGGATTGATGAAGAATGACTTTTGGAATTTAGGAGATGATGTAATTTTGACTATGAAAACTTGATGCTTGTTGATATTTATGCAATTTCTATATCCAGGGTTTATGATTGTTAATTTAGATGAATGTTTTTGGATCCGAATGTTTGTCTAGATTAATGATTGAATGCCAATTTGATTTGGATATCCGTAATTGTACTTGAATTAAATAGGTGGTAACCGGGTTGATTAGTTCCTTCCCGGGGAATTGTGTAATCAAATTGGGAATTACTCCGCGTAGGTAGTAATTGGTTTGAACTGGGCTTTCTAAATTGTAATGCAATTGAACAATATTTTCTATGGGCGTACCTAGGAATGTTGATTCGATTAGGGATAATTAAGGGGCGTACCTTAATTGTATAATCTGTAAGGAAAAGTTGGTTGTCTAAGCGGACCTGACAACTATAACCGGTTTATCAACTTGTATCATGTTTATGCATCGATGATCTATCCCAAATGCCATTCCAAATCATTCTTTGAACTAGAGGCTTTTAATTCCATAAGTAAAATCCAATCTTGTTTAATTTTGTGCTCTTGAACTCACTTTGATATTTATTTGCTTGTGCATTTCTTCATTTTCTTAATTTTAAATATCATAGTCTTGTGACAATGTCAAATACCCCCTTTTCAACTATTGTATATATTATGAAATTGTTGCAATCCAATCCCTGAGGACTCGACCCTTGTCACTGCTATACTATATCTATTTTGTACTTGGTGACATTGGAATCAATTTTTATTTTGCAGCTATACGACAAGCTGTCAAATTTTGGCGCCGTTGCCGGGGATTGGCGTTCAACCACTACATTCTGTGATATTTTCTATCTTTTTAGTTTGTGATTGGTATTTCTCTTGTTTATGCCTCGTTCTTCTCGTACAGGTGAGTTGATATTTGATCCAGAGATTGAGAAGACAACTCGTAGATTAACAAGGGAAGCCAAGTTAAGAAAAGAATCTAAAGTTTCTACATCAACTTCTGGTTTGTCATTGGCTACAGAGCTAGACACTTCTAGTTCCAGTGGTGAAGGAAGTGATACAGAATCTTTAGAAGAGAAAAACATTGTCATGGCTGAAGATAACCGCACATTGAGGGAGTTGGCTGCTCCTGACTTGACACAGCAGCCCTTATGCATTACATTTCCTACAATTGATGATGAAACTCCCTTTGAATTAAAATCTGGATTGATTCATTTGTTGCCTGAATTTAATGGTCATGCAGGTGAAGAGCCTCACAAGCATCTCCGGGAATTTGATGTTGTATGTTCAAGCATGAAGCCTCCTGGAGTCACAGATGAACAAATCAAACTGAGGGCATTTCCATTCTCATTGAAGGGGAGTGCAAAAGATTGGCTCTATTATCTTCCAGCAGGTAGCATTACAACTTGGACAGACATGGAAAGAAAATTCTTAGAGAAGTATTTCCCAGCCTCAAGAGCTGCAAATTTGAGGAAGGAAATATGTGGCATCAAACAGAAATCAGGTGAAACGCTCCATGAATATTGGGAGCGATTTAACAGGCTTATAATTAAATGTCCTCAACATCAAATCCCACCCCAATTGTTAATTAAATACTTCTATGATGGTTTATTGTTGATGGACAGGAACATTATTGATGCTGCAAGTGGAGGAGCCTTGGTGAATAAGACTCCAACACAAGCCTGGGAGTTGATTGATCGAATGGCAGAGAATACTCAACAATTTGGCACAAGGGATGCAATGCCAACCAATATGCCAAGTGGTGATTCTTCAATGCAAACAATGCAACAACAACTTTCAGAGTTGACAAGCTTTGTTCGCAAGTTGGCCACAGGAAGTATCAAGCCAACTGTCCAGGTGAAGGCATGTGGTATTTGTACAAGTCCTGAACATCAAACTGATGCCTGCCCAACTCTCCAAGAAGATACACCTGTGGATGTGAATGCACTTGAATATTCCAACAGACGTCCACAATACAATCCCTATTCCAATACTTACAATCCAGGTTGGAGAGATCATCCAAATCTTCGGTATGGCAATCAACATCAACAACAAAATCATCCATCTTCAGCACCACAACAAGTGCACCCTCCTCGTCAATATGAAAGGCAACCACCTCAGGCCACAACAAGTTCAAGTCCTTCTTTAGAAGAATTGGTGAAATCCATGGCCACATCAACTTTGCAATTCCAACAAGACACAAAGGCAAGTATTGAAAAATTGCAAAGTCAAATGAATCAAGTGACTGAGGAAGTTAGGCAAATTCGAGAGAAAGGAAAGTGGCCAGCTCAACTCGAGCCAAATCCAAAGAACATGAATGCAATGATTTTGAGGAGTGGAAAGGAATTTCAAGGTCCATCTCCAATTTCAAAGGAGCAAAATGAAGAGCAAATTGAGAAGGAGATTGAAAAGGAGACAGAAACTTCAAATAAGGTAAACTCTAATTCAAGTCCTTCATATCAAACTAAAGTACCTCCTTTCCCTGACAGGTTAAAGAAGCCTCCAAAGGTTGACAAGAGGAAAGAAATGCTTGAGATATTCAAGAATGTTCAATTGAACATTCCACTTTTTGAAGCTATCAATCAAATCCCCAAGTATGCAAAGTTCTTGAAGGATTTATGCACCAACAAGAGAAAGCTTAGGGGAGATGAACACATAATAGCAGGTGAGAGTGTCTCTGCGGTGATAAAAAGAAAAATCCCACCTAAAACAGGTGATCTGTGTATGTTTTCAATTCCTTGCAAAATTGGAACGAAAGAGGTGAGCAAAGCCATGCTAGATTTAGGTGCTGCAATAAATGTTATGCCAAGATCAATGTATGATTCCCTAAATCTAGGTCCATTAAAAGAAACAGGAATTATTATTCAACTTGCTGATAGAACAAATGCTTATCCGGATGGTATGCTAGAAGATGTGTTAGTGTAAGTCAATGATGTTATATTTCCTGTTGATTTTTATGTTTTGGACATGAATGATGCTCATTGCTTTAACCCACCTCCTCTTTTGTTGGGAAGACCTTTTATGTACAATGCAGGATCAAATATTGATGTGAAGAAAGGCACACTTACCTTGGAATTTGATGGAGAAGAAATTCATTTAAATCTTTTTGAAGCTATTAAACATCATGATGATTCTGAAGCTCTATACTCCATTGATGTTATTGACCCTTTGGTGCAGGAAACATTTGAATTAGCCAACAAGGATGAATTGGAAATTGCTTTGACAAAGCATCACAAGTTAGAGAATGAGATGGAGATAGTTGTGAGCAAGAAAATACAAAGGGCTATACAAGAATTAGGCTCACTTCCTCAAGAGCCACAAAGGTATGAAGTAGCTCCAATTTTTATTCCTAAAACTAGTGAACGTTTGTATCCATCTGTGTTGCAGGCACCTAAATTGGAGTTGAAGCCCCTACCAGAGAATTTGAAATATGTGTTCTTGGGTGATGAAGAGACTTTGCCAGTAATCATCTCTTCAAAGTTGACAACCGAACAAGAGGAGAAATTGGTTCGTGTGCTTAGAGATCACAAAACAGCTATTGGATGGACAATAGCAGATATAAGAGGCATAGATCCCTCCTTTTGTACTCACAGGATCACACTTGAAGAAAATGCCAAGCCAGTCAGACAAGCTCAAAGGAAGTTGAATCCAATTATGACTGAGGTAGTGAAGAAAGAAGTCATGAAACTACTTGATGCAGACATCATCTACCCTATCTCAGATAGTAGTTGGGTGAGTCCTGTTCAAGTTGTTCCAAAGAAAGCTGGAGTGACTGTTGAAGAGAACAACGATGGTGAGAAACTTCTTGTTCGTAAGCAAACTGGGTGGAGATAGTGCATAGATTACCGTAAGCTAAATGGTGTAACAAAGAAGGATCATTTTCCTCTCCCTTTTATTGATCAAATGATTGAAAGATTATCTGGACATGCTTATTATTGCTTTCTAGATAGTTTTTCAGGGTATTTTCAGATTGCAATAGCACCGGAGGATCAGGAAAAGACTTCTTTCACATGCCCATTTGGAGTGTTTGCTTATAGAAGAATGCCTTTTGGACTTTGCAACGCCCTAGCCACATTCCAAAGGTGTATGATGAGTATTTTTTCTGAATATGTTGAGAAAATCATTGAGGTATTTATGGATGACTTTAGTGTTCATGGTAATAGCTTTGATGAATGTCTAGGAAATTTGGCTTTGATTCTAAATCGATGCATTGAAACTAATCTTGTGTTGAATTGGGAAAAATGTCAATTTATGGTTGAACAAGGCATTGTTTTAGGTCATAAAGTGTCATCACAAGGTATAGAGGTAGATAAGTCTAAAGTTGATTTAATTGATGCTCTACTTTATCCTTGTTCTGTGCGAGAACTTCGTGGATTTTTAGGCCATGCAGGTTTCTATAGGCGATTCATCAAGGACTTTTCCAAAATTGGAGCACCATTGTTTCGATTGCTGCAAAAAGATGTGTCATTTGAGTTCAATGATCAATGCAAGTGTAACATCCCACATCGGTTGGAGAGGGAAACGAAGCATGCTTTATAAGGGTGTGGACACCTCTCCCTTGTAGACGCGTTTTAAAGCCGTGAGGGCGGGTTGGGCCAAAGCGGACAATATCTACAAGTGGGTGTGACTGGGACGTTACAGACGGGTTGGGCCAAAGCGGACAATATCTACAAGTAGGTGTGACTGGGACGTTACAGATGGTATCAGAGCCAGTACCCAGGCCGGTGTGCCAGCGGGGATGCTGGGCCCCTAGGGGGGTGGATTGTAACATCTCACATCGGTTGGAGAGGGAAACGAAGCATGCTTTATAAGGGTGTGGACACCTCTCTCCTGTAGACGCGTTTTAAAGCCGTGAGGACGGGTTGGGCCAAAGCGGACAATATCTACAAGTGAGTGTGACTGGGACGTTACAGCAAGCAAGCCTTTAACAAGTTGAAGGAACATCTCACAACCCCTCCAGTGATTCAACCACCAAATTGGGAGCTACCATTTGAGTTGATGTGCGATGAGAGTGACACTGCTGTTGGGGCTGTGAAACTTTTGACAATTTCGTCACACGAGTATTTTTAAAATATCCCAGGTTAAATTTATTAAATGAAAAGAGTTATGATTCGTGGGAAAGGGGTTTTAAGGATATATTTCACTTTTTATTACTCATGTGGGGAACTTTGATTTCAAACGGTGCTGTGGACCTCCCCGGCATGAAACTTTTGACAATTTCATGCCTTGAAGATCCTTGCCATGAAACTTTTGACAAGTTCCCACTACATGAGTATTTTCTGAAACATAATAATCTTGGTTTTCAATTTTATTTAATGAAACCAATTTATGATGGCGGAGTTAGGAGTAGGGATATATTATAGGTTGTCACGTTTTTATTACTCGTGTTAAGAAACTGTGCCCCCGAAAGCGCACAGTGTCAAAAATTGCAGTAATTTATAGTAAGACCGGATCGTTCACTGGAGGATGTGCGATGGAAGCAGGGCCCACGTCGTTTTACTAGATTTTCCACTCGTATTGCTCCAATTGGTTTGAAAAGTGATTAATCATCTACTGACTGAATTTAAACTAAATTACAAAAGCATTTAAATCTATTCTACAAAGCATATAAATTCTATTCTAGAAAGCGATTAAATTTATACTAGAAAGCCAATAGAGTTATTCTAAGAATTCAGTAATTACTATCTGTAAAAGCAATGAAAATTTTACACTATGCTAGCTATGAAGCTGATTCACAGTGTGGACAGAAGAGATAGGAAGAAAAGAATAAAAATTGGACAAGAATTAGATAAGGCATAATTAAACTTCCATTTTTATACACAGATCTTTGCTTGGGATAATCCTGTCAGATAGCTAATTCTCATGCTCTCAGTACTGCGTTCCCTTTAACAGACAGGTACTTACAGCATGAGTTTACATGTTCTTAAGACCGCAATTTCTAAGATACCACCGATTTGTAACTGCCCTGGCCAGGGTATGTTATTTCATCTGTGGTGGATAAGCAACACCTGACAGATCATTAATTGAAATGCCAAGTACTACCATCATTCTCCCATGTCACACCCAAAGATTCTAATCAAGTCTGAACTATCCCTTAACTGTCAATTCTAGTAGCAGTTACACAACTCTCAACACAACCGAGTGACCTCTAACGAAAGCATTTAAAAGAAAGCATTAAAGAAAGCATTTAAAATCCTATCGCTCGGAGGTTTTGAAGGTCTGACCCTGGTAGTAAAAGACAGCTCCCCATCAGAATGAAGGAGTATGGATCAAGAATTCCCGGCTCTCGGTGAACTACTCGTGTGTTCACTTCCTTCCGGGTGGTTATGAGATACAAACTAATGAAATGAACTAATAAATTAGTTCATTCCGGATGCACTCAATCAGGACTCAAAAATAGGCTTTGGCAGAAGAGGATAGAAGTTGAAAGAAAACTCAACCCTATCTTAGAAAATAACCAAGGCCTGGGTGTTGTTCCTCTAAGATTATTTACTACACTGTATTTGAGTCCAAGTGGACCCCATCTCGGTGTAATATTTAATCTCAGATTCCCAACAAACAACAATTTCGGAAAATAATGAGTGAAAACCATTCCCTAAACAGGTACTAGACTCTCAATTTAAATACAGATCCGTTCAGTCTAGATGAGACCTAATCGCTGACTCTGCTTCTAATTTCCCAAAATCAACCCTTGACAGAATATGAACTAGTCATAACTGAAGAATTTATCCCTTACTTAGATCCGGATTTTATAAAAGAATTTTTTGTTGGAATTTTAATATGCAATATCTGTTTACAAATACAGACTCCTATTGTCCAAGGGACGTATCCCAAAATATTATAGACCACATTAATTACATAATAGTAGCATGCATACGGATATAATGAAGTGTAAAATGAATTGACCCAAAATATACTGGCCGGTCTAGACAGAAGGTGAAACACAAACATGAAGTGGTCAGAGGACCAAAGAAATGGCAGAATAATCGGGTGGACTGTAAACATCTACTGTCCAATTTCCCAATTACTCGGATGGAGCGAATTTAGACAGCTTAGACCCTACAATGGCAGTGTCAATGCCAGTTGGGCCTCCACTGTCTGTGAATTCAGATAAAAACCTACATGCTTCTTTTCTGTAATGATCATTAGTTAGCATTGACAGATGTTGACTGATTCACACTCCAGATTAGAATTCAAGTTTGGAAATTAAGATGAGGAAAATAAAACTGTATCTGGATAGGAGTCAGCTGAGCAGCTATTATAATCCCGGATGGACGAACCGCCAAGGCTTCCACTGACTGCCATCCAGACCATGCAAAATAACACTTAGTAACTAATACCCAGAATACGAGCTAGTTATCCGTGAGGGAATACCCGCCAACATTAGTCTGATGTATTCTTTACTAATTGTTACACACAATACGCAAAAGACAAAAGGAAATAAAATAAAATAAAGAGAAGAACTTGTATGAGAGACATTGGTTTCTCATGCAAGGTTATGGAATCAATCCATATTTGATGGCTTAAATAATCCCTCCTACCATAATTAATTACAGTCCGGATTATATGTTTAAGGCATCATGGTTTTGTTTATAGAAAAATATTTTAATGACAATTAAACAAAGATCCTTTAATCATAACAATTAGTGATTTAACCATTGCTAATTACAATCATTAATCATTACTGACTAGAGGGTTCAATTAATTAAATGATGGGAAATGGAGAATCAAAATTTTGGCAGCATAACGCCTTATATTGCGATTCTAGGATATTACATCTTAATCCGTGGGATTAAGATGTGAGTGTTTGCAATATAATAGGGGTCAAGAAATCAGAAGTTTTGAGACAAAATAGAAGAGAGGATTCTTTCGAAATACCATAAATTGTGTCATGAGCCTAGACCCGCGACATGGGTACCTCGACAGGTTTTCAGAAATTTTGGCAGAGTTTCACCTTGTGTCGCTAAGCAGGGGTTGTGTCGCGGACCGTGGGTCCGCGACAGGAGTTTGACGACACAAGATTTTCTGAAAATTTCAAAGTATTTGGCTCCCAGTTGCTAATCTGGAAATTGTGTCGCGAGGCGTGGCCTCGCGACAGGGTGTCTAGCGACTGGGTTTTTAAAAATATTTACAAGGCATAATTTCCTGTCTCAGAATAGAGAGTGTCTCGCGGACCGTGGGTCCGCGACAGGGGTGTTCCGCGACAGGAGCCATGCAGAGAAAAATAGCAAGAGTTTGGGTCCCTGGTCGCTAAGCAGGGTTTGTGTCGCGGACCGTGGGTCCACGACAGGAGTGCCTCGCGATCGAGGGTTTCAAAATTTTAAGACAAGTGTCCCTAAACATCCATGTCGCGGAACAGCCTCCCTGTCGCTAGACGTGGCCTCGCGACAGGAGTCGGTTAGCGACATTGATGGTTCAGGACACAAGTCAGTAAAAGCAGAGTTGAACAGTGGCATGCAAACGGCGTGATCTCACCCTATTTCGGATTAAAAAGCATTTCTAAGCTAAAAACAACCAAACAACAATGGAAAAATGCAAGAACATGCTAGAACAGAAATAATCTAAACTGGAACAGTATTTAAAAATAAAGCACTATCCTAATCTAGGGTTTGACCACACACATACATAACATCATCCATAAAAATAATGACAATAAGCATAATAAAGGGAAATGGGGGTCAAATGACTCCAAAATGAAAATGAAAGCATTAAATCCATCGGGTGTGAGACCCATTTCATGATTTGGGACACGTAATGCGAATATTTTCCCCTATTATTAAATGGGTTTGTTAATACCCATCATTTGGGTATTACAAAACCCTAAAACAAAGTTTAGATGGAAAAACATGGTGAAAACTGGCTACCTAACCACTGGAACAGTGGAAAACAGTAAACAAAACACTACACTAAGCTAAACTATGGACATAATTAAATAATACAAAAAATTAAAAACTAAACTACACTACCTAAGAACTGGGCGCTGATCTTGCCTTCAAGAGGATGAATTCTAATTTTTCCACACCTGAGCTCATGGGGGTCACCTCATATTTATAGAAGTGGAACCCTAGGCCCATGGGCTTGATCTGAGGCCCACTGTGTCTCAAGACATCACACTGTGTCGCGGAACTGGAAGTCTGTCGCGGAACATCACTGCATGTGGTAAGGCTTCTCGACTGGGTCTTGGGTCTCTATTGGTGCGTCTGTGTCGCTAATCAGGCCTGTGTCGCTAAACCCTCCTGTGTCGCTAGGCCATGGACCGCGACACAGGAGCTTCCACGATCGGGTGTTCCAGGACTGGGCTGAATGGGCCAGATGGGCCGAAATTGTTCTTTTTGTGGGCTTTTTCTATCTTTTCCCATCTTTTTGTATTCCTTTTTCTTTTCTTTCTTTTTCTCATGTTTTTGGATTTTTCTAACATAAATGTGTAATAAAATTACATATTTATGCATTTTTCATACCAGCTCAATATTTTTATAATTATGCATAAATCAGTTCAATTCAACTGCTTTCTTATTTAATATAAGACTGGAATGCGACCAAATGCCCGTTTTAGACACGGAAATGGATTGAAAATAATGGTCATTTCTGGCCATTATCAACACCCTCACATTTAATACTGATCGTCCCCGAGCAGTCAGAGTCAATGTTCTAGAGAACACGGACTCTGCATATTCAATTCATTTTCGTGGCTTCATAAATCACATTCTTTTTGGATTGGGATAAGACAATAAAAAACTACAAGTGTTAAATCCCCTTGATTGCAGTGTTTAATGAAATGATACTTGCTCACTACATCGGGCCTACAAATCAAACATTATTATCAACCCTTCATGAATATCATGTTTGAAAGATGCAAAGATCAAGAATGAGAATTAAGGTATGACACGAACATAATTCATAAAACAGAGCCTCACATATAAGAGAATCGGAAAGTTCACTCACTCTCAATTGGGATTTAATAATGAACGCTCAAAATCAATTTTAATTAAATTATCCCATAAGCTTGCAATTAGACCAACTCGCCACCGGCTCATTTCCTCAAATCGAGATCATGAGGTCTTATTCAAGGGTTATAACGGGGCATACGGTTGTAACATTCGGTAGGAAAGGGAAATTATTGGGCTAAGAAATGGCAAGAATTTATTCTATCATAACATGGCATTTTTATTTAAAATTTATGATCATCACTATTTTTCTTTCTTTCTTTTGCTTTTCTCTTTTATTGCATGACATTAGACTAAGTCTAATTTGCTTTGTCATTTGCAATTTATTTGTGTTGAATGGGACTTAACACACGATTTTTTTTTTTGATCATCATAGATTTAATGCCTTTGATAGAATTTATCCTTGCACACTTGGGTTGAATATTTTGGTCTTTGTAGGCTAGGAAAAATATAGTGGGTTTCAAAGACAAATTAGGCTTATAGGCTCGAATTGGTTAATCCTAAGGGGGAAATATTTTTGGTTTGGATTTCAAAAGAAGGCCAAAAATTTGGGTTTTTCTAAGTGCCTCGATCATATGCTCGATTTCAGGAATATGGCATGGTCTTGAATCGGTCCCAATTGCAAGTTCTAGTTTCCTTTAATCAAATTGATTCACACATCAAAGAAAAAGAATGAGTAAAGGTGACTCATGGCTCAAATCTCACAAGGTTGGATTGATTCATGTCATACAATATTCTCAAATTTAATCAAAGCTTAATCCCAACACTTTATTCAATCAAAATCTCTAACATGCAGATTTATTACCCAATAAGTTGATCGCATCATTAGATTTTTATAGCTCAAAACCTCAGGAATTCATTTCATGCATGTTTTCAATTATATTATCCCAAATTAAAAGTTTGAAAATTTAATCACAAGCCTAAATTCAACATATGAATTTAGAGCAGGTTTATGCATACTTTTGCTGGTTATTTAATTTAAAGCAGTAAAGAGGCACTGCTGACATACGGAGTATGTCAACAACATATTTTTGGCCTGACAGTCACTTATTCATCTCGGACTGCCAGACATCTTTTCAAGAAGAAAGCGAATAAAAATTGTTTGTGGATCTCGAAAGTTTGAGTTCCATTCGTGGAAAGCGATAAATTACATCATTTATAAGAGATTCTTATGCAGTTAGTATGAACCTGCATACAAAAGAAGAAATCCCTTATATGATGCCTACACTAGAGCTTAAGTAAGATACATCATATTAGGATTCATTCTTCCTATACTCTTCCCTCTCTCAGAACATGTATCTGCTCCAGTGGACAAAACTTGTCAAGTCACATCGCAGACACCAGCCATTGTGGTCTCTCAGGGGTTCATGCATCCTTGTGCAGTAGACCCTGGGGTGGTTGGTCTGCAAATAGGTAGGGAGTGTCCGGATCGTCCGCCATCCAAGAGAGAGTGTTGGTGGATGTGTAGTTCAGGACCGATCTATCGGTCACCATTCTCTCTATCATTGTGATCCCCTGATTGACCTGGCCTTTATCTAACTTGCTCATAAGCATCAGTCCACGGGTGAAGATTGACGCTTTGTGATTGTCCTCGATGCCTGGCCGCAGTAGTTCACAGGCTTGTTCCTCATCCCCTTCTGTGAATGCTAGGAGTGCTGGGACGATTTGAAGATTGAAGTTTCCAGCCTCCATGCATGTGTGCAGAAATCTCTCTTTCTGCCACCGTATCCTCTCTTGCCACTGCCTCACCTTAGAAGTGTCCAACTCGCATCGCTTGTACACGATGGCGAGATTTCCTGCGTCCCTGAGCTTTTTGCATGTCTCTTGTGCAGTGACTACTTCCCTGATTTCATCCTCTCCTATTCGGGAGAGGATTTCACCTAGGAGCTCCAGTGGCAAGTCCAGCAGCTGGGTTCCTCTGGGCACTGGGTCCGGGATTTGAAGATTGCCCCTGAAAAGATAAGAAGTGATGAATCCAATTTTATAATTTCCTCTGAGATTACTCAAGTTTGGAAACCAACATCCTCACATTTAGAGTTTTGCTCTAAATGTGAGATTATTAAGTTTCCTATGTGAGTTTTAATTTAAAGCATGGGTAAATAAAAAGATAGGGGTCATTGGGCCCCTATATATTTTTAATGGGCCATTGGGCCCAAAAGTTTGATTTTCCAATATTATTAAACAAGTTCAAGAAACTTGTTGGAGATGGAATGAGATGGATGCTGGAGATGAAATGCTCGAATTTTTTTAGAATGTGCAGTGGATGCGTGGCGAAATGGATTTGCTATTTCTGGATCGTTTGGACTGTATTGGACAGTTGAAACATCCCCAGGAATTTGCAAACACTATTTTTTAATTTTAAAGAGTTGACTATTTTTAATTAAGGAAAGTGGGGGGTGAGTGGTCCCATTTGGATTTTTGAAAAGGATAGCAGTTGAGTGACAAAAATACTGCTATCTACTCACACTACAGTTCCATTGGGAACAAAAGCACAAGTCAAATAATGAATCTATTAACTATTTTTGTCTTTTTCCAAAAGGTTGCTTTTATTAAAAAGTGGAAGTCTCCCATTGGGTGTTTGTACTATGTTTCCATAAACAAACAAACATTTATTCCCACAAGATTGAAACATGTGGAAACAAATATGCCAAAAAGATCTTCCACTTTAATGCTCCCAGATAACACTGCAGATGCATCTATTTCAAGATCAAAAACAAAGTTGAACAGGAACATCAAGCATTCAACCCTAAAAACTTAAGATAGAAAAACCAACAACATCATGGTGCTCAAAACAGCACCCCAACATTCATCAGTTTGTTCTTTCAAGTTTTAAACTTCCAAAATTTTTAACTATTGACAGTTTTAAACAAGTTCTCAAACAGACTTTTAAGGGTTTCAAAAACGGTTTCAAAAGGGCTCCTTAAAACCGAGAGCACTAAAAACCTTAAAACAGAAAAACACAGGCGCACACAAATCACATTATGCCTTTCACAAGTCGAAATAAAGACAAAAGAACAAGGAAAACTAAAAGAGCCATGAACAGGGGGGAAAAATGGGGTTCTACCCTGCCCTCCGTGGTTCAGGTCTGGGTAAAGGTCCCAGATTCGGAAGGATCCTATAAAATCTGTCCATAGTTTCCCTTTAAAAAAAACGGATGGTTGAGTGCGAAGAACACGGTGGTGTTCGTTCGGGAGAGAGGAGGGTGATCAGGAGAAGTTGGGGAGATGAGTGAAAATGAGGAGAATGCAGGGAAAGGAGGTGAGGAGGGGGGTATAAATACTGAAAAAGCTGGTCGCGGAACCCCAGACCGTGTCGCGGAACAAGGTTCCTCGACCAGGGCCTAGCGACATTAGACATGTCGCAGAATTGGAGTCCGGTCGCGAGGCAGTGCCTCGCGACAGGGGTATCGCGACCGAGTTCTGTAAAGGAAAAAGTCAACGGGGAAAGGTGTCGCGGAATAGAAGGCCGGTCGCGAGGCCATGGCCCGCGACAGGGGTTCCGCGACAGCGTCAGAAGGAGTTAGAGATAAATGCGAGTGTGTCGCTGGCCAGGCCTAGTTGCGGAGCATTGCTGCGTGACATAGTGGTTGCTTCGCGACACAAAATTTTGAATTTTCAAATTTTTCGTGGTCTGGGCCCGAGCGTGGTATTGGGCCTGAATCCACTTTATTTGATTTGGACCTGAATAAATTCAGTCCAAATAAATTCAAAATACTGGGCTGAAATTAAAGAAGGATCCACTTGCACAAATTAGGTTGGGTTAATTCCATTTGTTTGCAAAAATTATTCCGGATTTAAATTGCTTCAAATTCCGGAAATATTTTCTTAAATTCATGGAATTAATCCAACCAAGAACCTGGTTTTCCGTGTTACTTTTCTGCTCCTCTTTTTGATGGTTCCGAACTTTCTGCAAGACAGATAAATAAAACGCATTAGATTTTCTCCAAATATCAACATCCTCACATTTAGAGTCTTAGTACTCTAAATGTTTAATTGATTTTTGGGTATTTTCTTGTTATGAAAATAATATAATATACTATAATAATATACTATATATATATGAAATGAAATTTTTTTTGTGTTTTTAATGCTGTTTCTTATTATGTGTAAGCCGGGTCTGCCACTGCTTGGCTTTCTTTCTCCGGATCAAACTGTCCGAGGTACTCCTTCAATCGATGTCCACTCACCACTATGTTGCCCTTGTCAGTTCGGATCCTGACGGCTCCATTTTCAAACACTTCTAGCACTTCATGTGGTCCTTCCCATCTGGATTTAAGCTTTCCAGGGAACAGCTTCAACCTAGAATTGAACAATAATACATTTTGACCAACATAAAAATGCTTAGGCTTAATCCGACGATCGTGCAACTTCTGGGTCCGCTCCTTATAAATTCGAGAGCTTTCATAAGCTAGCGCTCGTATTTCCTCAATTTCATTGAGGTCCAACTTACGTTTCCTCTGAGCAACTTTCGGATCGAAGTTGAGCGTCTTAACGGCCCAGTAAGCTTTATGCTCTAGCTCTACAGGCAAATGACAGGCTTTTCCGAAGATAAGCCTATATGGAGACATCCCAATGGGAGTCTTATATGCTGTGCGGTATGCCCATAGAGCGTCATTGAGCTTACGTGCCCAATCCTTGCGGGTTATCCCGACAGTGGCTTCGAGTATGTGTTTGATTTCGCGATTGGATACTTCGACTTGACCACTAGTCTGAGGATGATAAGGCGTGCCTATCTTATGGAGGATCCCGTTTTTATTCATTAAAGTTTCGAAAGCTTTATTAATAAAGTGTGTTCCTCCATCAGATATCACCACCCTAGGTATGCCAAATCTACTGAAAATGTTGTTCTTGAGGAACTTGATGACTTAGCTACCATCATTGGTCAGTAATGCGACAGCCTCGACCCACTTGGACACGTAATCGACAGCTACCAAGATATAGTAGTTTCCACCAGATGGTGGGAACGGTCCCATAAAGTCAATGCCCCATACATCGAAAATCTCAAGTGTGAGAATCCCCTTTTGAGGCATCTCATCCCTCTTGGAGATGTTTCCTAATCTTTGGCATTTGTCGCAACCTTTCACAAATGTCCTGCAATCCTCATAGATGTGAGGCCAATAAAATCCACATTCGAGGACCTTAACAGTTGTTCGCATTGCATTTGCACAATCAAGCATGTCCATGGTTTTCCGACATCGCTAACTTCTTGGCGTGCGGAATAACCCCACAGTTTTCGAACTATCATCAGAAGAATAAGTTCAACCGAGATGTATTAAACTAATTCTGGGAAGAACCTTATCTCTTCAAACACTGCGCCGATTCAATAATCAGGCGATGTGTGACCGAGCATGAAGCCTATCAAATTGTCAGAAAATGCCATGAATCAGAATATGGAGGTCACCATGGTCCCGCTCGAATCGAGATAAGTGGTCAGCAGCACCATTATCTCGACCTCGCCTATCTTTTATTATGATGTCGAATTCTTGCAATAGAAGTACCCACCTGATTAATCGAGGTTTTGCATCTTGTTTGCTAAACAAGTACCTCAATGCAGAATGATCGGTGTATACTATAGTCTTCGTACCTATAAGGTACTGTCTGAATTTATCAAACGCGAAGATTACAACATACATCTCTTTCTCCGTTGTGGTGTAGTTGACTTGGGCCTCATTCAGGGCATGACTTGCGTAATGAATCACGCAATGTCTCCCATCCTTATGTTGCCCAAGAACTGCACCTACGGCGAGATCACTAGCATCGCACATTACCTCGAAAGGTATTGATCAATCGGGTGGTTGCACTATCGGTGCAGAAACAAACATCTTCTTGAGCGTGTCAAAGGCTTGAACACACGCTTCATTTATTAAGAAAGAATTTTCTTTACAAAGCAGATTAGTGAGCGGCTTGGCAATTTTAGAGAAATCCTTAATGAATCTCCGGTAAAAACCGGCATGCCCTAAGAAGCTCCTAACTGATTTGATCGAGTTAGGAAGAGGGAGATTGGAAATGATCAAAACTTTGGCTGGATCAACCTCAATACCTGCACGAGAAATGCGGTGACCTAACACTATGCCCTCAGTGACCATAAAATGGCACTTTCCCCAATTTAAAACCAGGTTAGTGTCCTCACATCTCTTTAAAATCTTAGCAAGATTAGTCAGACATTCATCAAATGTATCTCCATATACAGAGAAGTCATCCATGAAGACCTCAATGCATTTTTTGATAAATTCAGAGAATATAGACATTATGCATCTTTGAAAAGTAGCTGGTGCATTGCAAAGACCGAAAGGCATGCGCCTGTAGGCAAAAGTGCCATAAGGGCAAGTAAAAGTTGTTTTTTCATGGTCTTCGCTTGAAATAACAATCTGATTATATCCAGAATAACCATCCAAAAAGCAATAAAACTCTCTCCCTGCCAACCTCTCAAGCATTTGATCAATAAATGGCAATGGAAAATGGTCCTTGCGGGTGGCTTAATTCAGCTTCCGGTAGTCGATGCAAACTCTCCATCCGGTCACTGGCCTGGTTGCAACCTCTTCTCCTTGCTCATTCTTGGTTATGCACATCCCTCCTCGTTTTGGCACGACCTGCACTGGGCTAACCCATTTGCTGTCAGATATAGGATAGATTATACCAGCGTCTAAGAGCTTGATAACCTCCTTTCTTACCACTTCTTGCATGAGGGGGTTCAAACGCCTCTGAGGCTGACAGGAGGGTTTATACTCTTCTTCCATTTAAATCCTGTGCATGCAAATAGAAGGGCTTATTCCTTTTATATCAGAAATGGTCCAACCTATTGCATGTACATGTTTCTTAAGAATGACCATCAGAGCATTTTCTTGCTCTTGGGAGAGCTTAGCCGAAACAATCACATGTAATTTTTTATGTTCTGCGAGAAACGCGTACTTGAGATGATCGGGTAATGTTTTAAGTTCAAGCTTTGGTGGACATTCAACGGAAGGGAGTAATTTGCGAGAAATGGGTAGTGGGAGATCAGATTTACCTTCGGGACCCTGCGTCAGTACAGGGCCCTCTTCTTCCTCTTCGGTGCCATCGTTCTCCTGTGCAGTGAAATCAGCACCGTCATATGCTTCAAGGTCCCCGGAATCGGGATCCTCAAATTGGACGGCGCTGCACTGTTCCTTTGGCTCAGCACCAGCAGGCATCAGTACCTGCTTTGAAGATTCATACAGCATCACTTCATCATTGTTTCCAGAGTCTAGCTCTTTCCTAACTATTACATCATCAAATGAAAAACAAGAACTGTCGTTTGGGAATTTCTGCAGTTGCTCCATGTCGAAGATGACTTCATCCCCATCAACGCGGAGTGTCACCCTTCCGGACTTAGCATCAATCAGTGCTCCGCTTGTGGCCAAGAACGGCCTGCCTAAGATGAGAGGCATGTCGGAGTCCTCCTCGATGTCCAGAATGATGAAGTCCACTGGAAATGGAGTACTGCCGGCTTTGATTATCACATCTTTCAAAATTCCGATTGGCTTTGTAATTGACTTGTCTGCAAGCTGGAGCCTCATTTTGACAGGTTCCACCACTCCAAGCTTAAGACGTTTAACCATGGTTAATGGCATAACGTTAATGCTGGAGCCGAGGTCACATAGTCCTTTTCTGGCTTTTTTTGGCCAATCCGAATCGGCAATGTATAACATCCGGGGTCCTCTTTCTTCTCTGGCAGCTTCTTTTGAATAATAGCACTGCAAGTGCTGTTGAGTACCACCAATTCGTCCTGCTCAACCTGTCTCTTTCCTGAAATCATTTCTTTCAAGAACTTAGCATAGACTGGCATTTCAGAGATCATTTCAATCAAAGGAATGGTAATCTCAACTTCCCGCAGTCTTTTCAGAAATTTTTCAAACTTCAGATCCTGTTGCTTATTTTTAAGTCTAGCCGGGTAAGGAACCCTAGGCATGAACTTGTTTTTGTTATCATGTTTTGGTGGTGGATGGTTAGAGGTTGTACCTTCACCATTACCGTTTTCTGTTTCTGCCGTTCCTTTTGCAGCGTCAGTCTGCTGTTCGGCTTCTTTCTGTTCATCCATTGCTTCTTCATCAGCATTGTCAACAGCATCATCATCTTCCTCATGAGTGTTTCCAGTATCCGCTCCCCTTGGTCCAGCCAGTGTCTTCCCAGATTTCAGAGTTATTGCTTTGCATTGCGGGTTCTTTTCCGCAGTGCTTGGCAACGTCCCTTTATCCCTTTTCTGCATTTCATTAGCCATCTGAGTAACTTGGGTCTCCACATTTCTGATAGAGGCCTGCAGCTGAGTGTTGATCTCTTTCTGGCTGGTGATAAAATCAGTCATCAAATTCTCCAGCCTTGAAGGGGGCTTTTGATTTTGATTCTGATTTTGGTTTTGGTTCCATTGGCCTTGGTTTGGAATGAATTGAGGCTGGAAATTTTGGGGCTGAAAGTTTTGGAAGTGCTGGGTAGGCTGTTGGAAATTTTGAGGGGGTCTCTGCTGGATCTGGGGTTGGAAGCCTGGGTTCTGAAAATTCTGTCCCCTGTTCTAATTGAATCCTTGGTTCTGCTGAGGATTGAATTGCTGCTGTTGTGGTTTGTTCAAGAGGTGGGAGTTAAGGGCATTGTTGTTTGAGTATGACATGTTTAGGTGTCTATTTGGGAAAGCTCCTGCAAAGTTACAACTTTCAGCTGCAATCTGTTCGCATGTATCAGTTGCGTGAGCACCTTGACACAGTCCACAAATCACATCTGTTTGCTGTCCTTGAGTAGAGCTCCCAGCTCCTTGATTAACAGACAATGCTGCCACCTGCTCTTGAAGCTTTTCAATATCTGATTTTTCTGTTGTACCTACAGCACACAAACCACGAGGGGGAGGGGAATTAACATCATCAGTTAGAACAGATCTATTTACACTCATTGCTTCAATCTTGCCCCATGCTTGATCCATTGGAATGTATAGCAGATGTTGACCGCCGGCAGCATCAAGCTTGTTTTTCCACGCTGGGGTCAAACCACTATAGAACTTTCTCAATTTCTCCCAATCATGGAAACCATGCTGGGGACATTTCCTAAGCAAGTTGAAGAACCGTTCCTTTGCGTCATACAGGGACTCGTCTGGCTTCATTTTGAATTCCGCAATCTTAGAGCGACATTCATCCACCTTGGACTCCGGGAAGTATTTCGTTAGGAAATTTCTGATCACGTCCTCCCATGTGGACTTCTGATTTACGGGCAGTGATTTGTACCATGTTCGTGCTCCGCTAGTCAGAGAGAAAGGAAACAGCCTTAATCGAATGGTGTTAGCGGATACATTCTGGTTCTTGATAGTTTCACACAATTCTAAGAAAGTCTGCAGATGATCATGGGGATCTTCATGACTTGCCCCTGCGAACTGGTTGCTCTGAACAAGATTGATGAGGGCCGGCTTTAATTCAAAATTCCTGGCCAAGAATGCAGCTTATCCAGGAATGTTCAAATATGGCTCTAAGATTGGCTGCATGTAATCAGCGGCTGCTGCTTGTTGATTGTTCTCAACTCCTCCTTGATATTGTTGTGGGTAGTAGTTCTGATGCATATAATAGTTCCTAGGATCATTGAAGTCATTAGGATTCGGGGGATTCTAATGGGGATTCTGGTACTGCTGATTTTGCTGGTTTTGGAAATTTTGGTGGTTTTGGTTATTTGGTGGGTTTTGGGGGTTCGGGTTGGGAGGAGGTGCCTCGAAGTGTTGCTGTTCAATGTTTGGTGGGTTCCCACCTCCCTGTATGATCTGAGGAGGGGGATCATCCAAATCATCGTTATCAGCATCTTCGGGGTCTTCCTCAATGTTGTGGAGTGGTGGGTTGGGTGGAATGATCGGAGGAATGTCAGGGTTGGTCATATCGGATATGTCGCTACTGGTGCTCGGTAGGGTTGTAAACGAACCGAATCGAACCGAATACCACAGTGTTCGCTTTGATTTGATAAGCTTTTCGAATATTATCGAATCGAATCGAATTATTCTATAAGGTAATTTAATAATTAATAAAATTAATTTTAATTATTAAACTTAAATATTGAATTTGATTTATAGATCAAATTTAATATTTTAATATTATATATAAATATATTTATATTAATTAGTAAATATAGTCACTAAAATTAAATTTTTAAATTATTTAACAAAATAAATTTATATATTTATATATAATTTTAATATAAAATCGAATATCGAATCGAATCAAATATTAATCGAATATCAAAATTCCGAATAATTTCGAATCGAATCACGAATCGAACCAAAAATATTTGATTCTTTTACAACCCTAGTGCTCGGTGAAAGTAATGCCTATCTTTCCCGTTCTCGTCTTCGTTTAGTCTCCGCCCTAAGACGTCGAGCTGTCTTTTCTATCTCTGCGTTGTACGGGATTTCGGCTGGCGTCTGCTTCCTTCTTTGCATAGAACAACGGCTTCAATAATGACGGTACCTGTACAATCCCCAGGTTAGAATTGGTTTTGGAGGTAAGTATTTATATTTATATGTATAAGCTAACTAAGAGCAATGAGGAATGTAGTTCTCTAATAAAACGGCGCTGCATCCTCCCCGGCAACGGCGCCATGAAACTTTTGACAATTTCGTCACACGAGTATTTTTAAAATATCCCAGGTTAAATTTATTAAATGAAAAGAGTTATGATTCGTGGGAAAGGGGTTTTAAGGATATATTTCACTTTTTATTACTCATGTGGGAAACTTTGATTTCAAACGGCGCTGTGGACCTCCCCGGCATGAAACTTTTGACAATTTCCTGCCTTGAAGATCCTTGCCATGAAACTTTTGACAAGTTCCCACTACATGAGTATTTTCTGAAACATAATAATCCTGGTTTTCAATTTTATTTAATGAAACCAATTTATGATGGCGGAGTTAGGAGTAGGGATATATTATAGGTTGTCACGTTTTTATTACTCGTGTTGAGAAACTGTGCCCCCGAAAGCGCACGGTGTCAAAAATTGCAGTAATTTATAGCAAGACCGGATCGTTCACTGGAGGATGTGCGATGGAAGCAGGGCTCACGTCGTTTTACTAGATTTTCCACTCGTATTGCTCCAATTGGTTTGAAAAGTGATTAATCATCTACTGACTGAATTTAAAATAAATTACAAAAGCATTTAAATCTATTCTACAAAGCATATAAATTCTATTCTAGAAAGTGATTAAATTATACTAGAAAGCCAATAGAGTTATTCTAAGAATGCAGTAATTACTATCTGTAAAAGCAATGAAAATTTTACACTATGCTAGCTATGAAACTGATTCACAATGTGGACAGAAGAGATATGAAGAAAAGAATAAAAATTGGACAAGAATTAGATAAGGCATAATTAAACTTCCATTTTTATACACAGATCTTTGCTTGGGATAATCCTGTCAGATAGCTAATTCTCATGCTCTCAGTACTGTGTTCCCTTTAACAGACAGGTACTTACAGCATGAGTTTATATGTTCTTAAGACCGCAATTTCTAAGATACCACCGATTTGTAACTGCCCTGGCCAGGGTATGTTATTTCATCTGTGGTGGATAAGCAACACCTGACAGATCATTAATTGAAATGCCAAGTACTACCATCATTCTCCCATGTCACACCCAAAGATTCTAATCAAGTCTGAACTATCCCTTAACTGTCAATTCTAGTAGCAGTTACACAACTCTCAACACAACCGAGTGACCTCTAACGAAAGCATTTAAAAGAAAGCATTAAAGAAAGCATTTAAAATCCTATCGCAAGGAGGTTTTGAAGGTCTGACCCTGGTAGTAAAAGACAGCTCCCCATCAGAATGAAGGTGTATGGATCAAGAATTCCCGGCTCTCGGTGAACTACTCGTGTGTTCACTTCCTTCCGGGTGGTTATGAGATACAAACTAATGAAATGAACTAATAAATTAGTTCATTCCGGATGCACTCACTCAGGACTCAAAAATAGGCTTTGGCAGAAGAGGATAGAAGTTGAAAGAAAACTCAACCCTATCTTAGAAAATAACCAAGGCCTGGGTGTTGTTCCTCTAAGATTATTTACTACACTGTATTTGAGTCCAAGTGGACCCCATCTCGGTGTAATATTTAATCTCAGATTCCCAACAAACAGCAATTTCGAAAATAATGAGTATGAAAACCATTCCCTAAACAGGTACTAGACTCTCAATTTAAATACAGATCCTTTCAGTCTAGATGAGACCTAATCGCTGACTCTGCTTCTAATTTCCCAAAATCAACCCTTGGCAGAATATGAACTAGTCATAACTGAAGAATTTATCCCTTACTTAGATCCGGATTTTATAAAAGAATTTTTGTTGGAATTTTAATATGCAATATCTGTTTACAAATACAGACTCCTATTGTCCAAGGGACGGATCCCAAAATATTATAGACCACATTAATTACATAATAGTAGCATGCATACGGATATAATGAAGTGTAAAATGAATTGACCCAAAATATACTGGCGGGTCTAGACAGAAGGTAAAACACAAACATGAAGTGGTCAGAGGACCAAAGAAATGGCAGAATAATCGGGTGGACTATAAACATCTACTGTCCAATTTCCCAATTACTCGGATGGAGCGAATTTAGACAGCTTAGACCCTACAATGGCAGTGTCAATGCCAGTTGGGCCTCCACTGTCTGTGAATTCAGATAAAAACCTACATGCTTCTTTTCTGTAATGATCATTAGTCAGCATTGACAGATGTTGACTGATTCACACTCCAGATTAGAATTTGGGTTTGGAAATTAAGATGAGGAAAATAAAACTGTATCTGGATAGGAGTCAGCTGAGCAGCTATTATAATCCCGAATGGACGAACCGCCAAGGCTTCCACTGACTGCCATCCAGACCATGCAAAATAACACTTAGTAACTAATACCCAGAATACGAGCTAGTTATCCGTGAGGGAATACCCGCCAACATTAGTCTGATGTATTCTTTACTAATTGTTACACACAATACGCAAAAGACAAAAGGAAATAAAATAAAATAAAATAAAATAAAGAGAAGAACTTGTATGAGAAACATTGGTTTCTCATGCAAGGTTATGGAATCAATCCATATTTGATGGCTTAAATAATCCCTCCTACGATAATTAATTACAGTCCGGATTATCTGTTTAAGGCATCATGGTTTTGTTTATAGAAAAATGTTTTAATGACAATTGAACAAAGATCCTTTAATCATAACAATTAGTGATTTAACCATTGCTAATTACAATCATTAATCATTACTGACTAGAGGGTTCAATTAATTAAATGATGGGAAATGGAGAATCAAAATTTTGGCAGCATAACGCCTTATATTGCGATTCTGGGATATTACATCTTAATCCGTGGGATTAAGATGTGAGTGTTTGCAATATAATAGGGGTCAAGAAATCAGAAGTTTTGAGACAAAATAGAAGAGAGGATTCTGTCGAAATACCATAAATTGTGTCATGAGCCTAGACCCGCGACATGGGTACCTCGACAGGTTTTCAGAAATTTTGGCAGAGTTTCACCTTGTGTCGCTAAGCAGGGGTTATGTCGCGGACCGTGGGTCCGCGACAGGAGTTTGGCGACACAAGATTTTCTGAAAATTTCAAAGTATTTGGCTCCCAGTCGCTAATCTGGAAATTGTGTCGCGAGGCTGGCCTCGCGACAGGGTGTCTAGCGACTGGGTTTTCAAAAATATTTACAAGGCATAATTTCCTGTCTCGGAATAGAGAGTGTGTCGCGGACCGTGGGTCCGCGACAGGGGTGTTCCGCGACAGGAGCCATGCAGAGAAAAATAGCAAGAGTTTGCGTCCCTGGTCGCTAAGCAGGGTTTGTGTCGCGGACCGTGGGTCCACGACAGGAGTGCCTCGCGACCGAGGGTTTCAAAATTTTAAGACAATTGTCCCTAAACATCCATGTCGCGGAACAGCCCCCCTGTCGCTAGACGTGGCCTCGCGACAGGAGTCGGTTAGCGACATGGATGGTTTAGGACACAAGTCAGTAAAAGCAGAGTTGAACAGTGGCATGCAAACAGCGTGATCTCACCCTATTTCGGATTAAAAAGCATTTCTAAGCTAAAAACAACCAAACAACAATGGAAAAATGCTAGAACATGCTAGAACAGAAATAAACTAAACTGGAACAGTATTTAAAAATAAAGCACTATCCTAATCTAGGGTTTGACCACACACATACATAACATCATCCATAAAAATAATGACAATAAGCATAATAAAGGGAAATGGGGGTCAAATGACTCCAAAATGAAAATGAAAGCATTAAATCCATGGGGTGTGAGACCCATTTCATGATTCGGGACACGTAATGCGAATATTTTCCCCTATTATTAAATGGGTTTGTTAATACCCATCATTTGGGTATTATAAAACCCTAAAACAAAGTTTAGATGGAAAAACATGGTGAAAACTGGCTACCTAACCACTGGAACAGTGGAAAACAGTAAACAAAACACTACACTAAGCTAAACTATGGACATAATTAAATAATACAAAAAATTAAAAACTAAACCACACTACCTAAGAACTGGGCGCTGATCTTGCCTTCAAGAGGATGAATTCTAATTTTTCCACACCTGAGCTCATGGGGGTCACCTCATATTTATAGAAGTGGAACCCTAGGCCCATGGGCTTGAATCTGAGGCCCACTGTGTCTCAAGACATCACACACATCACACTGTGTCGCGGAACTGGAAGTCTGTCGTGGAACATCATTGCATGTGGTAAGGCTTCTCGACTGGGTCTTGGGTCTCTATTGGTGCGTCTGTGTCGTTAATCAGTCCTGTGTCGCTAAACCCTCCTATGTCGCTAGGCCATGGACCGCGACACAGGAGCTTCCGCGACCGGGTGTTCCAGGACTGGGCTGAATGGGCCAGATGGGCCGAAATTGTTCTTTTTGTGGGCTTTTTCTATCTTTTCCCATCTTTTTGTATTCTTTTTTCTTTTCTTTCTTTTTCTCATGTTTTTGGATTTTTCTAACATAAATGTGTAATAAAATTATATATTTATGCATTTTTCATACCAGCTCAATATTTTTACAATTATGCATAAATCAGTCCAATTCAACTGCTTTCTTATTTAATATAAGACCGGAATGCGACCAAATGCCCGTTTTAGACATGGAAATGGATTGAAAATAATGGTCATTTCTGGCCATTATCAGGCTATTTTAGGACAAAGAATTGGAAGAGCTTCTCATGTTATTTATTATGCTTCCCGGGCATTGAATGAGGCTCAATTAAATTATTCAACTGAAAAAGAAATGCTTACTATTGTTTTTGCTTTGGATAAATTTAGATCATATCTTTTGGGAACTAAAGTGGTTATTTTTTCTGATCATGCAGCACTGAGATATTTAATGGCAAAGAAAGAGGCCAAGCCAAGGTTGATTAGATGGATTTTGCTTTTACAGGAATTTGATATTGAAATTCGTGACAAAAAGGGAACAGAGAATTTGGTAGCCGATCATTTAAGTCGCATAATCACTGATCTTAATGAGATTCCTATTCGGGAATCCTTTCCTGATGAGAAACTTCTTTCTATCTCTGCTATTTCTCCTTGGTATGCTGTGATAGTCAATTTCTTAGTTACTAATGAATTTCCTACAGGTTGGCCTAAAGCAAAAAGGGACAAGCTCAAGAGTGATGCCAAATACTACATTTGGGATGATCCCTACCTTTGGAAACGTTGTGCTAATCAAGTTATTCGAAGTTGTGTTGATGAAGGTGAATTTCAATCCATTCTAGCATTTTGTCATTCTATGGCATGTGGTGGACATTTTGGAGCTCAAAGAACTGCGAAGAAGGTGTTAGAAAGTGGATTCTTTTGGCCTACTCTATTCAAAGATGGATATATATTATGTAAGTCATGTGATAGATGCCAAAGAGTAGGTAGTATTTCTTCCCGTGATCAAATGCCTCAAACCCCTATGATGTTTCTTGAAATATTTGATGTTTGGGGTATAGACTTTATGGGTCCTTTTCCTAATTCACATGGTTATTTGTATATTCTCTTATCTGTGGATTATGTCTCTAAATGGGTGGAAGCTAAAGCCACCCGGACTAATGATTCAAAAGTGGTTGCAGATTTCCTTAGGTCTAATATATTTTCTAGGTTTGGGATGCCAAGAGCCATTGTGAGTGATAGAGGGACTCACTTTTACAACAAGACCATCACAGCTCTTTTCAAGAAATATGGTGTTTTGCATAAAGTGTCAACCTCATATCATCCACAGACCAATGGACAAGCAGAAGTGTCTAACCGGGAGATCAAGTCCATCTTGGAGAAAACGGTCCAACCAAATCGAAAAGATTGGAGCTTGAGACTAGATGATGCATTATGGGCCTACCGCACAGCTTATAAGACACCAATAGGGATGTCTCCTTATAGGTTGGTGTTTGGGAAACCATGTCATCTACCTGTGGAGTTACAACACAAAGCATTTTGGGCGGTGCAAAAGTGCAACATGAGTCTTCAAGAGGCCGGGATCCAAAGGAAGTTGCAAATTCAAGAATTGGAAGAAATAAGAAATGAGGCATATGACAATGCTATGCTCTATAAGGAGAATAATAGAGTCTTTCATGATCAACAAATTTCCAGAAAAAGTTTTGAAGTTGGCCAAAAAGTTCTTTTATATCATTCAAGACTTAAACTTTTTCCTGGTAAGTTACGTTCTAGATGGATTGGTTCATTTGTTGTTACTAAAGTATTTTCTTATGGTGCAGTTGAGATTCAAAGCTTGAAAACAGAGAAAAAATTTGTTGTCAATGGGCACCATCTCAAACCATATTATGAGGGATTTCCAATTGAGCCTATAGAATTGGTGTCCCTTGTTGATGCACAAATTGGGAGATAAATTTGGAAGAAGTCTAGCTCAAGGACTTTAAACAAAGCGCTTCTTGGGAGGCAACCCAAGCAATTTAACCATTTTGATACTATACATTTTGCTATATTGATGAATATATTTTGGTATAATTTTGATATCTAATGGCATTTTTGTCAATGATTTTGTAGATGTGAAGATGGAATTTTAGATCAAAAAAACAAGTGGTGATGTTTGAAGGGGGGGAATTTTCAGTGAAGAAGGTCATTGGTAGTCATGAGCATGATTAACTAGTATATAACTTGCTGAATTTAAAAGAAAATTTCAAGCTGAATTCAGGGAGGAAGATACATGTTAATCATGCCCATGTTTAAGACATTGGTAGAAGCCTGTGTTGAAAACCAAAAATTCAGGGACCCTCTGGACCCTTAGTCATGGCCATGGATAAACTCCATTTGCCTACATATGTATGGTCCCTTTTTGAGCTTTATTTTCCAGGAAACCTCCCTACTCTTATTCATGGTCATGATTAAATATCATATACTTCCCTGTGTCAAAAATGAAATTGAGGTTTATTTTCCTGGGCACCCCACTACCCTTATTCATGTCCATGATTAACTCACATCAACCCTCCTGAACTCTCAACAAAGCTATTTTCCCCAAAACCCTAAATTACTTCATCTTAAATCATTTTATCCTTTTCACCCAAATTA
This sequence comes from Hygrophila difformis, assembly GCA_030278955.1. Lineage (NCBI taxonomy): Eukaryota > Viridiplantae > Streptophyta > Magnoliopsida > Lamiales > Acanthaceae > Hygrophila > Hygrophila difformis. Next base: position 11,218,008 of record JAOANR010000003.1, read on the forward strand.
CTGCCCCCATCCCCAAAACTCATCCCGATCGTTCGCACCACCACACCATCATCATCTTCTTCCTCTGCACCACCGCACGCCACCTTCCTCTGACCGCCAGCCGCCCCTGTTCGCGAGCGCTGCTCCCTCCGTCGTCCTCAGATCCCAGTGCCGCCACCATCTCCTTCTCTCTCTCTCTCTCTCGCTACTCTCTCTCCCTCAACCATCGATCGAGCGCCTTCATCTCGTGCGAACCCTAGTTGCGCCGCCGCGAGTCGCGCCCGCCGCCGCCTTCCCTACCCCCTGTTCGTGCCTCTGTTCGCGCCACCCTTAAATCGTCGTTCGCGAGTCCACCGGAGCACAGCCGTCTCTCTCTCGTTGCCTGAACCAGCGTCGCCAGCACTGGTTTAGTTCGCCGGCCGCCGCTGCTCCGCGAGCGTCGGCACCGCCACCATCATCTCCGTCTCTCCTTCTCTCGTCCCTGTTCGCGCCGCCCTCTCCTCTCCTCTCCTCTGCCGCCACAGCTCCTTCAAATCGAGCCACAGTCCACCGCTCCTCTGTTCCCGACGTTGGTGAACTCTCATTGGTAAACTCTTTTTAATTTCTGGGAGCAGTGAAATATGATGTGTGCCTTGTGGTAATTGTCCATTTGATTTGAAACTCTGCTTATGTGGTGTGTCTTGTGAGAAGCTGTTAAAGTGGTGGAGAAGCTGCAAAATTATTGTGCAAATGGATTGTGCCAAATCTGTTGTTCTTGTGAATCAATAATTGTGTAAAGTGCATCTTTTGGTTCATTGTTAATTGTGAAAATTTTGGTGTTTTCTGGTGGAAAGTGTATAATTGTCCTTGTGCAAGTAGTGGAAATTGGGAAGCTGTCTATGTCTTTGTCGTTTTGTTAAACACATGTCTTTGTCGTTTTGTGCAAGCTGTGAGAGTTAATTATTCAGAGATTCTTGTCTAGAGAAAAGAAATTGAGAACCTGTCTTGTGCAAGTTGTGATAATTGAAAAGAGGAATTGGAATTTGTTTATTGTTTGTGGGGACTACTTTGTTGTGTGGTGAATTTTCTGCTTGCAGGACACATGGGTAGAGAAAAAGGCTTTTAATCCCAATGTTATACAATTTCGATTGATGAACAAAAGTTTTTCTCATTCATTAACTGATTTCAATCTGGCTTTGGGAGTGATTACTGAAGAGAAAGCCACGAGTGTGGATTACTTAGGAAGCTTGTATGATTACCATGATAACTTTTCATATAAATTTTATGATTTCTGGAATGCCATCTCCTCAGAGCCTTTATTCCCATTCACTTATACTCATGCAAAATCTAACACTATTAAAAATGGGGCATTAAAATTTATGCACAAATTCATTGCATTCCATCTTTTGGGCAGGAAAGAAGGCGCCAGTAATGTGGCTAAAATGGGACTATATGTATTGTGGGCAATGGTACATAAAGTTCATCTCAATCTTGCCTATTGGATTGCTATGGAATTTGCTACTGTTCTCACAACGAAAGGGAGGAATCTAATTCATGGCTCTTATATCACACATTTGGCACTTAATTTAGGCTTAATTTCTGATGTCTCTGATCCCTATCTTGCTTCTCTTTCCTTGCACAGGGGCATGTTCTCCAGCACCCCTGGACATCGCTTGCCTGAAGACATTGCAAGTGATTACAGCTGAAAAAGGCCAATTGTACTTCAATGACCAACCAATTCCAGGCACTAGCACAAGCACACCTTCCACCAGCCGTGATGCACCGCCACTCCCTGCACTTCCAGCTCCCCCACTTCCTGCACATCCCTCTCCATCGGAGGATGATACTCCAAGCCCACCTTCCACCTACTTCAAGGTGCGATTCGATCAATTAAGCGAGGAGCTAACTCAACAAAAAAAAGAGCTGAAGGAAATGAAAAATGCCCTGAATGCTATTGTCCACCACTTCAACAGCCCACCACCACCGCCCCCTGCTCGCCAATGAGCCACACCTTGGCACCCCCACCGACTCCAGGGAAGTAATATTCTCTCTCTTTTTATTACATTGAGGACAATGTTGATTTTAGGTGTGGGGGAGGAATAGTATTGCTTGCATTTTCTGTGAATTTTTTTTTTTTTTTGATTCTCAAGCTATTTTGTGTGAATTTTTGTGAACTTGATGTGAATATGTGACTGAATTGTGTCTATGAGGTTTGAGTTGACAAGTCTTTTAAGTATGATTGATAATTTCTGACATTGAACATGTGAAGCCAACTGTTTTGTGAACCCATGTGAGAATCTGAGCCTCTTTCCAAAAAGCTTGTTGCTTTTAAAAGAAAAAAACATATATTCAAAGCTTTTGGAAATTTGTTTCTTGTGTGAATTATGTGGTAACCATTTTGACATCCTAGAACTTGACTGATTATACATGTTGAACTTGCATTGATTGAATCCAACATTTTAAACATGATAAGGGCATTAGGATAACCCTTCTAGCCTTCTTTTTGACCTTAACCAATACTTTTATCCCCTAGTTAGCCACTTTGAGCTTTATATCCATTTTCTTTTTGGTGATATATAACCCTTAGCCTATTAAGCCTTCTCTTTTTGTCATACCATTGCTTTTGAACCCTAGTGATTGAAGTACTTTCATAAGTCATTGTGGTTGAATTTTTGTTGGTTGCAAGAAAAAGAGCTTAGAAATTATTTTCTTTTGGGATTCTCAAGATATTTTGTTGGATTCTTGTAGTACTTGGTTGATTCTCAAGAATGTTTGTATACATATTCCCCTATAAAAAAAGAAAAAAAAAAAGAAAAAAGAGAAAGCCCTAAGGGCAGTGGACAGATATAGCTTGAAGTGTTCCTCTGACATTAGTGTTATGAACATAGAATTGAAGTTCCGTCTGCACTTTTCAGATTGTTGAATTCCTCTAATAAACGTGACCAAGCTATTGAAGTCCATAAAAAAAAAGAAAAAAAAAAGAGAAGAAAATAAAAGGGGATATATGTTTGGCAAGTTTTGATTTTGATGGATTCATTTGCTTGAGAAATTTTGGGATTGTTTGGAAGTTGTATATGAGATGGCTTTTGGTTTTGTGTTTATTTTGGAAAACCTTGGGAGGATAGAATAGAAGTAAGTTTTGTTCTTTTGAACCTCTTGGTTTTGTTTTGGTAGAGCAACCATGATGTGCTATGATTTGTCTATGATGACTTTTTGGAAGTACTTGCATTCACTTTAGCCCTTCTATATCTTTTTTTCCTACCCCAACCATGGCCCCGTTATAACCTTTTTGAAAGGCCCTTTGATTTTTAATGTTGGATAATATATCTTTGCATGGGAAATGTGATTTTCATTCAAGCCTATGAGATTGTCATTTTGTTTTATCACTTGAGTGCTTACATGTTCACCTACACTTTGATATTGAGAGGAGTGCATACACTATACCCGTGGGAGGTTGTTGGCTTAATGTGTTTGATGTTGGATTGATTTGGTTGTATTTGAATTGACTTGTTAGTTGTAAACTCTCTATGATTTAATTTGGTTTCTTTTGACTCTATACTTGAGGGCAAGCATACTTTAGGTGTGGGGGAATTTGATAGTGTGAATTTTGTGCTTGATAATGATATATATTGTGGATATTTTTGAGGTGGTTTTGGTAGCACTTTACTCTCTTTGTGCTTGTTTTGTTGTTTGTAGGAGGATGGCATGGCAATTGAAAAATTGGAGCAAAGTGGAAGAAAGAAAGAAGACAGGCAACTATGGAGTCCCTAGTCATGACCATGACTAGAGGGAAGACAGGAAGCTGAAATAAAGCCAATTGGGCTCAAGCCCAAGCCCATGTACTAGCCAAGCCCATTACACAATTCAATGTTGGAAAAGAAAGCTGGGACACGGCATAAAAGGGGGAAAAATCAACTTTTCAGATTTCACTTTTTACTTGCTAAATTTAGAAGACACTTTTGGGAAGAAAAAGGGAGAGGAAGCAGACGTCCAAAAATGAATGCCCAGGACAGCAAGAACGCAGGGCAGAGGCCAATTTTGCGAAGAAGATCCTTCAAGCTTTGTTTTTCTATTCTCTAATCCTTGGAGAAATTGGTTGTAATCTCTTTTACCTTGTTTTCTATTCCATGGGTTTAGAGTAGTTTTCATTTTCCTCTAGTTTGAAGGATTGATGAAGAATGGCTTTTGGAATTTGGGAGTGTAATTTTGACTATGAAAACTTGATGCTTGTTGATATTTATGCAATTTCTATATCCAGGGTTTATGATTGTTAATTGAGATGAATGTTTTTGGATCCGAATGTTTGTCTAGATTAATGATTGAATGCCAATTTGATTTGGATATCCGTAATTGTACTTGAATTAAATAGGTGGTAACCAGGTTGATTAGTTCCTTCCCGGGGAATTGTGTAATCAAATTGAGAATTACTCCGCGTAGGTAGTAATTGGTTTGAACCGGGCTTTCTAAATTGTAATGCAATTGAACAGTATTTTCTATAGGCGTACCTAGGAATGTTGATTCGATTAGGGATAATTAACGGGCGTACCTTAATTGTCTAATCTGTAAGGAAAAGTTGGTTTTCTAAGCGGACCTGACAACTATAACAGGTTTATCAACTTGTATCATGTTTATGCATCGATGATCTATCCCAAATGCCATTCCAAATCATTCTTTGAACTAGAGGCTTTTAATTCCATAAGTAAAATCCAATCTTGTTTAATTTTATGCTCTTGAACTCACTTTGATATTTATTTTCTTGTGCATTTCTTTATTTTCTTAATTTTAAATATCATAGTCTTGTGACAATGTCAAAAACCCCCCTTTTCAACTATTGTATATATTATGAAAATGTTGCAATCCAATCCCTGAGGACTCGACCCTTGTCACTGCTATACTATATCTATTTTGTACTTGGTGACATTGGAATCAATTTTTATTTTGCAGCTATACGACAAGCTGTCAGAGAATAGTGGGCTAAAGAATTGGGTCTGCCTATAACATAATAGCCCACATGAGGCCCACCAGAGTTGACTGTCCATTTAAATTGGGCTTGCCTATAACATAACATATGATGTTTAATTCGGGCACTTGGGTTGTTGGGCTTTGTTGCTACTAATTTTTTTAAGCCCAAATCTCCCCAAACAACATTTGTCTTTTTCATCTTTTTCCGGGAAATTCTTGTAATGTAGATAATTAAACATATTTCATATTTGTATAACCCATTCTTTCCATAGGTATCAAATTACTTTCTCATACAATCAACTTAATTTTGTTTTTTTTCCAACCGATCAATTTAAGTAGTTGAATTGAGTTATGGTAAGCATTTCATGCCTCTAACAATACAAATAACAATTGATATATCAAACTGATCAAAGCAACAATGAGACATTCATAATATGCCCATTCAATGTTTTATTAATAGAAACGAAGTACAACTTCATTCATAATCATCAAAACCAACAATGGGCAACTAACAGTAGTTTCCAATATTGGAATTATTGCTCATTATTTGGTAACTTCATTTCACTTATTTATTTTATAAATCCTCAATTCTTACTGCAAATACAAAGACCATAAACACATACTGGTGTTTCACTTGGGGAGCATGGGGGTGTAGGGGCTTGAGGCCGGCATGTATCGCCATTTATGCATTGAGGGACTTTTGGCTGACAGTAACAAAATCCTTGATAGCAAAATACCTGCTCTCCGAAACAAAGGTACCTTTTTTTACATTGATCCACATTTTCACATGGGACGTCACCGTTCCTACTACTTTCTAGCACTGTTAAACCACAAAAATAACACATTATATCATTCAGTAACAATTTTTTGGTTTACATGTAGATAATATATATGCATCACTAGAATTAGGATGGTAGGGGGATTTTTTTATTCTTCTTTTTTTTTTGATACATGCTAAATTGACAGAATTTTTTCTTCTATTCAATTGTTTCTTTACACACCGTTTTTTTTAAAAAAAAAATCTCAAAATATACCAGCAATCATATGAAAAATGGCTTGAATATTTTCAAATTCATTAGTATAGGAGACTCACCAAAGGGGAGAAGAAAGAATGTGGCAAGAAGTACAAACTTTTGGGAACCCATTCTTGTGAAAAACTGTATTTGCTAATTTGTTATATATTTGGGGCTTTGAAAAAACACAAACAGTTGCTTATATATTTTTTAGGCCATGAGAGATTCTATAAACATATGGTAGGTGAATCAATTTTAATTCCAAATTCAATCCCTCAATATCATATAGTATGTGAATTAATTTTCATTCCAAATTCAATCGCTCAAAATCTAATCTTAACTGCCACCAAATAAATAGGAGTACTACTATATCATTAAATTCCTGATTTATAACTTTAAACACCTTAAAGCCTGAATTTGTTATGTTGTTTTGGCTACTTATAAGTAAAAGATTCAGGTAACAAGTAAGACCCTGTTCTCTATGCCTGAATTTGTCTGGTATGATCTGAATTTTATAAGATCTGGTCTGATCTGATCTGATCTGAATTTTGTTTGGTCTAGTCTGAATATTTCTGATCTGATTTGAATTGGTCTGGTCTGGTCTGGTATCTTATTTTATATATATTTTCATTCTAACTAAAATTATAATAACAATAATAATAATAAATTAACAATTAATTAGTTATGATTATTACTATAATTAATTATTATTATAATATTTATAATAATAATAAAATTAATAATTAATAACATTAATTATTGGTTTTTCTTTCTATATTTCTTCTATTCCTGCTTCAATAAATGACAAAAGGAATCCAATCTATAATAAATATTATAATAATAATTAATAAATAATTATTACTATTATTAATTATTATTATTATAATGTTTAATAATAATAATTATTACTAATTACTAACATAGTATTAATTATATATTAGTATTTTTAATAATTAATTACTATTAGTTAATTAATTATTATAATAATTACAGTAATAATCATTAATAGTTAATTACAATTATTATTATTATTATTATTATTATTATTATTATTATTTTATATCCTCACACATTAATATAAAATTATAAACAATACAATATTAAAAGTATTTTATAATAATAAAATATATATTAAAAATATAAACATTGTATTTAAATAATATTTGAATTGCTATATTTTTTACTTTTTTTCAAAAAAATATATTATATGTAATTATATAATTTTATTATCATGATCTGATCTGGTCTGAATGTTTCTAGTCTGGTCTAGGGATGTCAACTTTACCTGTAGGGTCGGGTAACCCGTCGGGTAATCGAGTATCGGGTATGTGTAGGGTAGAGATAATCGGGTAACGGGTAGGGTATTACCCGAAACTGACATAAATCATATAGGATGCGGGTAGGGTACAGATTTCATATATTACCCGATTACCCGACCCGATTACCCAATTAAATATATATATTTATCTATATATACTTATATATATATATTTAAATTCTTATTATTTATATTGAGATATATTTATGCATTTATTTATATATATTTATATATTTATTTATTTATATATATATTTTAAATCTGTTAGCGTTTGAGATTTGACAGTATAAAGATTTATGAATTTTTTTAAAGAATAATATGTTGCTTTAGTGGCTTCTTGAAAATATTATTTTAAATTTTGTTTTCGTGCAATAATGAAGGTTTTATTTTTTTTATGGTAAAAAAAAGTTTTTCTTTATTAAAATTTAGTCGGGTAGAGTTGGTTAACCATGTAATATTTAAGATTTCGGATACGCGTTTACCCGTGGATAATCCGCATACCTGATGGGTATTATCCGAATCCTACCCGATATTTAATTTTAGGGTAATAGGGTAGGGTAAGGGTAGAATAATTATATTTCGGGTAGTGAGTGGAGGTGGCCTACCCGTTTACATCCCTAGTCTGGTCTGATCTGATTTGATCTGGTGTGATCTGAATGTTTCCTATTTGATCTGGTCGGAAATGATTTTAATAAAAGTAAGTAATAAGTCCTGGAAATAAGTCATAGGGAACAGGGCCCATTCTCTTCGCCTTATTTAAGGTATTCTGATTTGAATTTTATAAGATTTGGTGTAATCTAGTCTGGTCTGAATGTTTATCATCTGATCTGATTGGATCTGATTTCAATACTATAATATTATTAAAAAATTAATTTTAATTTATTAAATTAATTTACTATAAGTATATATATTTTCAAAATTTTAGCATTTTACGTTTTTATATTTTTTAAAATAAATATCATATTATCATAACCAATAATTTATATATTGTTTATTATATACTAATATTTTATTCATCCGCACACGTTAATATAAAAAATATAAAATATTGAAAGTATTTATATTAGTAAAATATATTAAGAATGTGATTAATATATTTAAACAATATATAAAATTGCTATTTTTTTCTTTTATAAAAATTTATGTGTGATTTATATAATTTTATTATATTGATATGATTTGGTCTGGTTTGATTATTCTGGTCTTGTTTGATCTGATCTGAATTTAATAAAAGTAAGTAATATGTCTCGAAAATAAGTCCTAGAGAACGGGGCTTAAAAGAGTTTAAATGGCTCAATATCATTACATTACATACCAACAACAATGGTTTGAATGTATTTGGATCTAATCTTAGGTTCAATATGGTCTGGGATTCACCAAAATTTTTCCCTAAGCATATTGAACTATTTTTTCTAAAGCTCAAACTGTTAAGGAGAAAAATTCATTACCATATATTAGTCCTCAACGATTAATTTTTTCTTGCTCATTTGATAGTGTTCCTCTCGTTTATAATACTAATAAAAGTATATAAACAATGACGAAAACGTAAACATGTACTACCTCCGTTTCTTTTTAAATGTGACGTTTCTCCTCTGCACGTATGCATTCAATGCACATTTTAAATTTGGAAATCTAATCGGTCACGAGAATCGACCAATGTACAGGAAACCTTATCCTGATTATATAGAAGAGCAATATCCGTTGCCTAGAGGATTAAAGGTTCCTTACTTCAATACGTTTTCAGGAGAAGTTGGCTGATCGACTATTGAGCATATCGGCCGATTCACAGCCCAATGCACCAGGATAGCACAAAACGATTTCCACAAGTTGATTTTGTTTAGTCTGTCTCTTACTGGTCCAGCATTTGAATGGTACATCAATTTGCCTCCAGGATCAATGACTATATGGGCAGAAATGGAACGGTTATTTCATGACCGATTCTACAACACCAGTCCTGAGGTGTCAGTAGTTGATCTAACCTCTACCAAGCAGAAAGTAGGAGAAAAGCTTAATGAGTTCTTGGAGAGGTTCTACGCCATCAAAGCTCAAATGAAGACGATGTTACCAGAGCATAAATACTTTCAGATTCTGAAGCAGAATTTGAAGTTTGCCATCAAGGATAGATTGATGGTTACAAGACCAAGAACTGTGCCGAATTGATGGCCGAAGCAATAAGGATGGAGACTTATCTGGCGGAACAAACGGCTTTTAAGTCAAGCCGAAGCCAAGGCGGAAGATCTCAACCTATCCAATCAGTTGCATCCTTTGTAGAGTCCTTAGGCAGGTGTGAGGTTGGAGAAGAATTTAATATGGACGATGTCCCTGCTTTAGCCGAAGTTCCAAGGGCCGAGTCGGTAATCAAAAAGCCTATGACTTGTCCGGCTCTTCGGCCAGTAAGAGGGAAGGAAAAGGAAGGAGAAATTAGAGACGAGTCTCAGCGATTTTATTCTTTTAATCTATCTCAGATGGATGAAATTTTTTATTATTGCCTGAAGAATGGATTGTTTGAGTTTAAAAGGAATCATCTGCAGCCAACCAAGGAACATATGGAGGTTGGGTGGTGTAGATTTCATGGATCTGCCACTCATACTACTGCGGTTTGCGGACATTTAAGGAAGATGGTTCAGAAGCATGTTGATGATGGGAAGTTAAAATTTCCGGACAGATTGATGGAAATTGATAAGAACCCGTTTCCAGTTGCTAACATGGTGATGGTGCACCCCGATCAAAATAAGTTTGTTCATGATCGTCTAGGGGATCAACCATCAACCAGTAAGGGATCTGTACATGATCGGCTGGGAGTGCAGCCGTCTGTTCAGAAAAATGTGGGAGTATGGAGACGATTAGGTTCCCCCCAAAAGGGAAAAGAAAAGGTCTCAGATGTTTTCGACGGATTAGGTGATTAGGAGGCCAAGGAATGGATTAAGCGGTCGGAAGGACGAGAAAAGTTGGAACATAAGGAAAAGAGGGAAAAACCAACTTTGAAGATAATTACCAATGGTTGGGATTCGGAGATGAAGCTAACAACCGACAATAGGAATGGGAAAACTGTAATACATATTACAGTCCCGGAAAAAGCTGTATCTCCGGTCATGAAGAAGTTTAGAAGACCCCCAGCTAATACTCAGGTTGGTCAATGGGTGTATAACTCTCCAAATCGGAGGCATTTCGGTCACAGCCGATTTGAAACCTCGGCTTGGAGGGGAGACGGTGCGATCGCCCCAAAGGGGAAGGTTTCATATCGTACCTTCAAAAGAAGAATTCAGAGGTTGAAAGTAGCCATGGCATATGAGGAGGAGTACGAAATGATGCATAGAAGAAGACTTCCCGAATGGTTGTTCTTTGTCTGAGGGAAGGATTTTGAATAAAGTGTTTTCGGCTCATCTTCAGTCAGCCGAAAGCATAAGAGAGAGAAACAGTGAGCCGAAAAATGATGAAGATCAGCTCAAACATAAGAAGGAATTTCAGCCGGAAGGAAAGGAACTCAAGGCCGATAATGATCGTCCAGAGCCGGAAGAAGAGTGGAAGCCAAGACCAGTACGAACAAAGGAATGGAAATCTAAAACTTCCATTGTCCCAAGCAATGAGGCTATTCAAATCGGACAATTCAAGTTCGACTTTGGAACCTGCGCTAACATGGTAGGCACCACCATAGCAAGCAGTGAAGAGTATTGGTTTGATACTGAACCGGCTGTGGTGTTTTGTCAGAAAGAGGGCGAGTATTTCGGCGAAGAAGAACCTGTTATGGACTTCTGTTTCGCCAAGCTGTAGGAATTCGACTAGAGGCCAAAGACAAGAATATTATGGAAGAAGGGTATAAAGCTTTCGTCCCAGAAGCTCAACCGAGTACGATCTTACCTCCCACCACAAAGATGTCTCAGCATGTGAGGCCTCTTTATGTTAAAGGCTGGGTAAATGGGAGGCCATTGAGGAGAATGTTTGTTGATGGTGGAGCAACTATGAATATCATGCCATTATCCACTTTGGCTAAATTTGGCCGAACTAGGGAATATTTGCTACCTACAAGAATGAAAGTGTTAAGCTTTGTGGGAGCACAGACTGCAGCAGAGGGATGCATTTTGTAGACGTTACAGTTGGAACAATCTCAATTCCAACTATGCTTTTGGTAGTCGATGCTGAGGTCCCATATGCGGCTTTATTAGGCCGATGTTGGATTCATAAAGCTAGGTGTTTGCCATCAACCCTTCATTAGAAGGTATGGTTTTGGAAGAACGATGGCTCAGTAGAGGAAATAGATGGTGACCAGCCTCCGTTCCCGGTCAGTTCTGCGGGACGAATTGATGCAGTGTTATATGAAGAGCTCATACAGCCGTTTTTAGCGGTGGTAGGGGATCGATATCCAGAGGTGGTCGAATGCGACTGGACAGATTTGGGATTCGAAGTCAGATACCAGGCCGACTTACGGCCAGTTGAAGAAGAAGGTAAATGATGAACGAAGGCACCAAAGAAATAACCGAGTTCGAATCGACCGAACTCGAGTCTACAAACGAAAAGGCAAGATGGAGCGAACTCATGGATGCTATCCCAAAGCGGCCACCGGACTTCAGAGCTCAGGATCCTTTGAAGATGGTCAATGTAGGCACAGCTGAGTATCCAAGAGAGATTCCAATCAGTGCGAATCTAGATCAATATATGGTCAGCCGATTCAGGGAAGTACTGATTGAATTAAAAGACTATTTCGCATGGGATTATACGGAAATGCCTGGATTAGAAAGATCAATTGTGGAGTATAGACTACATATCAAGGAAGGGTTCAGGCCGCATTAACAGCCGATCAGGAGGGCAGCGCCCGAAATAGTTCCGAAAATTAAGGAATAGATAGAAAAATTGTTAGCGGCCGGATTTGTTAGGCCAACTAAATATGTAGAATAGTTGTCAAATATTATACCGGTAATAAAGAAGAATGGGAAGTTGAGAGTTTGCATTGATTTCAGGAATCTTAATATAGCAACTCCCAAAGATGAATATATGATGCCCATTGTTGATTTGTTAATTGATTCGGCCGCGAAACAAGGAATGTTATCTTTTATGGATGGATATTCCGAATATAATCAAATCTTTATAGCCGAAGAAGATGTACACAAGACTGCATTCAGATGCCCTGGAGCTATTGGGATTTACGAATGGGTAGTAATGCCATTCGGACTGAATAATGCATGAGCCACATATCAGAGGGCCATGAATTACGTCTTTCACGACCTAATAGGAGATTGTATGGAAGTCTACATCGATGATGTCATGGTCCGATCCAAAGATGTGGAGGGTCATTTGGCCGATCTGAGTAGAGTGTTTGCAAGGATGAGGCTACATGGAGTCAAGATGAATCCGGCCAAATGTGTCTTTGGAGTGCAAGCAGGGAATTTCCTAGGGTTCTTGGTACATAACAAAGGTATAGAGGTTGATGCAAATAAAACCAATGCAATCCAGGAAGCCAGACCTCCTCATGATAGGAAGAGTCTGCAGAAATTCTTAGGTCAAATCGGTTTTCTTAGAAGATTCTTGGCAAATGCGGCGGAGAAAGGGAAACCATTAATCAATTTGCTAAGATTAAAGAAGGAAGAGGAATTCAAGTGGGGAGCCGACCAACAAAGAGCATTTGAACAATTGAAACATGCTCTTATCAACCCACCCATGTTGGTCCCTCCTGTCCTCGACCGACGTTGAAGCTATATATAGTTGCAGCCGAGGAGTCCATAGGAGCATTATTTGCTCAAGAAGATGAGGAAGGTAGAGATCGGGCGATTTACTACTTGAGCCGAATTCTTAAAGATGCTGAACTCAGGTACTCGCCAATTCATAAGTTGTGTTTAAGTCTTTATCATGCTTGCCAAAAGCTGGAATATTATATTCAGCCAAGGCAAGTAATGGTAGTGGCTTCGGTTGACATAGTCAAGATCATGATGAATGATCCAATCAGTAGCCGAAGAATGGCTAAGTGGGCCATGAAATTAAATGCATACAATTTGAAATAGCAACCACTGAAGGCTATGAAGGGACAAATTGTAGCCGACTTTCTGGCCGACCACCCAATGTCTCCGATATTAGGAAATATTGAAGAGAGGGTTTGGCCGAAAGAACTGGACGAAATAAGAATAGTATACCTGCATCCATGGACGATGATGTTCGACGATTCCAAAACTGCTTCATGAGTTGGAGCAGGGTTCACACTACATACACCGGAGGGCATGGTATACAAATACTATATGCAATTGCCTAAATCTTACACTAACAACCAGGTGGAGTATAAGGCATTGATCTTGAGTTTACAGCAGTTGATAGACGAAGGGGTCAAAACTATAGTGATCAAGGGAGATTCTCAAGTGGTTATTCAACAACTACTTGGGGTCTTTTCCGTCAAGAGCTCACAATTAATCGGGTTCTATGAAGAGGCGATTGATCTATTGGAGGAATTCGACGAGGTGTATATCGAGTATGTTCCAAGGAAAGAGAATGAATTGGTGAATGAGTTAACGCCACATGCGGCCAGATACCGGTTAATGCCGAAAGCAGGTAATATGGAAATATGTTTGGCTGAAACGGAGAAGGCCGAATAGATTAAAAAAAATAGCGCGAATCTTAGAAGATCCAGCCAAAGCCAACCCAGCCGAAAACGGAGGGCGATGGATTATTTAGTAATAGGAGGATTACTCTTTAAGCGAGCCATTGATGGAATATTACTCCGATGCGTAGGAGAGGAGGATGCAAAGAGAGTAATGGGAGAAGAACATGAAGGGATTTGTAGGGCACATCGTGCTGACAAGTCAATGAAATGGAGTATCATTCGGCTAGGGTACTACTGGCCGAATATGGGAGCCGATTGTGAGAGATATGCCAATGGATGTCGTGAATGTCAAAAGCATGGGCCGATCCAGAAATTACCGGCTAAAGAATTACATATCATGATTAAACCATGGCCATTCCGAGGATGGGCTGTGGATATCATTGAAAAAATTCATCCATCTTCTTCGAAAAAGACATGAGTATGTATTGGTGGCCACAGATTATTTCACGAAATGGGCCAAAGCGCAAGCATATGTCAGCATTTCCTAAGAAGAGGTTATTGAGTTCATTAAGAAACAATTGATTTACAGGTTTGGAATTCCACAGACAATCTTAACAGATAGAGGAACAGTGTTTGTGGGAGAAAAGATTAAAGCCTTTGCAGACGAATATGGAATAAAGATCGTACATTCATCACCATATTATCCGCAAGGAAATGGGCAAACATAGGCCACGAATAAGCAGTTGATAGGGATTATAAAGAAGATGATCAAGGATCAACCAAGGAAGTGGCATGAAAAGTTGTCTGATGCATTATGGGCTTATCGGAATGCCAAGACTTCAGCCACTGGATTTACACCATTTCGGCTGACGTATGGGATGGATGCAGTTCTCCCAGCCGAAGTAACAGTGTTGACCTTGAGGACAAGCCAAGCGGACGTATTGTCGGCCGAACAGTATGATCAGTCAATGCAGGATGAATTATTAGATGTTAATTCCGATCGGGTACAAGCATTCTAGAATTTACAGAAGAACAAAGATGTTGTGGCCAATTGGTACAATAAGAGAATCCGTGTTATACGATTTGAAGTTGGCGATTTGGTATGGAAAGTCATATGGCCACCCAAACAAAAGAATGGCTGATTAGGAAAGTGGAGCCCCAATTGGGAGGGGCCATTTATTGTTCAGACGAAATTATCAAATGGAGCATACATATTAGTGGACGAAAATGGAGAACGGATGACAAATCCAGTTAATGCAAGATATATGAAGAAATATTATGCTTCAGTTTAGGATTAAGCAAGAAAAGTAAATATTTTATTTCAAGGACGAACATTACAAAAAGGAGCTACTTCAGCCAAAAGCGGCGTCGATAGTCCGAAATTACAATATACAAGGGAAACGTCATAATCTATGCTGGCATATACAAGGGAAAGGTCCTAAGAAAAGGACCTGGAGGATTATGTTAAATAACCCAGCCTTGTATAACGCCACCAAGATACGTCGGCGGAACCAAAAGCGGTAGCAAAACTGCTCACAAAAAAGAAGCAGCGCCGATTGACCCAACCACCAAGACTCAATCTCTGGGGGCTCTAGAACGAATAGTACAACGTCCCAGAGGTAGAAGTCGAACTCGGGTACAGCCTCCGCAAGATCTCAGATAAGATGAGGAGGGGTACAACTGAGGCAAACAGCCAAGGCGATGGGGGAAGAAGAAAATGGAGGAACCACTAAGAGAAGTGGGTTCTCCATTAGGCGAAGTCCGACTGGATATGCAACCGCAAAGTAGAAAAATGATCTATTCGCATAACCATCGAGACCTTCATTTGGAAAAATAGTCAAAGATCATCTTCCATACGAATATGGCGACAAGGATATTAGCTGAGCTCGTGCCGCATGGGCAAGGGTTTTTGTACCACGTCTGGAAATCCTCGCATAGAGGCACCAATGGAATGCCATGGGGGCACTGGTGATAAAGGATCCATCGGGAGAAAAGGGAAACCCATATTAGTGTGGATTAATGAGGAGAGAAGAAGTGATGAAAGAAAGAATCCAAAGGAGCTGGGTATTTATAGTAGGAAAATAAATACTCTGCGGAAGAAACGGTCAATATTCAAAACTATTTATGGAAAAACATTATAGCTGAGTCCCGATAAAGTTGGTACCACTCAGGGAATAGCCAAAAAAAAGACCGAAAATCACGGGATTTCTGGTGAGGTACATATCTGACGATAGAGTAAAAGATTTGAATTAGATTTTAAAAATTACATTGAAGAAACGAATCCAAGAAATACATATATCGGCCGAAAAGTTGGTCGACCAAAACCAGCACAAGTAGCCGAAAAAAGGCTAATAAATTGGCACCCAGAGGATGATTCAATATCAACGTTTACAAATGTCATCCTATACAAAAAAGAGAGAAAGAAAGAAGAAGTCAACTAGTGATCCTCGCTATCATCGAACTGTACATCTTCATCCAGGCCTTGCAGAGCACCAATCAGAGGGTCAGTGGAAGGCGAAGGATCTGTTCCCGGAATTAAGTCCACGACAGAAGAATGAGTTTGTGACACACGGCAAGGTGAGAGATGAACTGGTACTAAGCCGGCGTCAGTAGGACCAGGAGGTGGCAGAGGATCGGATGTATAAGAGGAAGTGGCAGATTTCCCTGAAGTAAGAAGAACAAAGGTGAAGCCGTGGATATTGGAAACAAAATATTATGCATATAACACAAAGGAGAACGAGAGAACACCTGTAGGAGCTTTCAAAAAGAAGAAACATCATGAGATGGAGAAGCCTCGATCTCCGATGGGTCCAGAGGGAATACATCTGGCGGAGAAAGGACACAAGCAGTACGTTTGGCCCCAAGGCTTTCAATAACCGAGTCCAGATGAGCAACTAAAGATTGGGTCTCAGCCCATTTCTCTTGGAAAACACCAAGAATATGATCATTAAAGCTGGATCTCATAGCCAAGTAAGAAGCATTCTGCCGTGAATCTAGGAGTTTGGCCTTGGGAGTTTTGGCCGATTGACGGAGATGCTTAATTGACCGTTGTAAATCGGCTGATTTCCTCCTCGTTTCATCTAAAGCCAACTGCAACTCTTGTTCTTTCCGTTGGAGTCTGGCTATTTCTAAACGGGTCGAAGAAAGCTCCTCTGCATATTTGAGTTCACGGGAATTCACTTCGGAGAGAGTACCCATACGAACCCGATATTCAGCCGAATAGTTATTAAACTCAGCTTGAGAAGAAGCTATAGCCTCCCGTTCGGCTTGAAGTTGGTTTCGCATTACTAAGTGCGCCATGAGTTCTTGATCCAATGAAAGGACAGACTTGGTGATCATTTGAAGAGTAGCATCCAAGTTTAAAGAAACCATCTCCTCACGAAAGTGATGATCAAGATGAGACAGAAGGAGGAGGATTAGTTTAGGATGAACAAACTCCACGTCAGATTGTCTGGCTATCATATTACACAATTGGCCTAGACAGTCCCCCAAATGGGCTGAAGGGTCCGATGGGAGTGAAGACGGGAGAACGGGAGAAAAGAAATCGTCTGGGACTTGCTGGTCAGGAAATGGAGATGAAAGAATTTGAACAGCAGAAGCATCACCAGGGATATCAGTCACATCCACAGAAATCAGTCCAAGGGGTTCTGCAGCGGCAGAAAACGAAGATGCAGCAAGATCCTTGTTCGCCTGTTGTGGTTCGGTTGGAGAAGGGTCAGTCGAAACAATCGGAGTAGGATCACTCGTCTTCTGAGGACCAATATCAATAGAGCCAATAGCTATGGTCGGAGCAGGAAGAACGATGGGTGTCCGAGGATCCGAGGAAACCTGATAAAAGGAAGAGAGAATGATGACTTACTGAAAGGAAAAATATAATAGAAAGATTCAACCAACCATGTCATGAGCAGTAGGAATTCTGCCAAGCGGTGAACGAGAAGATCGTTTTCAAGTCTTGGTAGATGGAAGAGAGCCAGTAAGATGAGTCGAAGAAGAAACAAGTCTCTTGCGCTGAAACTTTTGACAATTTCTCACTATATGAGTATTTTCTGAAAAATAAAAATCCCGGTTTAATTTTATTTAATGAAACCAAATTATGAAGATGTGTTGGGATTAGAGATATGTTTATAGGTTGTCACGTTTTTATATACTCATGTAGGAAACTGTGGCCCGAAAGCGCACGGTGTAAAAAATTGCAGTAATTTTTAGTAAGACCGGATCGTTCACTGGAGGATGTGCGATAGAAGCAGGGCCCACGTCGTTTACTAAGATTTTCCACTCGGTTACTCGTTTCAAGCTTGAGTTTTGATTCTAACATCTACTTGACATAATTTAAACTAAACTATGAAAGCGATTTAATTATTCTACAACGCATAGTAAAATTATTCTAAAAAGCAATTAAATCTATTCTAGGAAAGCAACATAAATTAAGCTACGAAAACGGGTAAAATTATTCTACGAAAGCAGATTTAAAATGTGACTGAAGGACAGGGAGAAAATAATAAAGATTGGACAAGATTCAGATGAAACAATAATTAAACTTCCATTTTTGTTACACAGATCTTTGTTTGGGATAATCTATCAGTTAGCTAACTCTCATGCTTTCTAGACTATGTTCCCTTTAACAGACAGGTACTTACAGTCAGAGTTTACATGCTCTTAAGACCTCAACATCTAAGATACCACAGATTAATAACTCCCCCTGCTGAGGTATGTTATTTCTCCATGGTGGATAAGCAACACCTAACAAATCATTAGTTGACATGCCAAGTACTCCTATCATCCCCCTTGTCACACCCAAAGTCTAAATTAAACCCCGAACTAATCCATAACTCTTAAACCTTACATACGGCGGCCAACCTCTAATTCTTCCGAGTGTCCTCTACAAAGCATTTAAAAGAAAGCGGTAAAATAAAGCAGTAAAGAAAGCACTTAAAAACCTATCACTCAGAAGTCTCAAAAGCTATCTCATTCCGTTAGTATAAAAGAGCCCCTGGTCTTGGTGACCAGATGCAGATTTAGAACCACCCAAATATCAGTAAGCCACATGGCTTATAACATCTGGTTAGTTATGAGATACAATCTGATTGGAATAAACCCGTGAAGATCTACTCCGGATGTACTCACTCAAGACTCAATTTTAGGCGTTGGTGGGAGAAGATAGTAGTTGAAAGAATACTCAACCCTACCTTAGAAATTAACCAAGGCTTATATGTTGTTCCTCTAGTATTATTTATCACATCTTATCTGAATCCAAGTGGACAATGATTCAATGCAATACCTAATATAAGATTTCCAACACACAGTGATTTTGAGAAAACAATTGATATTTGAAAACCATTCCCTACACATGTACTAAGCTCTCAATTAAAACACAGATCCTTTCAGTCTAGGTGAGACCTAATCGCTGACTCTGCTTCTAAGTTCTCAAAATCAACTCCCAGTAGAAGATGAATTAGTCATAACTGCGAAATTATCCCTTACTCAGATCCGGATTTTATAAAGTAATTTTTTTGGAAATTCATTATGCAACATCTGATTTAGATCAAGACTTCTATGTCCAAGGAGAAGGATCTCCAAAATATTATGACCACAATAGCTACATAATAATATCATGCATACATGTATATGAGAAGTAAAATAAAATACCCCAAAATATATGGTGGGATTAGACAGAATTTGATACACAAAGATGGATTAGCCTTGAGATAAGAGGAATTGGCTAAATAGTGTACTAGGAATAACTGGGGTGATCTGGACTGCAAACATCTACTATCCAGTTCCCAGCTCTTCCAGATGGTATGATTTGTAGACAGAAAGGAACTTTTAATAACAGTAATCGCTATTATCGGAAGTCCTACTATCCGTGAATGAGGAAAAACCCACATGTTTTATTACTACAATATTATTATAATAGTGTTGATCGACACTGTCTAATATTACTATAGCTCGAAATTCAGGTTTGAAATTAAGATAAGGAAAAAGAAAACAGTATTTAACTAGGAATTGGATAAGTGGCTAATCGTTATCCCTGTGAAGAGACCTTTTTGCCGGAGCTTCCACCAATCTCCAATTAAATCATGCAAAATAATGAGTAATATTTAATACACAGAAGACGAGCTAATCGTTATCCCGGTGAAGGGACATTTTTGCCAACATTGGTCTGTGATATTCCTTATTACCCATTCATACACACAATAAAAAGAAAAGATAAAATTAAGAGAATATTTTTGGGTATTGTGTAAGTGTTAATCACACAATAGTTTAGACACTAATGGTTTGAGATGTGTAATAGATAAAATTAAATGTATTGGGCCTAAGCCCAATACATCCATGCAACTTACACAACTCAGGAAGTAAAATATTTTTTGGAGTTTTATAAATAATAAGGAAAAGGTCAATGCGGTTTAATAAATTGGATGCGGTTTAAACTGCATCCATGTAAACCGCATCGAGTATGCATGGAAAATGAAGTAGTGCCTTCACCACAATTGGTCATTGCAAGGATGCAAAATAAACCATCTAATGCGGTTTATCAATTCAATGCGGTATAAACCGCATTGGACAAACCGAATTGATGAGGATACTCCCTCACTCAAATTTGACTAAGGCATTTGCTTAAAAAGTGAGGGTGATGCGGTTTACAAAGGCAATGCGTTATAAACCACATTGGTAAACTGCATTGGTAGACAAAGAAAAATAAACTAAGGCATGAAGAGTATGGAATGGATACAATGCGGTTTCAAGAAACAATTCGGTTTAATAGGCAATGCGGTATAAACCGCATTGCATATACCGAATTGCAAGAAACTGCATGAAGGAAAATAAACAATACGAACATTTTGTCATGCAATGCGGTCTTCATGGGCAATGCGGTATAAACCGCATTGCCTAAACCGCATTGCATGGGATTTTCACATAAGTGAATTTTTCTGTTCACAAGTATGAATGTGGTTTCTAAGCTGAATACGGTTTATGATAGATGGGATTAACCCCATCACTCATTTCACATCAGTGTCATCTCACAGCCATACTTGTGAATATTTTGTGGTTTTCAAGAATTATGCATGCACAGTGGGTAATAGCATGAATTAAACCCTAAAACTACAAATATGAAATTCAAAGATGATTAACCTAAAACAGCCTAAAAATTAAGAACTACTTGCATAAAATAAGAACACTTAGTTTATCTAAGGAAGCATAAGTAAAAGATCTAGAAAAATAAAGAAGCAAGTAAAGCATTAAAATCTATTTCTAACAAGTCCTAAATTATCTAAAACCTAAGAACACCTATTTGAAGCTCTAAGGTATAAAACAAACTATACACCCACTAAACATGCATTTATTAAGAATGTAAGTCAACTAGGAACACATTAAATGAAACCTAGTTGAAACAAACATTCATTCTAACATATTTATTACTAAGGAAAGCATTTAAAGAGTGTAAAACACATGAAACAAAACCCATTTCTGGAATTTTTCCTTGTATTCAACACTTGAAAGCATAATAAACAACCCAAAACCCTCATTAGATTGAAAGTTGGGTTCATTATATCTAAAAAACATATAAAGGGTATGGGAATGGTTATACTAAATGGTAGTAACAAGATTTATAAACTAAACTAAGATCAAAACATCTAAAGCTAAGCTAACATGCATGAAAAAGTAAACTAACTAAACTACCTACCTAACCCTTAAGGGGTGAAGATCCTCCTGCTCCTTCTTTTTGTCTCCTGCTGAATATTCAAGTGTGTAAGAAGTATCTTCAAGTGTTGGTGAGGGTCAGCTTTTATACTTCTTTTTCAGACCCCTAGGCCCATCAGGGCCCATTAACAGTAGTATGCATTCTTCACGTGTTCCACAGCTTTTTGAACTCAATTCGGTCTCCTCATGCAATTCGGTATAAACCGCATTGGCTATATCGAATTGCATGAGGTCTTCTTTTCTTCTTCGTCTTTGGCTGGGATGCGGTTTATCGCATCGAATGCGGTTTAATCCGCATTGTGTAAACCGAATTGGCTATTCCGCATTGCATGTCTTGCTGCTTGGTTCCTTTTTGGCTTGACGCAATGCGGTTTATATGTCAATGCGGTATAAACCGCATTGCATAATACCGCATTGAGTACTTCTCATCTTGCTCTAGTCTCTTCCTTTCTTGGAGTGATGCGGTTTCAAGGTCAATGCGGTATAAACCGCATTGGTATTTCGCATTGATTTTCAACACTTAGCTAAAAATTCAGTTTTGTGGATATTTATTCTTTTTCCCATCTTTTTTATTTTTGTAGGCTATTGTATTCTTTTGCCCATCTTTTACTTCTTTTTTCTTTTCTTTTTCCTTTTTTTCATGTTTTTGGATTTTTCGAACACAAATATAATTAAAATTGCATATTTTTGTGTCTTTCATTACCAGCTTATTATTCTTACCAACTCGCATTAATCTGTCGAATTCAACTGCTTTCTTATTAAAATAAGATGGGATTACGATCAAAATGTCCGTCTCAGACACGGAAATGGATTGGAAATAATGGACAATTTTGGTCATTATCATGCGCCCAGGGTCCGAAGTCATGAAACGAGAACCACATGCATTCAAAAGTTACAAACAGGCAAGCAATAAAGGGAAATGCAACATCAAAGAAATATACCTATAAAGTAACATACCTAGACGTGAAGGAGAGGATATACTAAAGGGCTCGGCTAGAGGAAGAGTCGGGCGATGATAGAGGAAAAGAATGGAATGGCAGGATGGCGGAGAAACCACTCCGCCATAAGAGAGGGTTGAGGTCGGCACTGAAGTAAGTACAAGCAACGCCGTCCCACCAAAACCAAAAACGATGAGTAAAAAGCCCAGGGCGAACGTGAAACTTCGGGATATCAAAATCTATCAGGCGCCGAAGCCAAGTAGCACATTGTCTTCGGCTAGAAGAAGGGGAAAGTGGTTTATCGATCCGACAAGCTATCACCAAATCCTGGCCGAAGCCGAACTGACGGCTAACCAAGTGAGGATTATAAATTTCGGCGGGGATAGTAGCATTAAGAAGAGCGGTGGAACCATAAAAGATAGGACGAGGACGGATACATCGGTTCCAAAGCTGAGCAGAGGGACGGGGAAGAGAAGTTCCAAAAGGGGCGGTGGCAATATCCTTGATCCAGGTAAAATCGTCCTTTCGATAATGGTAGTGGGAGAAGGCCTGATCGGCAGTTCGGCCCAGAAAATAGCCGATCCAATGAGGAATTGACATAGAAGGGAGTGATGTCTTCAGTAGACTAAGGCCAACAAAATGATCTTGAAGAATATCGTAAGGAGGAAAGCCTGATATGTCTCGAAAATGCCAGACCAACCACAAATGAAGGAACCATATAGGACCACGAGCTTTGTCCGAGAAACCGTTCTGCCAGCCCGAAACATAAGCCAACATGCCTGCATACAGATGAGCGAGGAAGAAGTCAGCCAGCGGCAAGATAATCTGATTAAGAATTTCGTAAGCTAAGGGGTAGGTTTCGAGAAGGACCCCCTTTGAAGGCGTACACCAGAAGAATCGGGTTAAGAAGTACATCATGAAAGCGAGGGGTTCCTCAGTATGAGGGTCAGGTGAGGAAGGATCGTTCTGGTAAGTAACGATCCAACTATGGAAAGTGTTTTTGGAAGGAAAACCGGTGGTTTTTTTCTTTGGGTTGGTTAGAAGACGCAACACCAAGGTTGTCCCCACAAATTGAAAGATTTAGAAGGAGTTTAACATCTTGGAATGTAGGGGTCATCATACCCCAATGAAAACAGAAGCAGTTTATTGTGGGGTGCCAAAAACATAAGAGGGCCTGGATAGGACGAAGATCAGTAGGAAAAGGCTCAACGCTAAGAAGAATTAAGCGAAGGAGGTTTGCGCTAGACCAGGAACTGCGGCAATGAGGTTCAAGATGACGATACCAAGCCACATAATCGGAAGAGTCCGATGGCCAAATGGCAAGCGAGGAGGTGAAGAGTCTGGAAGAAAACCAGGAGGCATATAGGGGTATGGAACGATTTTCAAAAATGCGAGCCGTGCATTCATCAATTTCTTCAGGAATGCCTAATGGGCCCGGGCAATAGAAACCTTTAGGAAGATGGCGGACCACGGTATGACGAGCGAATGAACTCTCAATCTTCGCAATCTGAGATGAGGGAACTAGAACAGAGCGCGGATCCATGGAGAAGAAAATGAGTAAGGAAGGAATAAATAACGAAACTGAGGAGCAAGAAAGATCGTGGCCGGATTCCCAGGGGGATTTAACGCGGAGAATGAGGAAAGGGGAGAAATCAGATTTAATTGGGTTCTTTCCGGCCGGAAACATACCCAAGTAAAGGAGGGCATCTGTTGTGGCCATTAAGATATGGGGCCGAGAAAGGATGATTGGGCCAGACAATTGGGCCAGATGAAGCCCAAAAGTAAGACGAAGAGCAATAAAGGAAGAAAAAAAAAAGAAGAAAGAAAATACTCAGGAAAAGCATGAACTTTTAGGCCGAAATAATCGGCCATGAACAGCCGAAAAAGTGATACGCAAAATCGGCTCAAGATGTGGCCAATGAGCGGTTACCAAGCTCCGGCTATAAATAGGGGATGACATGCTCAGAATCAAGAGAGACCAATCCACCCCAAGATTTCCTTTATTCAAGTTTAATTCTTTGTATCTTTTACAACTTTCCTTCACTGCTTTCATTTGCAGCTTTCCTTTACAGGCTTTCCTAGAATCTAGCTTAGTTGTTAGCGGTTATTGCTCCAAAACGGTTGTTTTTCCTCAACAACTGTTAGTTTGGTGGCTCTTTCCCGGATAATCAGCCGTCGTTTCTTAGCAACTGGTAGATTTCCGATTGTATCCAGCATTGTCGTTTGAATATAGTGAAATTCAGTCGAGTTTGGGCGCATTATTATTTTCTCAGACCCGTAATCGGTTTGATCCTTTTCCGATAGCCTCCCTTGAGGAGAAAAAGGTCATTGGCTCGCACCGGTAGCCAAACACTAGTAATAATTATTAGGCTAGAAAAAGGTCATTGGCTCGCACCGGTAGCCAAACACTAGTAATAATTATTAGGCTATCGAATCTACTGAAGGACGAACCTCAAATCAGTTGCATGCCTTACTATACAAAACAAACGACATTTTGTAGTAATAGTAATAAATTGTGGACACGGGTGATTACTGGTTTCCTCCGGTGGTCCTGTTCTTACAGTACCCAGGCCAGCATCTCAAGAAAGCAAATTTTCTGCGCAACAAATGTGCCACTAAAATCGACAACAAAACAACAATAAGCGCCAACGTAAAGGTGCGTGTCCTTCGCGGTTTATCTGTCTCCACGGTATGCTCGGACTTTGGTGGCAGAATTGCATTCGTTTTATCATTTTCAGAAGTGGAAGACCTTGTTTCAGACTCATCCATAGAAGCATCCGCTGTTGATGATCCCTCCACCTGCTCGACACATTACCACACAGCAAATTACAACCATAATATTGAGACATTGTACATGGAAATTTTGTTCCCACATACTCCCTCTGTTCCTTATTAGTAGTCGTTTTAGGAAAAAACAAGTTTACCAAGGATTGTAATCATTATTCTGTATTATTTTGTTCCCACAACCCTAATCATTATTCTGTATTATTCCACTTTTACCCCTATGTATTTTCTTTTTGAATAAAAAATAGAATTGAAGTGGAGAGAGAATGCACAATATTCTAGAAATATCTTTTAAGATGATAATATAGGGGTAATATTGGAAAAGTATGGGATAAACATGTAAAATGACAACTATTTTGGAATGTTTTTTTATTTCTAAAAAGACAACTAAACTGGATTGGAAGGAGTATAGAACAGCAGTGAACATTTTTCCAAATGCTAGAATATACTAATTCAGTAGCATAAATTTTCGAAATTACTCAACACTAGAAAAGGTCACAAAAAGAGGAAAATTGCCTCGAAAATTTCATCAGTGGCCTTAACAGTATCATTGTTTGTACATTTGGAATTAGCTAAACCGGGCTCAGATGAAACAAATTGTTTATCGTCGCCACTCATGTTGTTCCGCCCTTGCTGCATCGCACGATCCTCTTAACTGCGTAGTGCCTTCAAAACTGTTAGTTCTTAGTGCTTACTCTAGCTCTAAAAACCACTCATGTGCCATGTCGCCATAATCTTTAATGCCCGATAATTCTTAGGCTAGTCTGCAGACAAAGCCGATGCTAAATTGGGCCAAAAGTTAAATGGGCTGATGGGCTTCAATTATTTTATGCGGATTAGACTAATAACTCTAGGGTCAACAGATGCTCCCCTTACGCAATTTGTTCGGGTAGGCTCTAAGACAAAATATGCATGTTCTGAGTAGGCCTGGCGGGTCTTTATGAACCAGCTGCGATGCACGCCCAGCCGCCGTCCGCCATCGTTCGAGCTCGAAGACATCGGTCTTGGCCTAATGATCAAATCCACTAGGGTCAACAGTATATGACTACAAGGGCTTGGCTAATGATCAAATCATCATCTTTCCAGTCGTTCCTAATTCTTGTCCCGTCCTCTTTTCTTTATAATTTATATACATAAACTCCTAAAATACTTTAACAAAAGGCCTTGTCCATAAAGTATTTAAAATAGATTTTGTATTTGAAAACAAAGTTGGCATTGAACTAGATGGAAGAATAGTGGGCTAAAGAATTGGGCCTGCCTATAACATAATAGCCCACATCAGGCCCACCAGAGTTGACTGTACATTTAAATTGGACTTGCCAATAACATAATATATGGGGCATGTTTGCTACCATGTATTAGGGTGTATTAGGTTGTATAGTACTATTATTATGTATAAAAATAATGCTAGATGGTGTTTGGCAAGTTTTAGAGTTGCATAAGTATTATTTTAATGAGGGATTGGGTGTATAACTTAATACATGGTGGAGATGTGGGTTTATTTTAATGAGAGGTTTGTTTTGTTGTTTATAATTTTTATTTGGTATTTATTTTGTCATAATATTATAATAGATAAATTAATTTATTATAAATATTATAATATTAAAATAATAAATATAATAATATTATTAAATATAATAATATTAAATTTAAAAATATTATTAGATATCTTAAATATTATAATATTAAAATAATTATAATATTAAAATATACTTATTTTTTATTTTTTTATAAATTAAATATTATAGTATTAAAATAATTATTCTAATATATTATTATATTTATTAATTTATTAAGTATATATCTACATGAAATTATTTATTTAATTACTTAAAAAATAATAAATCACACAATACTACATCGACATATATTCTTTATATATTTATTATATTTAAAATATTAAATTTAAGAAATTATATTTAATGGAAATTAATTTTAATAGAAAAGTAATAAATTAAAATCTATACAACATCAATACAAAAATATTGTATAATTATAATACAGTGCACTACCAAACACTGTATAATATTAATTTAATACAGTATTAATATAATACAACATAATACTATACACCTGTATTAAATAATACTTCACCCTAATACAATATATTATACAGTGTTCCAAACATGTCCATGATGTTTAATTCGGTCACTTGGGTTGTTGGGCTTTCTTGCTACTAATTTTTTTAAGCCCAAATCTACCCAAACAACATTTGTCTTTTTCATCCTTTTTCGGGAAATTCTTGTAATGTAGATAATTATTAAACATATTTCATATTTGTATAACTCATTCCTTCCATGCGTATCAACTTACTTTCTCATACAATCAACTTTTTTTTTTTTTCCAACCGATCAATTTAAGTAATTGAATTGAGTTAGGGTAAGCATTTCATGCCTAACAATACAAATAACAATTGATACATCAAACTGATCAAAGCAACAATTGGACATTCATCATATGTCCATTCAATGTTTTATTAATAGAAACAAAGTACAACTTCATTCATAATCATCAAAACCAACAATGGGCAACTAACAATAGTTTCCAATATTGGAATTTTTGCTCATAATTTGGTAACTTCATTTCACTTATTTATTATATATAAATCCTCAATTCGTACTGCAAATACAAAGACCATAAACACATACTGGTGTTTCACTTGGGGAGCATGGGGTGAAAGGGCTTGAGGCCGGCATGTATCGCCAGTTATGCATTGAGGGACTTTTGGCTGACAGTAACAAATTCCCTTATAGCAAAATACCTAACAAAGATACCTTTTTTTACATTGATCCACGTTTTCACGCGGGATCTAGTCTTAGCAGGTTCAATATGGTTAATTTGGGATTCACCAAGATTTTCCCCCAAGCATATAGAACTATTTTTTCTAAAGCTCAAGCTGTTAAGGAGAAAAATTCACTAGCATAGACTAGTCCTCAAAGGATTAATTTTTTCTTGCTCATTTGATGTTCTAAGTACCGTTCCTCTCCTTTATAATACTAATAAAAGTATATAAAACCCAATACAATGACGACAACGTAAACATATACTACTATTATACCCTCCAGCATTCTTCAAAACAGCTAGCAGCAAAAACAACAATACTATCTAATCTAATCTAATCTAATCTACAACAATAACAATAGTAATAATTAGGCTATTGAATGAATCTACTGAAGGACGAACCTCAAATCAGTTGCATGCCTTACTATACAAAACAAACGACATTTCGTAGTAATAGTAATAAATGATTGGACACGGGTGAGTACTGGTTTCCTCTGGTCGTCCTGTTCTTACAGTACCCAGGCCAGGATCAACTTTCAACCCGTCTCAAGACAGCAAATTTTCTGTGCAACAAATGTGCCACTAAAACCGACAACAAAACAACAATAAGCGCCAATGTAAAGGTGCGCGTCCTTCGCGGTTTAAGTGTCTCCACGCTACTCTCGACCTTTGGTGGCAGAATTGCATTCGTTTTATCATTTTCAGAAGTGGAAGACCTTGTTTCAGTCTCATCCATGGAAGCATCCGCCGTTGATGATCCCTCCACCTGCTCGACAAATTCCCACACAGCAAATTACAACCATAATATTGAGACATTGTACATGGAAATTTTGTTGCCACACTTAAAACAGTATACTAATTCAGTAGCATAAATTTTCGAAATTACTCAACACTAGAAAAGTTAACAAAAAGAGGAAACCTGCCTCGAAAATTTCATCAGTGGCCTTAACGATATGATTGTTTGCACATTTGGAATTAGCCAAACTGGGTTCAGATGAAACAAATTCTTTGTCGTCGCCACTCATGTTGTTCTGCGTGATCATTGATGCATAACGCTGTCCATTCTTCGATTTCTCTCTAAGGAACATGTTTTCCTTCATCACATAGGCCAACTGCGCTGAAATAAGCCGATTCACTATTTCTTCACATGAAAACATAAACAAGAAAATGAGACCAATGAGCAGAGGAGGGAAACTGTACCTGTTTTTGTATGCGCTCGCGCTCAATTGCAAGCTGGACAACCATATCCATAATAAGCCGAGTTCTAACACTAATGTCTTCTGCACTTGCTTGTTTTTGAAGAGTAGTTTCGTCCAAAGAAGCCCCCATGAACTCCATTTTCGCTCTTAGAGAATCAACTTCTTTATTAAGTTCTTTATTTGTTTCGGACAGTAGAAGGCATCGCTCTTCAGAACTCTCAAGCTTGCCCTCAGTGCTAGCAACCTTTTGCTTCAGTTCATCAATTAAAGTTTCCATGTCCCAAATCGCTGTGTAAAGCATGTTCTGCTGCTCTTGGCCAGCTTCAGAGGATGCCCTTGCGTGTTGCAGTTGGAGATCAAATTCCCGCAGCTGTTTCTCAAGCACACTCACCTTTTTTGTGCTGCTTTCGTTACTGCCCTTAAGAAAGTCTAGCTCCTCATTCAGTTCCAGGTTCGAGTCTGTCAGATGCGTAACCTTTTCCTCTGCATTTTCAGCCCTATTTTGAAGAGCATAACTGCTCTCCCTTAAAGACGCAATTTCACCTTCCATTAATTTAAGTTGCTCTTGGCTCGCTTCACAGGAAGCATTGGCGTCCATGAGCTTGGATTCAGTTTCACCGAGCTTTTGTTCCAGCATTCGAACTTCTTCTCGTAAACTTGATACTTTAGCATTGTCAGCTACAAGCTGCGCAGCGCTGCTATTGAGTTTCTGAATCGAAATTTCTTTTTCGTTTAACTGGGCAACATAGTTCTGTAATGCTGATTTTAGTTCCCCCTCTCTCTTAGTTGAGCTAATAAGTTCAACCTGAAGAGTCTGAAGTCTCCCCACAGTTTCTTCCGAAATCCCCATCAGTATAGCAGCTGCATTATCCGCCTCCAAAAATCGACCCCAAGCAACTTCTGCAGCCTCTTCCATGCAAATTCCGACTTGTTCTATCAAGCGTATCTTTACCTTTAGATCCTCCTCATTTTGTTTAATCTGTGTCAACTTCTTCTCGAGTTCCACTTCGTTCGCGAGAGATAATTCCAACATCCTATAGACCCGTCTTTGTTCACCTGTCAAAAATTCATGATTCCATTCTGTCCTAGCTAGGGGAAGTTCATGTTTTTTACCCGTGTCCAATTTATGCTTATCTGGCAAGAAACAAGCATCAGAGAAAAACCGACAGCTATCATAAATAGTAGTAGGCACATGACTTGATAGAATGAGGCTTACATTCATCGTGTTTGAAATCGAATGAGGTCATCTGCAGTTTGGCTAATTGAACCATCATCTCCAAAACATGGTCCTGGGAATGTTTTAGTGAATCTTCATAATCATGTAATTTGCCACCAAACCTCGTGAGCAATTCGGTTGAATGTTCCGAAGAAGATATCTTGTGAAGGGTATCGGCAATCATGTCTTGAAGATTGGACAGTAGATTGTGGAGCTCCCTCAGCTCAAAACTAAGGACGACATTCTGTAGATCAAACGTGACTGCCTTTTCAATAAATTCAACAGGGATGCTATCATCTTCGAAATTAATGGCTCCAATAGAGTTTTCCCCAGCCAAGACATGTAAAAGGTTTTCCAAATTCGCCAACTTCTTACAGGAGTAGGCCAAGACCATTTGCACTTGCGACACTGCTTTCAATGCACCTTGTAGTTCTTCATCATCCTCAGAGGTGTAAAGAAGACCTTCATGTGAAAATCTTTGCATGTCTGGAGCAGCAATATCCGACACAACAGCAGTCGCGTCACTGCCCAACATTCTGACACTGCTGTGGGTAGATTACTGCCAAATTTCCCAAAAAATATCAAAACCATCAAAACTCACATACATACATAATATCTAGTTGAGTTCATGGCAAGAAAAATATGTCAAACTCACAAATTACAAATAGAACCTAGAACAAACATTGACAGTGTTAATGCATATATAGTAAATACATAATGCTTTGAAAATGTTCGAGCTGATATAGCATCGACATAATCACAATTTCTACCTTGATCGCTGTCAAGTGTCAAGGATTAGGAAAATTTGCATTTTAGGCACCGTAACAATAGCGCTGTGGTTCATCTCCCTAATTTTGGCGCATTAAAAATTAATCTTCTACACGACACAAATAAGTATTCCATAGTTAAAAGCTCCAACTCTTTCCAATTCTACACACCATCACATCTTTGGTAACAAAATGGACGAAAGAAGGCCAATAGCGCTATTTCCCCTACTCATACAGAGGAAGATAACCATCTGAAGATGGAAAAACAAATGAATCTATCGCATATTAGTCGTAATGTAGAGATGAAGAATAGAATACGCTAAACAAAACTCGTTCCACCCCTGACCTTACCAGGAGGGATCTTGAAGGAGAGTGAGCACAGACTCCTCTATCGTGTCAACCTGCCTAAGTGCCTTTAAAGCTGCCTCCTTCCATTACTAGAAAACCTCTTTAAATTTCCAACTATTGTCAACACTCAAAACTAATACGATTATCAATCATCTCACAACTTCAGAATTTTAAAAATAGCATCCAAAATGATTCCAAAAACTCTCATCCTACCCTACAGCAACTAACAAATCAGTAATTCTCTTAGTGACAGATATTCATGATTCAATAACCCTTCCTTCCATGAATCTATTCTAGTTCAAAATCAGAGTCAATATAGAAGTATCCAACAACCAACAACCATGCAAAAAATTGCAACTTCCCAAACCGCAAAAATCAATCCGAGAAAATTAACCAGCAATCAAGCAAGGATAAACAGCATAACATATTAAACTAGCAGGAAAAAGCAAAGCCAACAGCAATCCAGAAAACAATCACAAACCCTAGAATCCAATTCCACCCCAAAAACACAACAAATAAGCACTCTCCGATCAAAGTCAACACCTTTAATTAGTTCCAGCTCAGATTTCTTAAACCAGTTTGTTAATTCAACGGATTCTTGAGCTCAAGTAAGGGTCGGATTGCATACCTTTCGTGCGGCTGTTGAACGGGTTCTCTTGGTCTTCACGGGCGGGGCCACACTCCCCAGCTCATTGCCGTTTGGTTAACGTACGGGTAACCTTGGCAGAATAGTGGTCGTTGCTAGCGTGCGCGGTGGGTGCAGGACACCGGTGAAAGGTCAACCTCAGGGTTGGAGAAGGCCAACAAATGAAAAATGGCAGTAATAAGAAAAATTAATTTTGACCAAATTGAATTTAGTTAAGTTATAAAACATGAAATTAGAAATTGCTTTTTAAGTTTTTTGTAGTAGTCTTAGTTGGCATTACCATGATTGAATAGATTCCCAAAGGCTTGTAGTGTTATTTGTAAAATGTTTGGGTTAAGCGCAAGTTTGGTTTGGGGAAATTAGTGTGTACAATAAATACTCCCTCCGTCCCATTCCAAATGTCCTACTTACTATTTTTGGATGTCCCATTACAAATGTCTTCTTTCTATAAATAGAAATAATTTTCCCCACCAACAACTATGTGGACCCCACCATATACTCACAAACCAACTCTACCTTAATTCCCGTGCCCAACAGTAACAGGACACTTGGAGTGGGACGGAGGGAGTAGACTAGAGGAGTAGTAAGAAAATTTAATTGGGGAATAAGTGTTATTATTAATTAATGTAGTAAGTAGGAGTAATAATTAAGTTGGGGGAGACAATGATTAAGACAATTGCAAAAGACAACAAAGGACCTGAAAGTGCCCTTAATGGGGCCCACAATGCGCCATTAATTTGCGCCTTTCAATAAAATGAGACCCTCAATTTGCTGTATTTCATGTTTCATTGGAGTATTTTTTTTTTTTTTTTTTTGCCCTCCTGAATATTCCTTACATGCTATGTATGAAATGAATTGTGGAGAAAAAAATGAGAGAAATAAAAAGCGGGGTACGAAGTTAGGAACTAGGTCAAGTTCTATTTTTTTTTTATTGAAATAGTTGGAAATTGTGAATAGTTTTTTTTTATTTAAGAAAAGGAATTGGTGCTCAAGTGTGGCAAAAGACATCAAACGCAGTATGAGGCCTTGATAGTTTAAACAAATATTTCGGGTTCGAATATTTGTGTATGCAGAATTCTGCTTTGTTATAGACAACTTTTCAATACCCACCAAATTCTAAAAAGATTAGTTTAGGACCCAATATAGCTTAAGAAAACACGGTATATGCCAAGAAAAATTGTGACAAAAGTCGAGGAAAGTTGATAGTATTATAAATTATAAAAAGTTACGAATAAAATTACTTAATGTAAATAAAATATTTTTATTTATATTTGTCAAAATAAACTAGAGCAAAAGCAAGAATTAGTTAGGAGTATTATTTTACAACAATATAGTTTTATTAAAATAAAAAGTTGTATAAGAAGGAGTAGAATATATGTTAATTGATGAAAAACCAAGCAAATACTACAATCCTACACGTAAAATAAAAATATTGACTGCAGTCACGCATGTAAGATAAAGAAGAATTAATAAAAAGAGTTACAGTATAAACAAATATAGTAAACATTAATTTCAGTAACCGTCAAATTTTAATTTCTAAACTCTAAAATTTGAACGCTTCTCTCCACCAACTTTTAGCTTTCCAAACTCCAAACTCTAAGCTCTAATTTTAAAGTGCATTATCAAACACCATTATTCAAAATTATCCAAATTTAAAATAATTTTCACCATTAATTTGAAACTATATACTCTAAATTTCAGACGCTAAACTTTAATTATTTCTCAAACAGCTGAAACCAATGGTTAGAAATTAGAATAATATAATACCGTCGGGAGTAATTAACAAATAGTAATTTTTTTAGAAAAATAAAAATAAAAAACTAGTCAATTATCTAGTTACACTCAATCCCACTGATTACTACTATTATATGGCAACTCTGTGAATAATGTCCTGACGGACACTTATCTTGTTGTGGACAACATAATGATGATTAATTACTTGCTAAATTGTCTATGAGAAAACCATAATAGTAAAAGCAAGGTTTTAAATATCGACATTGGTGTCGATATCGACACCAATGTCGATATTGGACATACTTCTTTTGTCTGTTTATATTTGCTCCTTTGTCTGTTTATATTTGCTCCATTGGTGTCGATATCTATCGACACCAATGTTGTGGACAACCCATTGAGCAAATGACTACTATTCACATAATGCATTTGATTTAAAATTTATCATAATTATACAAGTTAAAATATAGCCAAGTGGGATCTTATTAGATTTGTTTCGTCTTGTAATTTTTAAATATCAAACTTTTATAATTTTTACTTGTACCAAATTTCATTTATTAATGGTTTAAAACATAAATTAGACTGCGTGCTGGGTGGGTCCGGAGAAAAAATTTAAAAACATTGGAAGTATAAATGTATGGAAATTTCGAAGATATTTAAAATCTCGGGGGAAAATTCGGAGATAGCAATTTTTTTGGAAAACCACATCGAGTTCACGAGATGATGAAAATAAAGATATTCCAAAATACATCATCCATGTTTCTATATGTAAACACGTAAATTTTGTTCGCCAATGAAAATGTGGCACGTGTTTTTAAATATTAATTTAATTATTTTTTAGCATTTTAAATAAATTAAATGTTTTAAATAATTATTAATATTTATTGGGCTATTTGGATCCAACAAACCAAATGGACCTATATTGGATCGATGTGGACAAGTCCAAATGAGAGACCCACATGCCTCATGATCCAATAAACACTTGTACTGGGCAGACATGAACAAGTCAAGATACAAGAACCACGAGCCCTATGATAAATGGACCTATGATTGGGTCAATGTGAATAAGTCCAAATACAAGACTCACTGGCCCATAGGCTACATGGATCAATGGATATGCAAATCAGGCTAATCCATTGAAATTAATTAATGTGGATAAGCCCAGATGAAAGGGCCACATGCTCCATGACCCGATAAATACTTGGATTGGACCGACCCACCCAAATCGGCCCACCATCCACCATCTTCCTCTATAAATAGAGGTGCCCCTTCATACATTAGGGTTACCTCTACACTTACGTCTCCATACATAAGACATCTCAAGACTCATACACTTGAAATCCTACAGCAATGAAGCGCTAGAGAAATCCCAATGAGCCATAGAGAAAGTATCAAATACACTTTTAAGTCTTCAAATGTTGGAGGAATCAAAGGAGGAATAGAAGTCGAACCCACACATCGTTTGATATTCTTAAATTTCTCATATTTATGTAAATTGTATAGATTGTGATTGTAAATTAATAAAATCGTTTGTAGTTGCTTGTATATTAAAATTTATGTTCTACACTATATAACTAGCAATATGCTGAAAATACTCATTCCATGATATATTATGCTCATAATATTGTTGATATCATGAACCATATTGATTTAAAAATTTTTGACTTAAAATCGATGACATAATCAATATGTGTTGAAGTATAAATTTTATTTTTTTTTAATTTTTTTTAAAAAAAGATAATTTTAAAATTTAGGAAAAAATATTTTTTCCTAAAATTTTGCAAAAATTTTATTGTATGGCGAAATTTTGGAGGAAATTTTGCAAAAAAATATTGCAGGTGCAAAAAAATATTGTAGGTAAAATTTCGTTTCGAGTTGGAATTTTAAGTGGAAATTTAAAACAGTGAGGACATGGCATGAAATATGCGATTAAAATGGAGTGCATATGGCACTTAAAAGAAATGTGGGCAAATAAAAATTATAAAAATCTGATATTTTACAACTACGTTATTAAACGAATCCAACAAGATCTCACTTGACTATGCTTTATCTTATATAACTGTATCAAAAATAATTAATCAAATTTACTCACTGAATAATATTTCCTCCGACTCATTGTTTTTGTTACATTAGCCTTTGACACGCATGCCGAGACACATTTTCAACGGTTAGTAACTTAAATTTTGTACAATGAAAAATTATAAAAGGTCGATTGTCTAAAACTATAAGATTAGACGAATCCAACAAGATCTCACTTGACTATGTTTTTTCTTACATAGCTATACTAAAAATTTGAATCAAAGTTAAACAGTGAATAGTGCAAAAAAACCATGCGTAACAAAACTGTTGAGACGGAGGTAGTAAAACATATGCAATTATAACAAAACAAAAGAAAAAACAAAATAAAAACACAACAGGAGGTAGGGCCAGGCCGAATATTGTATGCATGAAGCATGTTTTTTTAATGGGCAAGCCCAAGCCCATTTGGAATATAAATAGTATGATCCTATAGGCCTTTCGGAAATGTAAGAATTTGACCAAACATATGTGTCAATGTCACCAGCGAGTTTGGAAATGTATGAGGCATTCATTAATCATTATGACTAAAACGGTAAAACCCGTGTCCCAATATACTTCAGGTATGTGCCTCTAAAAAATAAAATAAGTACAAATCACCAAAGTTTGGAACTAAATGCCCATAAAAAATATTGGAATCAAATTGATTTAATTAATTAATGTAATTTTTTACGAGTATAAATTCACTCCTAGAAAACCTCCTCCAAAATGTCCTCCCCACGGGCATGGCAACAAAACAAAATCGAAATGATCTTATATTGGAGTAAAATCTTAGAAGCAAGCATGTAACTTTTTTCCAACAAATAAGCCAACATTACATGATGTAGTATCCCACAACATTGAACCTCCTATAGTAAACCCAAACAAAAACATTGTAAATTTTTGTAATAAGTAAAACTCCCCCCTTACCCAATCACCACCCCACAAAACGTGGAAAATATGATTCCTCAAAACACTCATCACACTGTCCCGGCAGCTACACGCCTGAACAAATCACCGGACAGGCGGGGCGTCGGCACCGCCTTGAGCGGCGTACTCATGTACGTCACCGTCCCGGGCTGCTCCATCATGTCCATATCCTCCGGCTTCAACCCCGCCGGCGGCGTCCAATCGAAGTGGTGCATCATGTGCCCCAACATCGACGTCACCAAATAAATAGCCAACTGCGCGCCGGGGCAGATCCGCCTGCCCGACCCGAACGGCAGGAACCGATAATCGGTGCCCTTCATGTCCACATCCTCCTCCTGGAACCGCTCCGGCCTGAATTCCATCGGGTTTTTCCACACCTTCGGGTCCCTCCCGAGCGCCCACACGTTCACGCTGACGGTGGCGCCCTTCGGGATGTCGTAGCCGCCGATCTTGACGTTCGTTACGGCCTTGTGGGGGAGCATCAGGGGCGTCGGCGGGTGCATCCTGAAGCATTCTTTGGTCACGGCCTGAAGGTAGGGGAGATTAGGGATGTCCGCCTCCGTCATGATCCTGTCGTTGCCGACGACGCGTTCGAGTTCTTCCTGCACCTTTTTCTGGACACGTGGGTTCCTGACGAGCTCCGCCATTCCCCATTCGACGGTGATGGTGGTGGTGTCCATCCCTGCGGAGATCATGTCCCAGAGAAGGCCGATCACGCTGTCGTCGCTGAGGTCGTATTGCTTCTGGAGGGTGAGCAATGCGTCGACGAAGTGGTTCTTGGTGTTCCCCGTCTTCTTCCGGGCGGCGGTGTGCTCCTCCATGATCTTCTTCGTGAAGGTGTCGGCGAGCTTGTCGTGCTCCTCCAGGGCGGCGTTTTCGGCCTTGAATAGGAATCTCAGCCATGGGAGGAACTCGGCCCACGACTTCTTGGACCCCAATTTGATCCCATTGTTTAGGATGAACTTCAATTCCTGACCCTGTCCGTCGATCACGCCGTTGTCGTCCATGAATCTCTTCCCGAATGTCAATCTAGTGATGTGCAGAAACGCCATCATTCCCAAGTACTCACGCAGCACCAAAGGGTTCCCTTTGTTCTCTGTCAACAAAAAAATTAGGGTTTAAATTTTCAAATTTCAAAATCCCCAAATTGGGCAAAAACAGAAACCCTAAATTCCCGAATTCAATTCTTACCAGGCTTGACGCAGTCCTTGTAAATCGATTCAACCATGGCAGTGACCTCATCCTCCCGAATTGGGCGAAGGCCTTCGAGCCTCTTCATGGAGAAGAGCTCGAGAGTGCACAATTTCCTGACTTTAACATAGTGAGGTCCATAATCGGACCAAATCAGGTCCATCCCATTCTTGCTGAACTTGGCAATCTGGCGGGTCCGATTCCGATTGGCGAGCTGCTGATCGTTGTCCTTGAGAACCTCCCTGGCGAGCTCAGCGGAGCTGATGACGACGCTGAGGTGGGAGCCCATGTAGACGGAGAAGATGGGGCCATAGATCTGGGACCATTCGGTGAAGCAGCGGACGAGGACGGGCTTGAGGTCGTATAGGTTGCCGACGATGGGGAGGGGGCGGGGGCCGGGAGGGAGGTTGAAGCGGAAGAAGCGCTGGTAGAGTTTGAAGAGGATGAAGAGGGAGAAGAGGGCAAGGAGGATGAGGAGGGGGAGCGCCATTGAAGGGATGGAACCTGCAACTGCAACTGCAACTGGAAAGGGTTGAGTGGTAGCTATATAACTGGAAAGGGTTGAAGTGGGTAGTTGGAGTAGGGGTGGGGGTGTGCTGGCGTGCTGGTTTTGTTGACTCAAGAGTTTGGTGAGGGAATTGCTGTATTTGGTGAGCTTGGTTTGCTTTTCCAATTCCCATCCTATTGGCCAAAAAAAAGACCAAGACATACACAAGTAGTACTCCCTCCCAGTAATTGTGTACATTTTTTTTTTTTTTTATCACGGGAATTTAGATAGTGATATTTAGTAGTTTTTTTGGACTAGCCTGAAGGCCTGAGAAAGGGTGGTGAGAGCTCATGCCACACAATTACAAAGGGGAATAAAGGGGAGGGATAGGGGCCGGTGGGAATCGAATCTACAACCTTCCGTTGAAAGTCAAGGGACTTGACTATTTGAGATAAGTCCTCATCCCGATATTTAGTAGTTAAAGTATTGTGTTTAAATTTGGCTAATTCCTTCATCTAATTTATAATAATTGCTGACTTTTGACACTATTTATTATTTAACTTTGACTCAACATTATCCTAGTAATAAGAGAAAAATAGTCAAGTCTAATCTTGTTATATTCGTCTAATCCTATAGTTTTAGAATATATTTTATATAATTTTTATTTATACACATTTTGAGTTGTTAATGATTAAACAATTGCATTGGACTTTATGCATAAAATACAGTTGTCATTATTGTGGGATTTTTAATCATATTTATATTAATCTAATTTCTTAAAAAAAATGATCATTGTTATTGTGACAACCCAAAAAGAAAAAATGGCCAAAATTAATGGCACAGAGAGAGTAGTAAGTAACAACTAGAGTTTTTTTTTGTTGTCCGTACTCGTAATATATTGTGTTGTGTAATAACAAAGGATTCGCGCCAAGTTTACATGTGGAGGTGTGAAAACGGGACGGATACGGGTGGATAGTACTCGTCCGGTATCCTATCCCATATTTTTTTGTCGAATACATCGGATACGAATAGACCGGATACAAATACGAATTCGAATATTTCGGGAAACGGATACGAGACGGATTTGGATTTTAACTCGGATAATTTTATTATTATTAAAATTAATTTTTTAATAATTTTTTAAGTGAAATCGGAATATACTATGTAAGCTAAATTGATTTTTTGAATTTTCCAAGATCATTAGTTATTTGGTTCAAGACATCTAAATAACATCACTACAAAATGTTACATACTACAGTTTAGATTCAAAGAACCTAATGATGTAGTCGAGTTGATTAATATGATTTGATTTAATAAATTACATATGGCTTTCAAGCTTTTGATTATATTTATACATATAGTATTACTTATTTATTTTATAATTAATATAATATATTATAATATACATATATATATATAAATTTCCGGATATTCGGATAGAAAATACGGATAATATCCGCATGATATTCGAATTTTTTTGGATACGGACGGATATTTACAATCTCATATCCGGTCCCATATCCGCCAAATATCCGCCGGATATAAAAATTCGAATTCGGATTCGAATACAATCGAATACGGCGTCGGATCGGGCGGATATTATCCGCCCCACTTTCACCCCTACTCCCTCCATTTTTTTATAATTGAAACATGGGAATAGTTACTATTATTCATTGAGTAAGTTTGATTCAAATTTTTAACACAGTTATATAAGATAAAACATAATCAAGTGAGATCTTATTGAATTCGTCTAATCGCGTAGTTTTAGAGTATGAAATTTTTATAATTTTTATTTTTATATAATTTAAAATTAAATTCCTTAAATATGTGCATTGGATTACGTGAAAAATATAAGTGTTACATTTTTTTTTTGGAAGAGCTAAAATTTAAAAAACGTTTATTTTCAGCTCATTATTGAATTTTGAATGTGGGAAAACTGGTGGATCATAATCCTAATGTGAAATTAGAGTTTTGATTTACATACACACCTAGCTGGGCAGGGGCAGCTGAGTAAATTGGGCTTTGATGGGCCGGAATTGTAATTGGACTCTTGTCCTCCTTGTCTTATCTTATGACGTAGTTCTACTGTTGTACTATTATTGTGTGTGTGTAAGAAAGGAACTGTGGACAAATCTGGATGTTAGGGTTAGTTGGCGTGTGCTTATTTTGACCTTGTGTTTGGTATGGTGCATACCATCATCCTACAAACAAACACTAAAATTAAATCAGTAGTATCGTTTGGTAAGGAAAATAATGAAGGAAGAATGGCACCATGGGAAAACAAGTCTGTCTTACTCTTTCATTAGTATGAAAATGTTGTACACTTCTTACAATTTGAATAGGTATCCCGGTTGACTTTGAAACTTTGGATCTTATCATGTTTAATTGCATTACTATTACTCACTCCGTCCCACGAAGTTTGGCCCCTATTCCATTTTGGTGTGTCCCACGAAGTTTGATCACTTTCCATTTTTAGAAAAACTAAATTAATATAAGTTTGATTAGAATCTTAATTGTTGTTAAATCTCATTAAAAAATACTTACTTTTACTATTCTGCACAAATTTCAATGCATTTTTAATTTCCTACACAAAGTCCCTTATATTTCTTTAATTCTTAATATTACAAAATTGGTATAAATAAAAATTATATAAAATATATATTCTAAAACTACACGATTAAACGATTCTAACAAGACCACACTTGAATATTTTTCTCTAATTACATCATTACGATAATATTAAGTCAAAGTTAAACAATAAACAGCATCAAAATTCATTAGAATCTTAAACACAAATACTCACACCACTTTAACTACTAAACTCCACCACCTAAATTATCGTGCCCAAAAGAAATGGTTCAATCTTCGCGGGACGGAGGGAGTACAAGTTTGTGGAATACCGAATATATATACTTATTTTGTTTTTTTTTTAAGTGTACTATTACAAATACTCACACCTCTGTAACACCTTGTATAGAATGTTTTTAAAGGTGTAAGACTTCCACTAAATTACTTTTGTTCATTACATTAAATCATGTGACATTTCTTTATATTACACTTTGAAACAAAACGGTGGGAATATATGTTAATGAAGCGTGCTTTTCACTGTATTTTTTTTTAATAACAATTTATTGTTTAAAAGTTTGATGGAAGTTAAGAAGTAATGTTTGGACATCAAACTACTATCCAAACCCCCAAAAGAAGTTCAAGATTCTCAACAAATTAGAAAAAGTATTAAATCCATAGAGTACCTTCAAATGCATGTAAACATTTTTACAATAATTGCTGCAATAAATTCATTGCATTATGAGTATGGGTACATTTATTTAATGGTGGGTTTGGTTGGAAGGATCTTAGATTATTCGTGGGAATGTGATTGTTGTGAATGTAATATTGTTGGGAATATGAGATTGCTGGGAATCTTATTTTTTGATATTTAAGATTATTGCGTTTGGTCAGATTGGGAATCTCATATTTCCAGTTCTAATTAATTTACCAAAATATTCTTGAATTTCAATTGAACGAATGTTATAAATATATCATTTTGCTACACAATAGAAATATTTAAGCTGATTTATTTTTTAAAATATTGAAAATTCATTATATGTAATTTATTGTATGATAATTACTTATTTATTGTCTCTAAATCCTTATTATTTTTGTTTTATATATAAAAGAAAAGTAAATTTTAAGAAAATATGAAAATATATATTAAAATAGGATAATATATATATTAAAAATATGTTCAAATAATTTAAAATTTTGCAATTAATTTTTAAAAATTAAATTCCATATATTATTATTTTTTAAAATACAAATATCTAAATTTATAAATTAAAATAAGTATAAAAAGTTAGAGTATAAAAGTCAAATTAGTATAAAAGTAGGTAAAGTGGAGGTGGTAATCTAAGATTACCTGCCCTCCAGGTGGGAATGTGATTCTCACCTAAAACACCTAACATTCCCACATCAGTGGGAATGTGAGATTCCTATATAAAACATGCCCCGAACCAAACATAGGCATGTTTCATTCCCTACTCAAGATTCCCAGTGGGAATCTCAGATCCCCTAACCAAACGCCCCGTAAGGGTGTTCACTTTAAATAAACTTATCTAACCTATTCATCGAACGAGTTTATATCCATACTCTGGATTTCCAGAGATGTTTTGTTGATGAATGTGGTGTGATATTTTTGGGTTTTGCCCAATATGGCAGTAAGTATTATTATTTCATTTCCTTTTTAAAGTTTTATTATTGATGGTTATTTGGGGGTTACAATTTGATTGTTTATCAGATTGTGGAAATTAATGGGATGAATATTTTTGTTACACGTGTTGTGGGCCATGAATGTTGTCCGAATTTATTTAGATTTTGCGTATTTTTTTATTTTTTTTATCAGATTGTGTGGGGTTTTATTTGTCTCCTTATCCATTGGACCACATTTGGACTTATCATTGTGTTCTGTCTATGTTTTACTGATGTTGTAGTTAATAGTTTGGGAAAATAGTGTGCTGCCAGCCCGTTATCATTGTGTTATGTCTATGTTTTACTGATGTTGTTGTTAATAGTTTGGGAAAATAGTTAATGGGTGTACTGCCACCCCGATCATCTTCTGTTATGTCTTCATATAATTGATGCTATAGTCAATAGTTTGGGAAAATAGCTAGTAGTTAATGCTGCCAAATCGTTTAGATTGTGTTCAATCCATGTTTACCTGATGAGAGAGTCAATACTTTGTGAAGATATTTAATACTCTGTGCTACCAAACCGTTCATCTTGTGTTCTGTCACTGATTAACTGATGATATAGTCAATAAGCTGGGAATTTATTTAGTACTATGTGATGCCAAACCGTTTAGCTTGTGTTCTGTTCATTTTGAATTAATGCTACCAGCCATAGCTCTAATCAGTCCATAAGAATCCCCGATTGATAGTCCACCATCCCCGTTTAGCTTGTATCAAATTTCCTAATGTATTGCACAATGGGTGTTCTCCTCCACAAATGACTTTCCCCGACCCAATATCATACTGATTAAGAGTTTCGCTATATCATAGATTTTGGATCATATAATATCCATGGATAAATTAACACATACCTGACAAGATCGGTACGACACGGCAGCCTTCGGCGTATGATGCACAACAATCATCTGCGCTACCAATTGTAACCAGATCGGAGGATCTTTCAACTTCTGCCATTCCATCCGAATCATTACCCACTACACCACCTCCTGTTAATGGTATGGAATCATACTCACAGGTCTAAACATCATTATCAACCTCCGCTATCAAGCATCTATCAAATGGTGCATCGTTGTCGACATCACGATCGTGCTCGTGTCTGAGTCCATCATCGTTGGTGTTGCCGTGTCTGAAGCCATAATCGCCGGTGTTGCCATCGGGGAAGGAATTTAGGTCTAGCATTTCCTGTCTCTTCTCCCCGTCGCAATTGGTAGGTGCTGTAAGAGAATTGAATTTTCCACACCACACCATCCATCATGGAAGTTGCAAATCATTCAGACAATTACGCCATTAATGAGGGATTTTGACAGATTCACTTTCCTTTTGCTTTGATTGTACTTAAATGGTATGATTGCTCAGCATTGACCCACGCATCACAAACTGCTCTCTATTGGAATACCTATGGATATCCAGATTATGAAGAATCTGGATAGTAACTCTATTGCCTATTCATATGTTCATATTTCATTATTAATCTAAAACCATATAATTATAGTCCTTCTTGCATAGGTGGGAATCCCAAGTAAACTCTCATTAAGGTGGCTGTATTCAATCAAGAATTTATTGTATTTTTTTATCTCAAAGTTTGCGGTATTCAATCTAGATTTATTTTAAAGTTTTTGAAAATATAGAGATATTCAATATACAAATTTTTAAAAAGTATTTAAAAGTTTTTAGGTTTCAACAGTTTACACTTGGGCTCCCACCGCTCTTTTCCTATAGCCTGTGTTGTAATACCCGAGAATTTTGCAATATAAAATAAATAAGTAAATAATAAATAAATACAACAAATAAATAAACATAGTAAATAAATAAAGAATCATGGGAAATGAGAAAGGGAATTTAATCCAAGAAATTATTAAAGTTTAAGATAATTTAATTAAATAAATGGTCCCAAGATAACCCAATA
The DNA here is from genome assembly GCA_030278955.1 of Hygrophila difformis. Taxonomy (NCBI): domain Eukaryota; kingdom Viridiplantae; phylum Streptophyta; class Magnoliopsida; order Lamiales; family Acanthaceae; genus Hygrophila; species Hygrophila difformis. The sequence goes on from JAOANR010000003.1 coordinate 11,262,706, forward strand.
AAAATGGACTCATAACTCGGACCATAAATTAATTAAGGTCCACATAAAAATAAAAATAAGAATTTGGAGCCCAAAGATTAGCCTGAAAATCTGAGCCCAAGAACATAGGAGGATAGAAGTCCGAAAGAGATGAGAAAAGGCCCGACGGATCGCACGACCCAGCCCGGACCGAAGTCCAAGCGGTGTCGCGCGGGGCGAAGGCTTTTGCCGCGCCAACCCCGCGCCAGCAGGCAGCAACGAGCCAAGAGAGATTTACTCGCCCGATTTCGGATTTTTCGACTTCGGTTGCTCACCTTGCGGCCCAAGACTCCTTGTAACAGATCTTGGACGTCCCCTAGGTCCCTAAATCTATAAATACTCATTCCCGTCGACCCCGTACGTTTTTCAAAACCCTACGAAATCTCTCTACATATCAAACCCTAATCCCGGAGTTGTCGGAGGCACGAAGGCAATAGAGGAGACTGAGTTGGACAAAAATCTAAAGATCCTCGTCGTTGTGGCAAGATATTGTCCATTCCTTTCCATTCATGATTCGAAAACGAATCCTAACTTGATCCTTCTTCTATTCTAAACCCCAATCCGGATCTAGAATGAAGATCCCGACGAATCTAGGAGGCAAACGGTGAACTGGAAGCCACGCCTATGAATCGACGAGCCGGATCATCCATAATCTTGTAAGTTAACCTTACTCTGGTTTGGGAGAATTAAAATACACCCGACATAAAGATCTAATCAAGAACTCTAAAATCTTTCGATACGAAAAACCCTACAACGCAGCGATCTCGCGTGAATTTTTCGAACCTTAAAAACTGATCAAACGAAGTAACTTAAAACACGAAAAACGTTCCTAAGACACTGAACTAAGTCGTGTAAAAATTTCAAAATTTTTCATCGAGTTTTGATATCTAAAATTGGTCTCGAACTAATCTATTCTAAACTTAGATCTTGAAACATTTGCAGAATCTTGATCCGAACTTGAGGTAGAGTTTTACATTAGATCTAGGCCAAATTAGAACTTGCTTTGAATAGGAAACTTGTAGATCTATGTCTTATGTATCTTCCTATAAAATTTCATCGAATTTGGTGTTCGTTTGCTATGGTAGATTTCGAAACTATGAAACTGTTGCTGTGAAATTTGGACAGATTAATATTATGATGGAAAACCATGTTTTTGACGTGTTTCCTTAACTCGGATTGAAAAACTTAAACATGAAACTTGTTCATTTCTGTGTTTTTGAGTCACTAGTGTATTTTCAGAATTTTCGGACTTAAAATGAATTTTTAATTAATTTTGGAGTAAACAACATCTTAAGGAAGTTGTATTTTAAGAAACTTGTTGAAATTGTGAAATTGGCATTTAAGGTTTTAACGAGTGGAAAATTTCTTTGAAATAAATACATGAAACAAGAAGTTTTGAAAAATCCCCTTGCAAATTGATTAATTAAAATTAGGGGGCGAGTGCTCTGCAGGGTGCCCTCCTAACCGCGTCGTGCCTGAATGGACGATGAGAATATTTATGAGAAATTATGCCAAAACGGCGTGAAATATAGAGCCTACACTCTTGAGAATATCCGTAAGGGTTTCCCGAGGCTCCGGAGTGGTACTGGGTATGGCGGATACGGCTGCGGCCGCCGGACTACCGGCTAAACTTGTTGAGATTGCGATGAAATCGTGAAACACTTGAAATACTTAATCTTGGAGTAATGGGGATAATTAAAATATATATTTACTGCTTACATTTAAATTATTAGTGCTTTATTTACATTAATTACTGCTTTTATTTAAATTATGCTAAATGTATGATTGGTTAGAATCCATGATTTAATTTATGCAATCTATCTAGTTAATTAAATTAAATTGCGTATTAACTAGTAGCATGCTTTTATTAAATTTTAATTAATGGCTTTGAAACCCCATAACCATGTTATGTGTTAACGTACTCAGCACGTTGTGCTGACCAAACCGTTTCTTTCTTCCTTTTTCTTTCAGAGCACGTGGATTATGTGTGATCATGTACATGCATGGGAATTTTTGGGAACATTGCATTTTGAATTTTTGCATTAGACTATGACTGGCATGAACGGGCCTGTTTAACCCGTGTTTTGGCCATGTTGGCGCTATTTAAATTTCCGCTGCAATACTTATACTTAAATATTATTTCCGCTGCACTATTATGATATTATTTTTCAAACTATATTGTCTGGGCTGTTTGAATGTATTTTAAATATTTTAAATATTTCAATACCATAGCCTTGCACCGCTCTATCAAGCTCGAAGAAATCGTGTCTTGCTAGGGAGGTGTGGCGGTGACATCCCAACCTGGGTTACCAAAAACCGGGGTATTACAAGTTGGTATCAAAGCCCGGATATTTTTAAGTTATTATTTTAAATTATTATTTTTAAACCCTTATTATTTTTAAACTATTATTTATAAATTATTATTATTTCTAAACTATTAATAATATTATTGTTTTTAGTGTACACTATTATTTTTAGAAAAACCCGTATTATTATTTCCTAGCCCAAGTCATTATTTTTCTTAGCCCAAAAGATTATTTTTAAACCCCAAAATTTTTAAAGCCCAATCCCCATATTTTTATTAAAACTTATTTATTATTCTTTAGCCCAATATAGAGGCCCAAATCATATTCCTATTATTTTAGTCCACCATGGGATGAATTTTTTTTTAAACCCATGGGAAATAAAATAAAATAAAAATATATAGTGCATTTATTTTCGGGGGATCATCGTTGCATGTGCATATTACATTATACTATGCCTTAGAGAACCTAGAAGCGGTATGTTCTAATTTAGATCTTTTGCTTGCGCTAGATGGCGAACCAAGACATGATGAACCTAATGGTCAAAATGATGAACGCTCACTTTGATTCTCAACAAACCATACAACAACTGAAACATCGAGTAGCCCAATTGGAGGCAAATCTGCACCAAATGGGAGACTTAAGGGAAGCTGACCTCCAACACTTTCTGAACTTGAGAGCTGTTGATCAGGGTCGCATAAAAGACATAGAAACTCAAGTGCAAAAGCTTACCGAGCGGAGCGATGCAATGATAGATAGAATCGAGACATAACACGCCATATTCAGTGCATCCCGGAGGCGACAAACTTTACAAGGATCTGAAGAAGATCTATTGGTGGCCGGGAATGAAAAAGGAAGTGGCAGATTTCGTGGCGAAGTGCCTCACTTGCCAAAGGGTTAAGGCAGTAAAACAAAAACCCTTAGGACTGATGCAGCCACTGGAGATTCCAAGTTGGAAGTGGGATAGCATCTCGATGGACTTTGTCTCGGGATTACCACGATCACCTAAAGGCATGAACAAGATTTGGGTGATTGTGGATAGACTAACGAAGACGACCATATTTATCCCGATGAAGGACACATGGACTATGGACCAATTGGCCCGAGCCTACATTGATAATGTGGTACGACGACATGGAGTACTGCATGACATCATTTCTGACAGAGACAGTAGATTTGTCTCTTATTTTTGGACGGAGCTACAAAAAGCTCTCGGTACTCAAATCAAGATGAGCACCGCATTCCACCTAGTGACGGATGGACAAACCGAGAGAACGATCCAAACACTGGAAGAAATGCTGAGAGCATGTGTATTGGAGTTCAAGGGGAGTTGGGAAACTCATTTACCCCTAACTGAGTTTTTCTACAACAATAGCTACCATGCTAGCATTGGCATGGGCACCGTTCGAGGCGTTTTATGGACGAAGGTGCCGAAGCCCATTGAGTTGAGAAAAAAGCGATAAGTCTGTGGTAGTGGGACCACAACTTGTCGAAGAGATGGCTCAACAAATAAAGGTGATTCAAGGGAAAATGAAAGCCGCTCAAGACCGTCAGAAGGGTTATGTTGACGTGGGACGACGAGACCTAGAATTTCAAGTGGGAGATAGGGTCATCCTAAAGATATCACCCATGAAGGGGGGTGGTGCGCTTTGGCAAATGAGGAAAGTTGAGTCCTCGATACATAGGACTTTATGAAATTCTAGAACGAGTCGGAAATCTAGCCTACCGACTGGCTTTACCACCACAATTGGCTCGAGTTCATAATGTATTTCATATCTCTCAACTAAAGAAATACGTGCCAGACCCGACACATGTACTTCAACCGAAAGTAATTGAATTCGATGATGATTTGACTTATGAAGAAGTCCCAGTGAGAATCCTCGATGTTAAGGAGAGAGTAACTAGAAATAAGACCGTAAAGATGGTTAAGGTTCTTTGGTCGAACCATGAGAGTGAAACAGCAACATGGGAATTAGAATCAGACATGAGAGAACGCTACCCGACACTGTTCCAAACCGACACCGACACAGTTATGGGGACATAACTGTAAGCTTAAGGGGGAGAGGATGTCACACCGTGTATTTTCCATGTATCTTTGTACGAAATAAACAAACAAATTTAAATTGTTTTGAACTACGTCATGGCTTGATCCCTCTACAGGGTAGCAGGCAGCTTAGAAATTTTAGTTCTAAGTTCAGTCATAAAATAATAAAATAAATAAAAGGATCCTAACTCTTAGCTCGAGAAAAGCCAAAATACAACTTCGGGGACGAAGTTGATTCTTAAGGAGGGTAGACTGTAATACCCGAGAATTTTGCAACATAAAATAAATAAGTAAATAATAAATAAATACAACAAATAAATAAACATAGTAAATAAATAAAGAATCATGGGAAATGAGAAAGGGAATTTAATCCAAGAAAGAATTAAAGTTTAAGATAATTTAATTAAATAAATGGTCCCAAGATATCCCAAGAAAAATGGACTCATAACTCGGACCATAAATTAATTAAGGTCCACATAAAAATAAAAATAAGAATTTGGAGCCCAAAGATTAGCCCGAAAATCGCAGCCCAAGAACATAGGAGGATAGAAGTCCGAAAGAGAGGCGAAAAGGCCGACGGATCGCACGACCCAGCCCGGACCGAAGTCCACGCGGTGGCCACGTGGGGCAAAGGCTTTTGCCGCGCCAACCCCGTGCCAGCAGGCAGCAACGAGCCAAGCGAGATTTACTCGCCCAATTCCGGATTTTTCGACTTTGGTTGCTCACCTTGCGGCCCAAGACTCCTTGTAACAGATCTTGGACGTCCCCTAGGTCCCTAAATCTATAAATACTTATTCCCGTCGACCCCGTACATTTTTCAAACCCTACGAAATCTCTCTACATATCAAACCCTAATCCCGGAGTCGTCGGAGGCACGAAGGCAAGAGAGGAGACTGAGTTGGACGAAATCCAAAGACTCCCATCGTCGTGGTAAGATCTTGTCCATTCCTTTCCATTCATGATTCGAAAACAAATCCTAACTTGATCCTTCTTCTATTCTAAACCCCGATCCGGATCTAGAACGAAGATCCCGACGAATCTAGGAGGCAAACGGTGAACTGGAAGCCACACCTACGAATCGACGAGCTGGATCATCCATAATCTTGTAAGTTAACCTTACTCTGGTTTGGGAGAATTAAAATACACCCGACATAAAGATCTAATCAAGAACTCTAAAATCTGTCGATACGAAAACCCTACGGCGCAGTGATCTCGCGTGAATTTTTCAAACCTTAAAAACTGATCAAACGAAGAAACTTAAAACACGAAAAACGTTCCTAAGACACTGAACTAAGTCGTGTAAACATTTCGAATTTTTTCATCGAGTTTTGATATCTGATATCGGTCTCGAACTAATCTGTTCTAAACTTAGATCTTGAAACATTGGCAGAATCTTGGTCCGAACTTGAGGTAGAGTTTGACATTAGATCTAGGCCAAATTAGAACTTGCGTTCAAATTCATCGAATTTGGAGTTCGTTTGCTATGGTAGATTTCGAAACTATGAAACTGTTGCTGTGAAATTCGGACAGATTAATATTCTGATGGAAAACCATGTTTTTGACGTATTTTCTTAACCCGGATCGAAAAACTTAAAACACGAAACTTGTTCATCTATGTGTTTTCGAGTCACTGGTGAATTTTCAGAATTTTTAGACTTAAAATGAATTTTTAATTAATTTTGGAGTAAACAGCGTCTTAAGGAAGTTGTATTTTAAGAAACTTGTTGAAATTGTGAAATTGGCCTTTAAGGTTTTAACTAGTGGAAAATTTCTTTGAAATATATACATGAAACAAGAAGTTTTGAAAAATCCCCTTGCAACTTGATTAATTAAAATTAGGGGGCGAGTGCTCTGCAGGGTGCCCTCCTAACCGCATCGTGCCTGAATGGACGATGAGAACACTTATGAGAAATTATGCCAAAACGGCGTGAAATATAGGGCCTACACTCTCGAGAATATCCGTAAGGGTTTCCCGAGGCTCCGGAGTGGTACTGGGTATGGCGGATACGGCTCCGGCCGCCGGACTACCGGCTAAACTTGTTGAGATTGCGTTGAAATCGCGAAACACTTGAAATACTTAATCTTGGAGTAATGAGGATAATTAAAATATATATTTACTGCTTACATTTAAATTATTAGTGCTTTATTTATATTAATTACTGCTTTTATTTAAATTATGCTAAATGTATGATTGGTTAGAATCCATGATTTAATTTATGCAATCTATCTAGTTAATTAAATTAAATTGCGTATTAACTAGTAGCATGCTTTTATTTAAATTTAATTAATGGCTTTGAAACCCCATAACCATGTTATGTGTTAACTTACTCAGCACATTGTGCTGACCAAACCGTTTCTTTCTTCCTTTTTCTTTCAGGGCACGTGGATTATGTGTGATCATGTACACGCATGGGAATTTTTGGAAACATTGCATTTTGAATTTTTGCATTAGACTATGACTGGCATGAACGGGTCTGTTTAATCCGTGTTTTCGCTATGTTGGCCCTATTTAAATTTCCACTGCAATACTTATACTTAAATATTATTTCCGCTGCACTATCATGATATTATTTTTCGAACTATATTGTATGGGCTGTTTGAATGTGTTTTAAATATTTTAAATACTGCAATACCATAGCCTTGCACCACTCTAGCAAGCTCGAAAAATCGTGTCTTGCTAGGGAGGTGCGGCGGTGACATCCCGACCTGGGTTACCAAAAACAGGGGTATTACATGTGTAGGCTGTTCAGCAAAAAACAGTTTATAGGTTTTAATTTTCTATAAATTTTTACTGGATTCTCTTACAAAAACTAGATTTTTCTCCCGCGCTCCGCGCACGGGGCTCTGTGTATGGGTGTTAGTGTTTTTTTTTAATGCAATCTAATACTATGATTTTACTTTGATATGTATCTTTCTGATAGATATGCATATCTTTAAGATAAAATTAATGTTTCAACTCATAATATATAACTTTTATAAATAAATTAATTATAAAGAGATTAATTATAACTTAAAATGTTAATATAGACAGCATAATAAAAATATGGTTGTAGGATTTAGGTGGAGATCAATAGATTACAATTCTACGGTCATTAAATTTTAGAATAAAGTGAATTTACCTTCTAGACCTTTGATATGCATCTTTATTATAGATATACACATCTTTGAGATAAAATTACTGTTTAAATTCATAATAAATAATTTTTATAAAGAGATTAATTATAACTTAAAAGGGTAATATAGGAAACACAATAAAAATATAGTTCCAGAGTTTATTATAGTATAGATAGATATAACTATACAAAATCTCCCCTAACAACCAAATACTTCTACAGATTCTATACAAGTTTACAATTCACACAAACTCAACACATACAAACTCTACATATAATTATACAAAGTAAACCAACTTTTGGAATCTATAAATTCTCCAAGTGTAGGGCTCAAACATAGAATTTTATTCAACCTACCCTCTTGTTATCATTCACTCTTTAGTAAAGTTTGTAGCATTTAAATATATAAGGACTTAATGTTTTTTAGGCCATAACAAGGTATCAATTCCTTTTTTGGACCACAATTAATAACAATTATGAGGATATGCCATTACAGGGCATATGGGCTGACATTTAGGCCAATTTGACCATGACGAAAGGGCAACGGGCCGCGTGCCATACACTTTCAAAATTGCTGGACAAAACAAAGTCGTGTTTTACAAAATATACCCATAGAATCGAACTGATGCAAAAAAGTTGGGAAAAACTCGACTTCTGAACCCTAATTGAAATAGGAGAACACAAATCAAAATCGTGAAGGAAACAAAACTCGTCGTCGGCTCCACCAATTTTTGCTCCATCATCCAAAATCGCGAAGTCGACGGAATACTATTTCCACCCCACCTTTCTGCAAGTGCTTTTGCAATCTAAATGCTCGATATGTAACGCCTTATATAGGTATAGGCAAGGTTGTTAAGATCGGGATCCTATATGATATCGCTTTTCTCTTTGCAAGATCGGGATCGTATGTTCGAATCGGGATCGTAAAATCTTATGAAATTGCAATAATGGACAAACACATTATGCATACTAACAAGTAAAAGCATTATTTCGCGTGTTTATGAATCTTGCAAGTTAATTAATACAATACAATACAAAAGCATCACAATCAAACATAAAATATTTCCACATACATACATAGTAAGTTTTTTTACACATCATACATAAGGAATATAAGCTTTAAGTTTAAAATTAAAGGAAAAAAAGTTATTTTGATCTTAAATCATAAAATACTACAAAAATTTTTATGCGTTTAAGAGGGTATGATTGTAAGATCGTAGAAGCATTTAAGGGAGTATGACATAAGATCGTAACATTCTACTATCAGGATTAGGATCTTACTAATTTTAAGATCCTACAATGATCAGGATCGTTTTAGAGAGGTGTGATCGTAAAATCGTAAGATCCTAAGATCGGGATCGCATCTTAACAACTAGGGGTATAGGTAGGGTGTAGAATACGGTTAAGAGGCGTGTCCCGAACATAGAATGTCGTTTTCCTACGCACTTGGAAAACGAATCACTTACTAGGGGTTTGGGAATAATTTTCACTCTTTTTATAATGTTTGTGGTCCACAATTGAGAAGCATTGCTCCCGATAAGGCTGAAAGTGTGAATAAATAATGGGATGAAACCGACAGTGGTGTCCACAAATGTTTGCTGCCTGTTTTGATGTAGTTGCATCTATATTAGATTGCGTATTGCACAGGTGTGTACATATATACGGTGTAGCGGTCGTATTTGGCTGTATTTTTGGTGTATTTCGATTTATCCTTTTTTTATTTATAATTGGCAAACTTGTCCATGATAGATCCAGATGCATTTCCATCACGTTGATACTACATGTGGGGGAGAGATCATTTATGAGCCTAGAGAGGAGTATATTGGAGGAAAAGAGGTGATTTGGGACCATGTGAACACCAAGTTATTGGATTACTGGTATATGTCCTGGCTGTTGACAGATGAGGGAATAAATGGGTACCGAACCAAATACTATCTGAAAGAGGAGAACAAATTCAAGGAGATTGTGGAAGAAGATGAGTTGAAGGATGGCAGGTGCTAGGAGTAATCTCATCAAGGGTACTACATACATGGGCTGTTGAAGTTACTGCTCCCCACCTAGCAAGAAATTATGGAGGGGATGATGGAAGTAATGGAGATGATGGAACCGATGATGAAGCTGATGGGAAAATGGATGCACAGGAGGAGTTGGATGCAGGCTGAATTCCCTGATGAAGTATTTGGGGGGTGGGAGTGATAATGATGTGGAGCGGAGGACCTAGGTGAAGAGATTTCGAAGCCGCTGATGATTTCTTGGCCAGATTTGGAGGACGGCAGGGATGATGGGGATGCAGGAATGGAAGAAGATTTGGAGGCTCGCTGGGATGAAGAGGATAAGCAAGCAGCTGCTGATGATGTGGCAGATTTGGAGGATGGCAGGGATGATGAGTTGGAGGGTGGTGGTGACAAATTTGTTGAGAGTGATTACGAGTTTGAAGAAGAAGATGAAGGCAAGAAATTAGATTGCCTGCTGGCAGTATCAACTTAGAGGAATTGAGCGATGGGGATAATTCTGAGAATGACTTAGTGACCGTTGGAGCAGATTTTAATGAGGCACGGCAATCAGATGAAGAGGGTGGTTCGGGAAAGAGGCCTGTTATGTTAAATAGTGAACAGATATACAATCCTACCATCACTCTTGAGATGGTTTTTTGGCTCCCGGGATGAATTCAAGGATGATGTGAGGTCACTTGCTGTTGTGGAGAAGAGAAATGTAAAATTTACACGGACTACACCTACTAGAGTTTATACTGCATTGCAAGGCAAAAGATTGCAAATGGAGTATTTATGCTCATAAAGTGAAGGGGGAATCAACTCTACAGGTGACAAGATTTGAGTCCAGGCACACTTGCACTGAAACACATGACATTCCAGCTATAAACAGTCGCTGGTTGGCTGAGAAATACAAATAAACATTCATATCAGATACGAAGAGGTCTTCCGAGGGGTTTTAGGCTGGATGTGAAAAGTGAGTAGACATCAGACCATTAATGCAAAGAGAAGGGCTCTTGCAGATCTGAATGGGTCATCGGAGTATCCGTTCTCTAGATTATGGACTACGCTGAAGAACTTAAGAGTATGAATCCTGGCACGCACAATACTTTTCGGGACAGCTGACGTTGGAAGGGATACACGTTTTGACAGATTTTTTGTGTGTTTTGCAATATTAAAGAAGGGTTGGAGGCGTGGGTGTAGGCCATTGATTGGGGTAGATGGTTGTCACCTTAGTGGTCCACATAAAGGGGTGTTGCTACGACTGTTGGGGTGGACCCTAATAACCAGCTGTATCCAATTGCATACGCCATTATACCTATTGAAAATAAGGATAATTGGCAGTGGTTCTATCTGTTCTGGAAGGGAGATTTGCAACTTAGGGAAGTTCGATATCTGAATTTTATTTCCGATAGAAAAAACGGACTCATACACGCAATGCAAGAGATTTTCCCTGGAGTGGACCACCGATTTTGTGTGCGATATATGCACAATAACTTCCAAACAGCTGGATACCGTGGGGCTGCTCTAAAAAACCTTTTATGGTCGGCTTCAAAGGCTGCAACAGTGGAGGAATTCACCAATCAAATGAAAAAATTAAAGGAGTATTCCGAAGGGGCATGGAAGTGGGCTGTGTGAGAAACAACCAACTCAATGGACAAAATCCCATTTTTTGGAAAGCCCTATGTGTGACATGTTGTTGAACAACTTGTGTGAATCCTTCAATGGTGTCATCAAGGAAGCAAGGACCAAATCAATTCTTACATCTCTTGAGATGATGCGGGAATACATCATGAAGAGGCATGCCGAAAACCATGACCGGGGCAACAACAAAGTGGAGTACCAAGGTCATATGTCCACGAATTTCCAAGATCCAGCTGAAGAATGCTGGGAATTTGGGTAACAGCATTCCTATTAAATCAAGCGATAGACACTATCAAGTCACGATGATGAGTGTGAATGTGCAACATGTGGTTGATTTGGTAAGGAGATATTTTAGCTGCAGGCTGTGGCAGTTGAATGGATACCCGTGTGTTCATGGCTTGGCTGCCATTTATAATCAAGTTTACGATCCCGAGGACTTTGTTGAGATTGCTTCAAAGTGAGTTGTTACATCAAGGCGTATGAGATCCCTATAGTTGGTTGTGCAAGTGACTTGTTCTGGCAGAAGACGTCATACATCCCACCGGCTCTACCAAGATATAGCAGGGGGTAAGCAGACCACAAAAATCAAGAACTTTAGGGCCAGACGAGCCTAAGACAAAGAAGAGGCCAAGGAGGCGATACACCACCAATCCAACAAAGATGACAAGGAGGCAGGTGACCTCACATTGTAGAAGGTGTGGAGTGGCAGGGCATAATGTGAAAACCTGCCCCAAGAAGCAATCTACTGATGTGCTATGGGAAGGATCTTCCAATCCTGTTGTTGAGCCCATTGACTGTATTGTTGAGGGAAATGTTGAGGGTAATGTTTGCAAGCAGTTCAGGGGTAATGTTGCTTCTGTTGAGGGAAATGTTGCTGATGCTGATTCAAATCCTGGCAGCACAAGAAGCAAGCCAGTAATGTTTCTTTCCATTTACATATTAAATACGGTATTTTTTTTTCATAACAAAGCTGATGTCATTTATATTGGTCGTATTGTTTTATGAACATCAAAACAGCCTAGGAGGCAAACATGAGGCAGTGCGGTTGGATCTTCTAAATTAGTGGTTGCTACTTCAAGGGTATATGTTTATGCTTGTACACTTGTATTATATCAAAACAGAAAGACTAATGTTACGTTTTTTTTCGTCCATGTGCAGCCAAATCTATTACCACCAGTTCCCCCGTTGCTCCCCACAAATGATGAAATTGAAGAGGAACCTGTCATAACACAGGATAACACTCTTGACCCACTCCCTATGGTGCATGGACCATCAATCAAAGAACAAATGATTGTTCTGCTCCAATGAGAATGAAACCTCGTCCACCTTATCGAGGTTGTTCTTGGAGAGCACCACAATTCTCCATTAGAAAGAAGGGACCGCCAACACATCACATTGGAAAGAATTGATGTTGCTTTGTGTTGTTTGCATGTTGCTTTTGAAACTGTTTGGATCAGTGGGTATTGGTTGTTTTGTTGTTTTTCATGTGGCTTCATAGCCGTCTGTTTTCCGAGATTTCGGTGGTGTTGATTTATCTCATTTTGCCATGCAAACATTAATTTGGCATGTAAAAACCTGTGCAAACTGTGGCACTCAGTTTCATGTGTTATAGAACTATTCTATGTAGTCCACTTTTGTGTTTAAAGAACTTACATGTGGAGCTATTTATGATGATGGTATATTGAATCAGCTAGTTTCTTTTCATATCTTATACAGTACGATTTATTAATATATTGCTTACTCTTTTGCTACAGCAGGTTTCATGTGGTGTCAATAAACTAGCAGGATTCGTGTGGTCTATATATATATATATATATCAGGTCACATGATGAGTGGTGTTTTTGTAGAGTAGTTGATAATAATGGATGGTTAAGCTTGAATTCATTGTGGAACTAGTGCCAAAATACAAACTGCAGCACTACAAAATACATAAGGCCTCAACAACACTTTCATTACAAATACTTGTTCCAAACTACAAAAGATGATCACTAAACATCCCATTCAACCATCCAAATACATAACATAACCTGTCCCAGCAACATACACACTGTCACACAGCACTATATTTTGCATTTTTAATAGACTTGTTCACCAAAATTCATAGTCAGTCTCATGAACTCAACGATGATCACGACACTATCAAAATGACTATATTTTCTTCGTTCATACTAGATACTAGTGCCATCAAACCTACTACTGCCACCATACATACTAGTGCCACCAACCTCACTGCAGTTGCTTGAAAACATCCTTCCCGCAGCCACATTTGCCAAACAGAGTTTTGGTCATGCTAGCTATAACCAAAATGCAGAAACAAATCACCGAATAGAGTTTCTTGGTCTCCTTCTTCACAGCCCGATTACTCTGCTCCAACTGCTCATTCCCCTTCTCCAACAAGTACTTCTCTCTTTTCAGCAAATTGATTTCCCTCTCATCCCTAACCGTCCCTTCTTCCAAAGCATTGCTTTTTTGTTCCAACAAATCCATCTTTTCCAGCAATTCGGGAATTAATGATTGAGCTCTTTTGCACAATGCTGCCTCGGCCCACTCAAAGAAACCACAACCACCATCATAAAACCAACAGTCATGGTCGACAGGTGAATTATTTTGCATATGAAGTAGTACGTGAATAAGTTTCAGTTCAGGTAAACTTTAATTACATTTAGATTTACAACTTGACTGAAAATTTACCTTCAAAATCACAGTAAACGCGATCAAACACACACCATCACAATTCTCACAAAAAACCACCAATCTACATCAACAAGAACACATTCAACCGACTACTACACCATCACAGCACTTACAAAAACAGCATCAAACAAGACCACAACTATTCCACCAGATTAAACCCTAACCGTTTAACATATTCCACCAAATTCTACAAACTGGGACCAAATCACACTTTGCAATATATTCCACACACTACAGCAACTACATTCCGCCAACTACATCAAAAAAATCGACCAAAACAATCGAGCAACAAATTCAACCAACAAAATCATTCAAAAAAAATGTATTTCCAAGAGGAGTATATACCGGCCATTCGCGGAAATAGTAGAAGCGGCGCCCGGCGTCGGGTTGTTTCCATGAGGTCCTTCAAATAAGCGTCCACACCACGGTCACAATGAATTTTGGGAAGCCCGGTACGTTGTCCCCGAACTCGTTTGCGATTCCGATGTCGGCATTGTCAGCGAGAAGACGAATCCCACCAGAATTCTTCGATGTTATTGAGAGGAAAGTTGAGAACGGGAATCGGTAATTTAGGGTTGTAAATTGGGTGAAGGGAGAAGACGAGTAAAATTTGAGGGAAAATGACTCTAAACCCGGTCCAGACCAGTCCAAGTTGAGTGAACCGGCAGGGCGTGAGCATGTTCAGAACGTATTATACACGCGGCCCGATTTTGTTGGACTCAGTCAAATTGGCCTAAATGTCAGCCCATATGTCCTGTATTGGCCTGTCCTCATCATTGTTATTAGTTGTGGCCCAAAAACGGAATTCATACCTTGTTATGGCCTATTAAAAAAATTATCTCAATATATAATTCACATTTTACCTTTTGTTTTTGTTTTTAAATTTTTTTACCTTTGTGCATTGATTTTTCTGTGTTTGTTTCTAGACTGCCACAATGTTTCAATTTTCAAATGTGTTAAATAATTCTAACAGATGGAGACAAATTAATTTATTATCGAGACTCAATTAGCAATCACAAGTCTGGCCCAGGCCCATCACAAGAATCCGTGGGCTCAAGCCCAAAATCATTTTAAACACCAGTGTAATCCCTGACTTTATATAACTCACAATTTTGTGCATTTTGGTCTACCTATATTTATAAGGTGGAAATGGAATACTTTTCTAGCATCCAAATAAATAATACTTCCTTCGTTTTTTTTTTTTTTTTTTTAGCTACACTTGATATTTTGCTATTATTCACTTATATACTTTGACTTAAATTTTTATCATGGTTACATAAGTTAAAATATAGCCAAGTGAGATCTTGTTAGATTCGTCTTGTCATGTAGTTTTTAAATATCGAACTTTTAGAATTTTTACTTATACCGAATTTGAGTTATTAATGGTTTAAAATGCGTATTGGACTGCGTGCTGCGTGGAGTCAGTAGCAATCTTTAAAAAACAGATGAAGTATATTCTACTTGAATGAAATGGATAAAATATATCAACCACCTTAACCGGTATTCTCATGGCAACATTCAAAAAGAAATTCTTTGTTTTTTTTTTCTTTTTAAGTTATTGGAGGTGAGTAAGAAGAAGAAAAAAAACATTGATTGTTGGTTTTTATCACCCAAAAAAAAAAGAAAAAAAAAACACATTGATGAATGTAAAATTTGTAAATTCTCTAAATAAGAGTTTATACATTACCATGTTTTCATAACTTTAAAGACTCAATTTTTTAAGTACTGCTAAATAATTATCGCCTATAACTTTATTAAACAATTTTGGAAAAATATACTATATAGTCATTTTTGTTTACCAAAAATCCAAAATAATCTTTTATCTATTTTTTCGCCCCTATTAATTCTCTACGTTTACAACTAATATTCAAAATAGTCCTTTTTATACTAAACATGTACTTTGAGCTAATTAATTCCTTAATTATGTCCACATGAATATTTAAAATTTGACTACACATATTATTAATAAAATAAATTGAAAAAAATTAATTAAAATAAATAATTAAATTACAACTTTAATAGAATAATACCAAATTAAAAAATTAAATTTAAAAATAAAATAAAATTATGTCATAAAAAATTATTTAAAAATATTTTTAATTTTTTAATTAATATATAATATCATAATGGATTAAATAATTATTTAGATTAAAAAAATTAATTAGATATCTAACAAATTGAATATGTATTAAATCTAAATTAATACATGAATTAGATATCTGAATTAATCTAATAAATTAAATTTCAATTTATCAAATTTAAATAAGATATCTAATTAATTAATTATTTTGAATTAAAAATAATTAAATATGAATTTATTAGATATTTAATTATGTTTTTTAAATTTAAATAGTTATTTAATCCATTATAATATTTATATATTAATTAAAAATTTAAATAAATTTTTTGAAATTTTTAATTAATTCTAATATTATGTGTAGTTAAATTTTAAACATTCTTTGCATATAACTAAGAAATTAATTAGCTCAAAGTTCATATTTTTTGGAAGAGCCATTTAAGACCTGGAAAGGGGTGGTGGGAGCCCATGTCACACAAATTACAAAGGGACGTAAAAGGGAGGGATACAGGTGGGGATCGAACCTGCAACCTTCCGTTGGAAAAACATATGGACTTAACCACTTGGACTAAGTCTCCATAGTAGTACATATTTAGTATAAAAAAGGACTATTTTTTTATATTAGTTGTAAATGTAGTAGACTAATAGGGGCGAAAAATAAATAAATAACTATTTTGAATTTTTCGTAAAGAAAAAAGGACAATAACATATACTTTTCCAAACAACTTTATTAGTATATTTATAGGCGTGAGATTTATTAAAATCGATATGGATTTGTGAACAGATAAAATGATTAAATGTGTACTTACGGTAATTAAATATACAAATCTAAGTTCTCATCTCCACATATAATATATACTTAATAGTTATATAAATGAAAGTTTTGCAGGTGTGGTGATTTGATTGACTGACTTTGCCCTTTTTCTTTAAATTTTTAACATTGTTTTTTAGAGTAATTGTGTTTGTTTATTTATTTATTTATTTTGGAGTTTCATGTCATTATTAGTTGGCCTTGGAACTTGCAAATTTCTTCATGACCCCAACTCATAGTATCATGGAATCAGCTCTGCTTTACAAAATTCCCAATATTAAATTATCGTTCGTAGTATAAGGTTTTATTTTAAATAATCACAACTAAAACAATTGTGGGGACTGTAAATGATTTGTACTCATTAGGTTGGATTTACTGTACCATTTTTTTAGTATGGTTAAGCAAGGTATCAGGTTACCGCCTTTTTTTATGCAGAATTTTATTTTGGGAGCCCACCCGATCTTCAGGGATTAATTTTTGGTCTAATGAGACATGGAGATACTCTAGTATTCACCAGGAAAAAAAAAACAAATTAGATAGTTTACATACTCCTGAAATTAAAAATGGTTTTATTCTCAATTTTTAATTTGTATGATTTGAACTCACATACACGTTTGTTAACGCATGAGCGTCAATGTTTATTCAAAAAGAAAATGGTTTCATTATGTTGAATAGTAGGACAATTTAGGGGAAAAAAACGAGATGAATATTTTTATTAATAAAATTCAAAACCAAAATTACATTTTAGTGATGGGATGGAAATTAATACTTTATCCGTCTCAACTAAGATATCATGTTTGAATTATGCACACAATTCAATACATTTTTAGTACTCCCTCTGTCCCATTAATTCCATCTCATTTTCCTTTTTAGTCTGTCTCATTACAATTGTCACATTTCCCTTTTAGGAAATAATTACATAATTTAATTTCCAAACTCACTACCATCATATCATTAATTAAATATATTAAAATTTCAAACACACACCTATCACATCACACATAAATAAATCAATTAAAAATTCAAATACATTACAATTACATCACATAAATTCCTAATTTACCCTCACTTTAAATACTAATCCACCCCTACATTAAATACTAACTATCCACACATAAAATGCCGTGCCAAAGAAAATGAGATACTATTAGTGGGACGGAGGGAGTAGTTAATATCTCAAAATATATAAGTACAAATCATGTATATACTTTTAGAACAATACGATTAAACGAATCTAACAAAACCAAACACAATTTTTTTTCCCAAATACACAGTTACATAATATTGAGTTAAAGTTGAACAATAAACAATATCAAAAAATCAAACAATACATCTTACACGGGACAGAGGGAGTACTTGGTATTAAAGAATTAGATTATCGTTTCTAATTATTTCAAAATAAAAATAAAAGCAACTATCTTTAAGAAATGAAGATAGTAGTAGTATACTGTATGTTATAATATAATACTCGTCTTACACATACAAGAAAGAAACCATAGACAAAGATGGTACAAAGAAGAAGACATGAAATAAAAACAACCCCTTTTATAAAGAAAAAGTTGATTTAGATTCCTTATGCCCCTTTTCTTAATTGTAATAATAATTACACACGATTATACATACATACATGCACCAACAAAGAAGACAAGGAATTGAAAAATAAATAAATAAATATAGAGATAAGAACACCACTAATGGGAAGTCGCCACGAAGTCGCCACGTGGCATATGCATAGAGTGCCTAGTGGAGTTTCATAAAACTCTAGGCTAAAACATACGAGCACTACATAAACTACAATATAAAATCATAATAATAATAATAATAATAATAATAATAATTAATTAATTAATTAATTAATTAATTAATTAATTATTATTATTAAAATAATTAATTATGCTACTAAAGTAAAGTTCTACCATAAAAGCCACATATGGTATGAATTTAGAGTTGTTTTTATGAATCAAAGTAACTGAGCATTAAATTTTTAGTTTTGCTCGAATTTCTAATAAGCTAAGCTCGTGTTGAACTAATAATCGATAATTTTCAATTCAGATCGATGTATTAATCATGCATAATTCAAATTTGTGTCTTAAACGAGTTTTCTAATTCATTTTTTAAATAAAATTATAAATGAACATTTTCACTGAGGCCAGCCAAACGTATTTATTATTATTATTATTATTATTATTATTATTATTATTATTATTATTATTATTATTATTTTTGGATCAAACGTAATCTTTTAATGTATGTTATGTTGAGTTTATTCAGTTATTTGTATAATCTATTTATTACAAAAATTAAATGACTTCAAAATCGACTCATCTATTTAAATAAATAAATAATTGTAAGCTTAATAATGATAACGACGTTAACCATGATTTTGCAATACCAATGTAATGCATCCCGACAAATAATTATTTACTAAACCGTCAATAACCAAAGTAAGTTACACGCTAGCAAATATCATAGTTTTACACTACACATTTTCAATAATTCTAATTTAATATATTAACCGGTAAATGAATGATACTGGAGTTACGTGATTCTCATAGGAGTATGTTGGAATGGAAAGAATAATACGAAGTATTTCTTCCTTACTCCGTTTTTTTAAGTATAATTGTTAACCCAATAATTTAAAAAATTAATGTACATCACTTTCTAGCCCAATAGCCGAGTAGTCGGCCTAATCCATAAGTTTATTCGGAGGAAGATCATCTCAGAGGGGGCGGCGTTCAAAAGGATCCCTAGAGAGTGCCGCAGAGTAGGGGTGTCAATTTTGGACACGACCCGAAAACACGAACCCGACCGACACGAACCCGGTGCAGTGTTGGGTTTTTTGGGTTTAGTCATTTTTTGCTTTTTCTAATCCGAAATTCGACCTAAAAATTTTCAGGTCTTGTTCGGGTTTGGTATTTCAAGTTCATTTCGCTTTTCGGGTCGTGTTCGGAATTACAGATTTTGTGTTATACCCTTACTTAACACCTGACACGAACACGACCCGAACCTGTGAAACCTGAAACACGACCCGACCAACATGACTGAAATACGACACGAACATAACCCGAAACCTTAAATTGACACCCCTACCGCAGAGTCATCAAGACAAAGCGTCATCAAAGGAAGGAGAATCACGGACATTAAAGACGGAGGCCACCAAAGGAAAGAGAATCGCGTCATCAGGGGAGAAGATCATGGGCCATAAAGAGGGAAACCCTAAACCCATTACGGAGAGAAGTCATTCCCACTCCTATAAAAGCTGAAGGTGGCATCCAAACAGGGGGTCTCCAACCATTCTCAAAGAAGCCACACTTTATTTTTTATTTTCTTTACAGCTTTCTGCAATTCCTTTATATTCTTCAATTCTGTATTTCAATTCCTTTACAGCTTTCTTTTAATTCCTGTAATTTGTTTTTCTACATTCCTTGTAATCTTTCCCAAGTTCATCAATCAAAGAGAGGTTTTACTCCTCCAAAATTTCACCGATAACAAATTGGCACGCCCAGTGGGACCCGAGTGGAAAACCATATCCGCTTAGGGTTTATACATCCCAAATCTGAAAGGTTAGCGAGTAATCTTACTCAGAAATTTGAAGAGATGTCTCTACATGAAAAGATGCCAGTTAGAGCGTCTACCGATGAAGCGGTAGAAACCAGTTCCCAACCGCAACATGGGATTATGCAGATCCCTACTTTTTTTGAGCAAATACGGTTGTAGATGACAGAGTCGATAGCCGAGGTCATGCCTCTACTCAAGAAGCATCTCATGGACGTGTTGCGGTCTGCCATGACCGAACAGATTGATAGAGTATGCGGTTCCATGTGAACTCAGCAAGAAGTAACCGTTCCTGCAAACGGCACGAATATGCCGCTCAGTCTCCCATGCCCAGGGCCGTCAGGCGGCCAACAGGGGGTTTGGGGAGCCGCACATGGCCAGCCGCCACTCTCAGAGACCGGAGGCCTGGACAGTCCTTTTCCTTTCCCCTACCAGGCAGTTTACACTATCACTCCAGCGGCACCTAACATGCCGAATTTTGGGTATGCGGCACCTCCAGTGCCGATCTACGCAGCACCAGGCTATTTAATGGCCTCCAGTGCTTTTCTAGGCTGTATTGCGGCCTCTGGTGGCCTTGACATGCCGCCACGACAAGTGACACCTCATGTGCCGAGTGTCCCGACCACACCTTATGGGGCCAACAATTCAGTAGTACCCGCGTCCGTACTGAACCCTAGTTGGATGTCGTCAATGCACGGGGGGCAGGCACCACAACCATATGGAGTGGCTTTGACATCGACCACGCCTCCTACAGCCCCCATACCAGTAACGCCGTCCATACCAAACCCTAGTTGGATGCTGCCAACGCTAAGGGGCATGCGTTACAACCATGTGGAGTGACCTTGACACCTGCCATACCTCTAGCCGCCATGCCTCCTACATAGGCACCGACAGTCTCACCCGAGTTGCTAGCAGACGTGATGCAGCAACATTTTGGGATTCAACTAAGGCCGATGGAGCAGCCTACATACAGGAAACCTTACCCTGATTGGGTAGATACTATGAAACTGTAACCAAGGGGCTTCAAGATGCCCGAGTTCACCACCTTCTCACGGGACAATGGCAAGTCCACTATGGAACATATGGGCAGATTCACTGCTCAATGTGGTGAAGCGGCTGCCAATGACTGGCTCAAATTGAGGCTGGACCCGCCTTTGCATGGTATACATCCCTGCGGCCTAACTCAATCCTAAATTGAGCCAACCTCGATCGAGCATTCCATAACATATTTTACACGCCATTAACACAGGTGAGTCTTGAAGACCTGACTAATGCAAAGCAATTTTCTGATGAGGTGGCAAGTACATTCATTAATAGATTACAACGACTCAAAGGCCGATGCACAACGGCGGTCCCTGATAGGGAGATAACCAATGTTGCAGTGGCAAATATGTTGCCAAAACTGAAAGAACATTTAATTGTGCAGGATTCCAATAATCTTGCCCAGCTGGCCGAGAGAGCGGCCCGCTTGGTAAAGTTCCTTGACGAACAAGATGAGAAGCATCTACCTATACACGGGACTCGTTTTGAAAAATTAAAACACGATAAAAAGGAAGACGAACCAAGGGTGGTGGTCAATGCAGTAACCTTGGGTGGTAAAAACCCTGGATAATGTCCCTGGAACGCCATCGACAGCGGCCTTGGAGGCCGAGTAGTTAGTGACTGAGGATGGCGCATGGCTGAATATGGCGGCATGACTGAGGATGTCACCCTGGC
The DNA here is from genome assembly GCA_030278955.1 of Hygrophila difformis. Lineage (NCBI taxonomy): Eukaryota > Viridiplantae > Streptophyta > Magnoliopsida > Lamiales > Acanthaceae > Hygrophila > Hygrophila difformis. The sequence continues at coordinate 11,284,672 of JAOANR010000003.1, forward strand.
TGATGCTCGAATGGCGGCCCGGAGTGAAGCAGCGGAGGCTGGCAACCCTAGAGTGGCGGCTGAGCTTTGGGTGGCAGCTAGAGCTCCGAGGCACGGCGGATGAACCCCGAGGCACGGCGGAGCGCCGAGGCACGATGGAGCCCCGAGGCACGGCGGATGAACTCCGAGGCACGGCGGAGCCCCGAGGCACGGCGGAGCCCCGAGGCACGGCGGCCTGGGCGAGCAGCGGCAGCCGGATGACGTCCACTGGCGGCTTGGGTGTTGCAGGTGGTGGCCAAACAACTTTCGAGGTGACGATGGCGGCTCAAGCTCGAGGTGGCGGCTGAGGACTCGAGGCATGAAGCAGCGATAGCGGCCCAAGGTGGATGGCGGCCCAGACAGATGATGATGGCGGCACTGGCTCCTCGATGGCGGCGCTGGCTCCTGATGGCGGCTGGGAAGGCGCGACGCGACCTGGAGCTTGGATCAGCAATGGCAGCCCTGGGCGAGGGTGACGATGGCGGCCCGGGTCGAGATGGCGGCTATGGGCCTAAATGGGATAGGCCTAGGTTAAACGCGCAAATCTGTCTTAAAAATGCTAATCAGACAAATTGCACGAGAGGGGCATCTGTTAACCCAATAATTTAAAAAATTATGGTCCATCACTTTCTGGCCCAATAGCCGAGTAGTCGGCCCAGTCTGTAAGTTTATCCGGAGGAAGATGATCTCAGAGGGGCGGCGTTCAAAATGATCCCTAGAAATGGCCGCGGAGTCATCAAGACAAAGCGCCATCAAAGGAAGGAGAATCACGGGCATTAAAGACGGAGGCCACCAAGGGAAAGAGAATCGCGTCATCAAGGGAGAAGATCATGGGCCTTAAAGAGGGAAACCCTAAACCCATTACGGAGAGGAGCCATTCCCACTTCTATAAAAGCTGAAGGTGGCATCCAAGCAGGGGGTCTCCAACCCTTCTCAAAGAAGCCGCACTTTATTTTTTATTTTCTTTACAGCTTTTTGCAATTCCTTTCCGTTCTTCAATTCCGTATTTCAATTCCTTCACAGCTTTCTTTCAATTCCTGTAATTTGCTTTTCTACATTCCTTATAATCTTTCCCAAGTTCATCAATCAAAGAGAGGTTTTACTCCTCCAAAATTTCACCGATAACAATGTTTCTCATTTGCATGTATGTCATTGCATATTTAAACTATTAATATTTCAAATTTGATACAATTAAAAATTCTAAAAAATTTGATATTAAAAAAATACAATGAGATTGTTAAAATAAGATGGACCAATAAGAGTTTTAACCCAAAACCAACTGATGATAAGTAAAGTGGCTCATGTTCATATAAATAGTGGGATATCCCAACATATAGGCGATGTAAGACATTCTAATAGAGATGAATAGAACATGATACTAGTACTTGGCTATATTATTCTTGTATAACTATAACAAAAAATAAAAGTTAAAGTGCTATAATGAACAATAAAAAAAGTGAAAACGTTACACTTAAAAAAAAAAAAAAAAAGAAGGGAAGGGAGCATATCTTAAGTATTAAATAGTACTACTATCTAAACTAAAATAATTTAGTTTGTACAAAGGGTGATGTCAAAATCTTGAAAAAGCAAGATTGAGGAAGAGCTTTAATCAATTAGATGAAGCACGTTTGAAAGAGATATATATAATGATGAAATGATAAATTATTAGACTTTAATGTACTATGTGATGCTTCATAATTATTCTGGGCTCTGGAAATCTGTGCATTTAATTTTGCATTTGCATGACAATTAAAAATTAAAGTAAATTATTACACATTGGGTGTAGTAATTACGTATACTTATAGCACTCCAACCTTTTTACTACTTGTAAATATAGAAGTTGTACTGATTGAAATGTCATTTAATTAATTAGAAGATATCTTTAGGTCAAACCGACTTGTGCTGTACTTTTGGGTTCACAAACACCTAATTCCAGTGTTTATATTTGATTTTTCTTATACACATATATTCCAGCCAATTTATTACAAGTACTTAGTACTAGTTCAACAAATGAGTTTTGAATTTCCAGACACTTCTCCATTATTTATTTGTAATTTGTGTGGTACGTGTATTTATTACTCTATTGTTAAACAAAAACACATTGTGGACTTATTTGAGAGTCGAGATAACATATAGTAACATACTTCATATGACTAGTAAATTGATTAGCATATATATTAATATGAAATTTGACTAGCAAGTAATAATAATAAATTTGACAAAAATATTTAGTAGATTAGCATATAACAATTAGAAAATTGAATAGAATTGCCAACATTAATGAACAACATGCTGAAATACGCAATCTCCTCGTGAATATGCTTTGAAAATTAGATTTTAGTATACTGAGCGAATTTATTCATGAATGTTGGTTAAATGAGCACATTGAGTGGTCAAATATGTTAATTTTACGAGTTTGCTATCCGCTTCTCATTCTTCTCATTTTGTTGCCTCCTAAACAATCCGCATCTCATGTACTAAAAGAAATATACCTAATTTCAGGGCATGTATTGAACCTTCACTTAAAATATCGATCAAATATCATATTATTATGCATATTAAAGTTTAATATATATAAATCATAAAACAACTTTTATTTTGAAACAGGGGAGCATAACAAGCGCATGAATAAATAGTTGCCAAATTTTTGGGTAAACTTTTACTCCCTCCGTTCCGTTTTAATTGTCTCTTTCAGCTCAATTTCAATAACCAAGATATGCATTAATTAGCTTATAAATTTTCATTTTTACCCTTCAACTAAATCATTTCGTAATAAATGTCAAGAAATAGCATTTATGTAAAGTAAAGGGCAATATAGTAAAAACATAACATAACTACCTAAAACTACCTAAAAATGACAACTATTGTGGAACACTTTTTCATCTCTAAAAAGACTACTATTTTGGAACGGAGGGAGTATGTCTCTAGACTCAAAAATAATATTTTGAGATGCGTGTGATTTAGGGCATATATGTCTTTCAAAATTGTTCTACACTTTCAAGACTCGAACCCAATACTTAGATTATTAGATATCATATCATTTTTGCTACCAAATGGTCCATAAGTTGTTTTTTTCTAATATAGAGTATTTGGTTTATAGTATTATTTTTTTTGGACTTCCACTCTTCTGGTCGCAAAAAATTTAAAGAAAATGAAAAAAATACTACTCTACTTTTTCAAAATTTTAAAATATAATAAAGGGGAAAGCTATATTAAATAAAAATCAAATAAACAAACAAATAGCCCAAAATTAGTATGGTACTGTGGGAACTGAGGGATAATTCAAACTTGAAGGACTTATACACGTTTATTAATCTCTATCTAACCACGCAAGCCATAATTTGGCGTTCCTTTTAAAATCCATATACGATTTTTCCAATAGGAGAAACAAAAAAAATAAAAATAAAAATAAAAAATAAAAAATAAAAAAATATTCACAAGAATAGTAAGACATGGCATGTTCCAATGTATACCATGATGTTTACTCTACATTAAGTAGTTTGGTCCATAATGAAAATAATGTTTGGGACATGAAGTATCATATTTATTATTATTGGCTGGACTTGATCATGCTTGCACACAAATAATTTTCACACACAAATAACTAAAACCACATTTTTAGTGCAACAAGTAGAGTTATATGCATTTCTATATCTATACATTATATAAACACATAGTCACAATCTAAGGACATGACCAATCCATAATTGTTTTGTTAAGTTTCAAGTAAGTATATGATTGCTCAAACATGGTGGGAGCTTGATATGAAATTATTATTACTATTAGTATTATTTTTATTTGTATGGGGACCAATTCGTTGCATGATTGAGTGGTACCTTTATGCACTAGTTTGTGTACCTTGTTTTCAATTTGTATATGCATGTAACTTATGCTTATCCTTCTTTTTAGGGTTTATGCCATGTTTGATAATTTTTATTAGAGATCTCATGGTTGTATGAGTTAAAAGATATACAAATATGGATGACAAATAAGTCTGGGTCAGAATTGAGAATAAAGCAAGATCCGAGCTTCGATCGAGTATTAGATCTTATAAAATTGGACCCATAATTAACCGAACCGAACACGAGCATCGGATTGAGTCTTGACGACCCCGACCCGCATTCAACCTGTTGTCATTCCTAGATACAAATGCATGGTTTAAATTGATATGGATTCCTATGGTTGTATAACTGTTATTGTGAGCCTCTTGTGGATCATATGCTTTTCTTAGTAGAAGTATAAGGCTATAAGCTGCCCAAGTTATCAAAAGGAAAAAGTGAAAAATAAAAAATAAAAAATCCCTATATAGTTAGTAGACCAGCTTTAGAATCCACCAAGTGGCAATGAAGCGTGTGGAAACAACTCTACCTCTCTTGACCAAATAAACCCTACTTTAAATACTCTATTTCCTATATTAAAATTTTTGCATAGGCTCCCTTCCCAATGCATAGTCCAAGAAATAAAAATAAACACAATTTAATTTTAAATAAAAATAATTATTTGGCAAATCTATGCATTTCAAAGAGTTGGCATTGTCAGTTGCTAGCTCAGGCCAGTGTATTATTATCATTTATTATACTTTATTATTACACTAAAATAATACCCACAGAAAGTGTACAAACAAAAGTCCAGTTAAAATACATAAAGCTGTAGAATTAATGTACTCCCTCCGTCCCACGAATTGTGGCTCGTATTCTTTTTTGGGCTGTCCCACGAATTGTGGTCACTTTCCATTTTTAGATAAATTTAATTAATATAAATATGATTAGAATCTTAATGGTTTCTAAATCCCATTAAAAGTAATCACTTTGCACAATTCTCAATACACTTTTATTTTTCTACACAAAGCCCCTTGCATTTCTTTAATTCTTCATATTTTAAAATTGGTACAAATAAAAATTATATAAAATATATATTCTAAATCTAGACGTCTAGACGATTCTAACAAGACCACACTTGAATATTTTTCTATAATTAAATCATTACAATAATATTTTGTCAAAGTTAAACAATAAAGAAAGTCAAAATTCATTAAAATTTTAAACACAAATACCCACATCACTTTAACCACTAAACCTCACCACACTCCACCACATAAATTACCGTGCCCAAAAGAAACGAGCCACAATTCGCGGGACGGAGGGAGTACAAGCATTGCTGCTTATGGTACAAACCATGTCCTGAGTTTTGGATAATATTGGCTTGGTAATAAAGCACTCAGAAAAAATTCTTTTACAGAGGGAAGAAAATATAAAGTATTCATTGGAGAGAATAATTGTGTGTGTAAATTTGTTTGTAAGTGCAAATGTAGCTAAATTATTATTGCTCTTGTTCACAAAAAATAACAATTGCATTTTTTGTGTTTTGTTGGTGTTCTGTATATTTGTCAATAATAATGATCAAAATTGTGGGATTTCTTTCCCACTTTCTTAATTATAAGGAAAAGATGAGGAAAAAATTAGTGATTTTTTTAGTTAAAGGATTATTCATTGACTAACACCAATTAAGCCAACACTTCCAATATTAATTACCAAAATAGGGGGAAAAAAAGGATTTTATATCCATGGATGACTGCTCAGATTTCAGAGTTATCCCCACTTATAAATTGCTAAATGTTTCAATTATTGGATGACTGCTCAGATTCATCATTCATATTTGTAATTTCAAAAGTGTGCTGGATGGAGTTTAAACTTCAAATTTGATATTCAGATTCATTCAATTATTTAGAAAATAGTACTTTATTCAAATTTTAACATTTTTCAGTACCTTTCAATTATTAACTAGTAATAAAACAATTGAGCATGTATTTATTTATCATCACATTTCCATTTATTTACCTTTTCCTCAAAAACGAGTTAATCACCATTCAAATTTGGTACCAAGCAATTTTTTACTACTGTATCATGTTTAATAAATCCTCAAATTATCTTATTTTAGAAATTTAAACACATTGTATAAGTTTTACTGATAAACTATCTACAATAGTAGCACAATCTTTAGTCAAAATTAAATCAAATTTTTGAATGCTTAGATCACCTCAAATAAAATTACAACTAATTTAGATCACCCCAAAGTCAACTTGGATATATTCCTTTCAAATTTCAAAACTAGATTTTCCATTGTAATTTTTGTTCTTTTTTTGTTATATACAGTACTTCTATACTTTACTACTATTACTTTTACTGTATTTCATTTAATTAATTTTCCTGAAAAACTAAAAATAATACTGAGACTGTTTGGAAGTCGACATATTTAGAAACATATAGAGGATTCAATCAATACATTCTCTTTCCGAATCTGCTGACTACCAAACATCCCACTGGACTGTAGTAATATCCCAGCAGCACCAGCTGCTTCATCACCATCATCAGTCATCAGGACTGCAATGAGAAATTCTTTATTAGTACATTAACAATTACCAATGGCGGTGGTTATGCACGCATTACATTTTCTAATAGTAACATTTCATTACACCTTTGGTACTACTGATCAAATAATAAGCTCTCTTTTTTATGCAAAGCACAGGCGTGGGTATAAAACCCACCTCCTTTCCCATTGCCCATTCCCTTCCTTTCCCCAATTTCCTTCAGCCAAACCCTTTTAGCATTTTGCTTAATCTCTCTTATCCCTGATCCCATTTCCCCCCCTCTTTTCTCGCTCATCTTTATTGATCTTCCCTGAATTGAATGCCCATTGTGACGGTACATCAAATAAAGCCTCGAAATTCAAAGAACCAAATCCCCCCACGCTTTTTCCCTTTCGTTATTTTCCTTGAATTCAAACCAGTACACAAGTTATTGAAGCTAGCCCACTGCCTAAAAATGGTATCTTTTCTGTGCTTTGGCACACTTTTGGTTCTGTCCCTTCAGAGTACTACTTAATGAGTTGCATTTCCTCCTCCCCCACCCTTCCCCTTTTCAGATTGTTGCATAGTATGCGGTTTTGAATAGAGTGAATGAGTTTGTTGGTGGCATTTATGATACCTATATGCTGTTTTCTGCTATGGTTGACTGAGTTCTCAGCTCTTTATTGAACTGGGGTTTGTTGTGTTTTCTTGCCTTTTTACTTAGTAGTATCTTTTAATTTCTATGCCCATTAATGGTGTCTTTGTGCTTTAATTTCAGCGAAAAAGCTTTGGTAATAACTGTAGCAGGAGGAGGAGTAACACTTGCTCTCATGTGATTTGCCTAATTTTTTTCCAGTTCATTTCGGGGTGTCTCAATTTTAACTTATTGAGCTGTTCCTGGGAGAATACTCTTTCCTGTTTGAGCTGTTTTCCCCCAACATTCTTAATTGTTAATTTATTTCAGATGTTTCTGGGGGAATTTCTGGCAGTTTGAGCTATTACTCAACAACAATTTTTTTTCAAAGAAATTGAAGTAGGGTTTTCTGGCTGTGATAATTTAATGGATTTCTTTTCAAATTTCAGCTATTATTACTAGAGAAATTGAAAATTTAGGGACCATTTTGAGGTTAATTCTGTGATTTTGCTTCTTGTCAGGAAGTTCGTTTTTGTTAGAACAGTTTGGACTTATTAGGAGGTCTGACTAGTTCCTGCTTGGCTTATTTTCTGCCCTGTATAAGGAAAGATGGATGTCTCTGGCAAAGATGGTAATGTCGAGGCACGAAAGGGGGGCGACGAGCCCATTAACTATCAAGAATCTAATACGCCTTCAGATTGGCAAGTTAATGGCAATAGTCTAGCAAATGGATCCATTGGAATGATTCCTATTAGTGATTCAACAATTGGGGAGCAGCTGTCTGCTCGTTCCTCTACTCCAATGGTCGATTCTTTTGGGCTTCTAAATTGGGACCAGAATAGTAATAATGTACAGAATTTAGGCTACTGCGATGTGAATGTGCAGAATGGCTCGAGCACTTCGGGCAGCCTCAGCCATGTAAGACCGGACATGAGTTGGATGCCAAATGCTTTGTTTAGAGGGGGCATGTTTCTACCGGCAGCTCCAGGGATGCTTCCTCCGAGCTTGCCACACTTGCCTGTTGATTCGGGCTTTATTGAGAGAGCAGCGAGGTTTTCGTGCTTTGGTGGAGGGAATTTAGGTGAAATGATGAATTCGTTCGGTGCACCTGATCCTCTAGCCCCGTATTCACGGGGCGTGGGAATGATGCAAGGACCGCACCACGAGGTTTTTGGAGGAAATGAAATGAAATTGCATCCGGGGGTGCAATCTCAGCGACATGAAATGAATGTGACAGAAGTGTCGAAAGAGGCTATGCTGAGTGTGCCGTATGAAAATGAGAAGAGAAGTGTCCAAAGAGGCTCTGATGAAGCTGAATTTAGTGGGCGCGGTGCTCGGGAGGAGCAGAAAAGCCCGGCTGAAGGGTCTCCTCATAAAGGGTTCGACTCTAAGAAGAGGAAGAGAGGCGAAAAGGTTTATATTGTTTCATTGTCTTAATTGTCAGATGAATAGAAATAGTTAGAACTGGTTTTCCTTGAACTTTAGTAGTGCAGATGTCCAATGCCGTGCCATTGATTCAATTCGCTTGCTATGCGCAGGAATCCGATCGGGTTGAGAACAATGATACACCCCAGGCGTCTGTTGATATAGCCAAGAATACAGTGGATGTGAAACAGAAGGGCGATCAGAACCAGGCTTCGATCAGTAAGCCTGGCGGCAAGCAGGGTAAACAGGGATCGCAAGGTTCGGATGTCCCCAAGGAAGAATACATACACGTTAGGGCACGAAGGGGTCAAGCAACCAATAGCCACAGTCTTGCTGAAAGGGTAAGAACATTTGTTTAAATGATGCATCTACATTGCATTCTAAACTGAGCAGCTATTTGTGTCGTGGAGTTTGAATTACTGGCGTATGCTGCAGGTGAGGCGGGAGAAGATTAGCGAGAGGATGAAATTCCTCCAGGACCTTGTTCCTGGTTGCAGCAAGGTGTGTGGTATTAGTTGTCTAACAGTCACCATAAACAAGGCAACAATGTAGTCGGTCGTTGTTTATAACTTAGTATAATGTTCTTATGATATATCAGGTCACTGGAAAAGCTGTTATGCTTGACGAAATCATCAATTATGTGCAATCTCTACAACGGCAGGTTGAGGTATTCATCGCTCTTGTTTTCCTCTACTTACACGACTATTGAGCCATTTTTTTTTAGCAGAAACGAGATGGATGGTCTTATGACAAACTCACTCATATTTTGTTGTTTTTTGTCTATCCTGTAAACACTTCCATTCGAGTTAACAGATCATTTTCTTTACAACTCTCTTTCAGTTCCTGTCGATGAAGCTTGCAACTGTGAATCCTCGGCTAGACTTTAATATTGAATCATTTCTATCTAAAGATGTAAGAATACGCCTCTTTTATTGTGGTCCATGTTTATCTAATACTTACAAGGGAATTGATATAGTTATATATCTGACCAATCCCGCAGCCAAGAGCTGGTTTATCGCCTTCTCTAGCCTTTCCACCGGACATGACAGCGCCATTTTCTCCCCTTCATCCATCACAACCTGGGCTAATTCCAACAGGTCTTCTTGGTAACTCCTCAGAGCCTCTTCGAAGACCAGTAAATCTCCAGTCGATTCCCATCGGTGGAGGATACAAAGAACCAACTTCTCAAGTGAGTTCTATGAATTTACTCACCTGTATATTGATATTTTCTTAAGCAGTTTAGTGAGGACGTTCTTGATTTCTCGTATTTTCCCAATTCATTTGCAGGTACCAAGTGTATGGGAGGATGAACTCCACAACATTGTCCACATGGGCCTCAACACAAGTGCTCCTCTCAGCAACCAAGATCTTAGTGGTACGTTGGATTTAGCTATTTATGTCGCTCATCAAACTATACTTGCAGCCACCTATCCACTTGACCCTATCCTGATTGTCGTCGCCCTTCCTGCTTTTCCAGGTTCTTTGCCAACAGGCCGTATGAAAGCTGAACCTTGATCCCCCTTTCTCCAGCTTTGTTCCTTAAACACCCTTGTTGAAATTTCATTTCTACAGGGACAAATGAAGCAAGTTAATGTGTGCTCAACACTGGCCTGGCGAAAACTGAAGGTCATCCATTCACCTTTGAAACTTGAAATCCACAGGCCAAAGTCTACCCCAAATCCTGCCCGATTTGTGAACTCGCAATGCAATACTGTAAGCCGATCTATTCAAGCTTCATTATTTCAGGCTCAAGATTGTAAAAAAATTTATTGAGCAAGAGGGCTTTCGACTATTGGATCCATCCCGTTATATATACATAAACTAGTGTACAAGAAGAATAAGATAAAGTTTTCCCTTTATTGACTACATGCGTTGGGTTCAGCGGATGAGAAAAGTTTGTGAACAACTGTATGCCTGCAGGAAGAGAGACTGATGAATTCTCTGAATATAAAGGATCACAGTCCTTTGTCTGCAATGTGCTACGCGTTAATGTCATGTTCTTGAATTCTTTCCCTTTTGTTTTTAGAATTTTTCAGATCTAAATAAAATAATTATACTGGGTGGAATGGAAACAATAGATACACGCATAATACTTCTGAAACAAGCAGCAGGAAATCGATCTTTATGGTTAACAAAAAATGCATCTCCCTGGACAATTCCATCATCAATTTTTCCCTTTTTTCATTTTGTGGTTGAGTTTATTGAGTCCACTTGATTCTGTAGAAAAACTAAATAAATAACAAAAATACTTCAACGGGACAGGACAACATTGGATAGAAAAACTAAATAAATAACAAACCTTGATTCTTTCCAGACATTTACAAAGAACATGAATTCTATCACAAGGAAAAGCTTTGGGAACGGTATGTTCAGAAACCTGCAGCGTGCAGAGGTTACATGATTGCTCTTGAACATGCAGCAATTATGGTAGAAGAAGATATTTGATTTTACATGCTGAAAGTCATGGTATTGGACAGGTTTGGCATCTTGTTCAAATGCCTGAGAAGCTTCTCCGCCATTTGTCTGGTGTGGTCATCACCATGGTGGAGAGCGCTGATCAACGTCGCTGGAAGCAGCCTGTCCCGTGATATATCCGTGACCGATTCATCTCCGCCTTTGATCAAGAACCTCTCGATCACCCAAAACACTTTCTGCCGCAGGGCTTCCTCTTTGTGCTCCTTAACTATATTCAACACCTGTGGGATAGCATGCTTTTCACATAACAAACTTATACTCTTGTCGACGTTCACTTTGTCATCGAGCAGTGTCGATAATGCCGACAAGGCTGCCTCAATCACCCCTACATTGCCATGGTCCAAGCATGCCAGCAGCCTCTCGACTGCTTCAGCATCGAGCAAGCAGAACGTGTCCTGTGAAGAGCACACCCCACCGTGGATAGGGCAGAGCGAAAAGTCATCGCCTTTCTTGTTCAAATTGATTGATATGCACTTTCTGAAAAATATGAGCTTTAGGATCTTAGTTTTCTTTTTCTGTGGAGGCCTCGACAGGCTAACGGATTGTCTCGACAGATTCTCCAGACCCATTGCTGATAGCTTCTGAACCTCATCCGTGGATGATCTCGTTAACAGGTCTGTGAAAACTGAAGCAAAGTTGTAGGTTCTTGCTGTCAGAAGTATCTGATGATCGTACAATGTGGTTGTTAATCTTACGAGAATGCCCACCAGTCCTTCAAAATATGCACTCGTGTGCCTGCTGGATCGCGTGCCAGCTGCTTGCACCTGACTGATGCCTTTTATGACTGCAGGAACCGTGTTACTATTAACCAAGGCCAGATTGAGTGCCAGGTTTTGATGGGGAAGCTTTGCCAGGAAATTGGCTGAGACGGCGTGCTTTTCTGTGATCGCGCCACTTCCAGTTTGATTCTGGATCAGATTCTCCGGCAGCCCTTTCGTCTTGCATAGCCTGTCCGATAACGTGTGCCCCATGAAGGGTGAAAGTGCAATAAGCAGCCGGAGCGAGGCGACCCCAAGTTCATCACTCGAGGAATTTATCAGCTCGATCAAATTGTAACTAGCTTCCGTCTCCTTCACCACTGAAACAATGGTGGCCGATGCTTTAGGAAACTTGATCAGACACTGCAGGATCCGAATGAGATGGATATTCATTTCGTCGGGGCTGGAATGGTTGATTCTGTGAACGATGTTGTACACGATGTAGTCCGAAGCCATCGTGTGTCCGTGTGTGCTGACTTGGACATTTTCCAGATCCAGCCCCGACTCGAGTATATTTGCCAGTATTTCAGTTGCCTCAGTCTTTGAATCCATCGGTTCGCTCTGGATCGTACGTGCAAACATCTCCTCGACCATGCTCTGCATTATCCCTGCTTCGACTAGTATCCTGGCGTTCGGATGGTGGCACGATATCTTTTTCAAGGCTTTGAACGCTGCGTTCCTGATCACAGTGTTTCCACTCTGTACCATCTGTATTAGAACTGGCGACGCCTTCTCAGCCACGTACGTTTTGCTGTCAGGACCGAGAACTATTTCTGCTAGATAGCTCGCCATCTCCATTCTCATATCTTCATTACCTGTTCAAATCACAAGAAACTTTTGCACACGAACAGCAAGAGTCACTGGAAGAAGTGTTTTGGATTGCGTCGTTACCTTCCAGTAAATTGGTAAGAAGAGGCTCCCAATGTCCATTTTCAGCCATTAGCTTGATGTTGCCCGGAAAAGCCTCCAAGTTCTTCAAGATCTCATCAGCTTTTTCTGCAGCGAAAGCATCGACAGATTGTTTGTACTTGATCGTGATCAGCATCAGAATACCTCCAGTCGTCGTGCCAATCTTGGCACAACAATACCGCGACTTTGAAAGCTCGAGCAGGAGCAGTGCGGACGCGTGCCTAATAGGTATGTGACTGCTCGACAGCAGTTTCACTACTGCTGAAACGTCGATGCTCCTGGAAATATCATCCTGTAGGAGTTAAAACATGCCAATGTAAATTACCTTTCTTAAGAATCAGATGAGCCAAGAAAAGTTTGAAGTTACAAAAAGCTCGAGAGTGGAATAGTGGATAGATAACCTTGCCCTCTTCATCATCCTCAGCTAACTGTTTCAGCATTTCCAGAGTTATGTGGCGAATGCTTCTGCTTCTATACTCGAGAAACTTGGCGAGCAACGGGATCATTCCACAGCTCCGAACTTGTACCTTATTGTAGGGCTTACTCTTGCAGATGGTTCTCAGATCATTGATTGCTTCGAGAACCATGTTGTCCGTACTTGCCAGAGATAGCGCCGCGCGCGCCACCTTAATCCTCGCTGCCTCGTTCCTCTCCTTCCATTCGCTGATCGTTGCCTTGAGAGCTACATTGGTGTTCAAGACTCTGCTCGTCATCCTCTGCCCCGACTTCGGACAGATGATCGCCTCAGGATTCTCGGTTTTCTCAAACCATTCGCTGATGGCCGCCCTCTCATACGTCACTCCACTCTCCACAGTCACGGGATCCTCCATGACCTTCTTCGTCAGGGGACAGAAAAACGACTCGTAAAGTGGCTCCATGTACTGAGCTAGCTGTGGCATCGCCATTAGTGACGATCCAGAGCCCACGGTGCTCTTCGAATCGAATCTGTCGAGCATTGGTGACCTCCTGCCTTGATTGTTGTTGTCTGTCAAATAGGCCTGTTGTGATGCCGTGTCCGAAAATGCTTCGTTCATAGAAGCTGCTTCTTCTTCGATATCAACTGCATATAAATCAGTTTCGATTTTCACTTTTCCTTCACTCATGGTTGGCCCCCGTGAGGGCAGACTCCGAAATTGCTCCTTGAACTCGAAACCTGGAGACTGGCTCAGACCAAACGAAACATCCTTCATCTCCTTGGACAGCGCCTTTGCTGCCATTTCAGCGTATCCGTGCTCCCCAAACGTGGCGATAGGGATCAGGCCGAGGTTTTCGCCTATGCTTTTCAGCACAGCTTCGAGCTGCTGAACGATGGCTTTAACCTCAGACGAATGCACCATCTGCGCGTCTTTCTCAAGTTTCTTGGTGAAGCCTTTTGCGGATTCAACTCTTTTGCATAGAGACTGCAAGATCTCTACCGTATTTGTAGGAGTGTTCCAGTTTATGGTCAGCTCCATTATGACAGCAGATGCACGGTAAAAGTAACAACCTATCTCGGTGAAGACATCCGTCTGAATCGTTATGCAGACTATGGATTTTACGATGTCTGCAATCGCAGTTAGCAAAGAATCGACGAGACTGCTGACCGGATTCCTGCTGTCCCTCAGCTGCAAAACCGTAGAATTCCATTCACAAACTGAACATAAACAGGATCAAACTTATCTCAAACATACTCCAAGTTCTGACATAAGGAAACCGCGGATCAGTACATACCTGAGACCATTCAGAACTGCTGTTTGACATATCTGTACACTGTCAGAGAAGAAACCGAAATCTGACCCAGAAAACTACAAACTTCAATTCATTACAGTTCAGAAGAGTTGGTGTAAAGGATCATATCCTTGAACCAGTCTGGGCAGAGTGCTCCTCGCACATCATTGTTCTTGGTAGTTGAAAAAACCGCCACTTGGTGGTGGCCTATACCTTACCTCCAAGGCTTATTATTACTGGTTTATCAAATGTCAATTAATGGACTGAGTCAATTGTCTTCATAGACCTGAACAAGTCTTGAATGCTGGAGGAGGCAAAGACTTTGCATTGGTTTGTGAATAGTCATTCATCCCTCACTGATAGGTACTGAAACATTAGAAAATCAGCAACTTGAAGCTCCCTGTAATAAACTTGGATTCAGTAAAAGTTGACCAATATCATATGTATTGCCCTGAGCAATAGATTTGTTTTCATGACAAGATGTCACATTCAGGCAGACTCATGGTAATTCAAGACTTTTTGTCTCTAGTAGCAGTTTTGTTAGCATATTTGGTATCTTTAGCCTCCAAGAGTGGTTTAACAAAGTCACATCAGCAAAAGCTTATTTTTATCCTTACAAGGGTTGTCAAAGTTGTATACTTTGTTTTTTTTACCTTACCTTGATCAAGTCAATTTTTTTCTTTTTTTAATTATAATAATTCAACTTCAATAGTAATCCATTGGTACACTCAACTACTCAAGTGGCATTTCAAAAGTATTAAAATTTAATTTTCGAGCTCAACTAGTAGGGAGTTAGCTCATAATCTTAAATAATTTGAATGAGCTTTATTGTGCCAAATAAGTCGAATATAAGGCCAAGGCCACCCACCATCAAGTAGCTTAATTTGAATACTTTTAACTCAAAACTCCAACTTATTTTCGAAACGAAAACAAGCTCCAGATTTCAGAGACAAATCAGCTAATGTTAAAGGGCCTTTGAAGATTCAGCAACCTCAGTAAACGTCTACATCAAAAATTTACCAAGGAAATCTGCTAACTGTTCATCCAATCTCCTATATGAAACTTGCAGAATTTTTGCTTGTTTGTGGCAACCATACCAAAAATAAAATTTGATGGTAAGAAACCTAACAAACAGGGAATTTATTCATTCCATGGGTCACTCTCAGTTCTAACTTCTGAAGGCTCAATGACTTGTGGCTCGTAGCTCGTGTTGTCATCTGCTGCATCTTCAGTCGATTCTGCTTCATCAGCTTCTTCATCCTCTGATCGACCCCACCTACCTCCAAGGGCCATGGCCATCATCTCGTATATCTTGTTTCCAAGCTCAGCAGGACTATCAGGCTGTTGATTTCAGGAGATTAGTGGGCTACAGATATAGGAGACGGGGAAAATGAGAATTGTGAGAGAGCTGAGTGGTTGATACTTACGGTGAAGCCACTGGAGATTAATGCAGTATCATAGAGAAGCTCCACAGCACGCTGGGCATCACTGCTATCTGAAGCATTCTTGCACGCAGCCTGTAGATGTATTAAAGAATTAAATTAAATGCACCGAGGGCATTCACAGTTTGACTAATGGTGAGTGTTTTTCTCCATTTTGCAACTCTCATGATAGAATTCCATTCCAGTGAAGTCAAGGCATGAAATGCAAGCAAAACCAACAACTATTTACCGATTGCCCCCATTTTGTATTGAGTTTATTAAATTCACAGGATTTGCCCCCATTACCAACTTTCTTAAACACATATTCAGATTTTTATTGGGATTGATAATACCACCTAAACTACACAACACACCCCAAAAAAAAAATATTAAAATTTAAAAAATGTATACGTCTGAGTTGGTGTATATAACGACTTAGACAATAACCACTTCCATATATATGTAAAAGATTGGGAGGAAGATCATACATTAAGATCCTTGATTATAGGATGGTCCGGATTGATCTCCAATATTCTCCTTCCCCTCATGAATTCCAGGCTAGTAGTGTCTCCAAGAGTTTGTGCTCTCATCAGTCTGTTTTGAAGATCGAAAAAAACAAATGGTAAAAATATACACACAAAGATAACACAATTTCTTTAGCAGTTATGCATCTAGAATCCATAAATGTTTCACACCCTACAATACCTTTCCATGTTCGCAGACCACCCAAATTTGCCTGAAACAAGCACACATGGTGATGAGCTCAGACGATTTGAGATTTGCACTTTAGCCACCTTATCACCAAGCTGTTGCTTGATCCAGTCGCACAGGAGATTGTATTCTTGCTTAGTCTCCCTCTCTTTCACCTCATCATCGTCACCTGTAAATACATATGCAAAGATGAAAAAGAAATTAACAAATATTCTCCTTATAAAAATTACGTGGGTGGTATTTTCTGGGCTCAAATAGTCCCATAATAGAATAACTTGAAACAGTGCTAACCAAGCTCCAGATCTTCCTTGCTAATGTCAACAAACTTTTTCTCCTTGTACGTCTGTAAATTCTGGATTGCAACTTCATCAATTGGCTCAATTAGATAAAGCACCTGCAAGCAAAGGCAAATTAGCTTTTACTAGACCCGATGGCCTAATAATAAAAAAAAAAAAAAGGAAAATAAGACATGCCAACCACATACTAGTGCTAAAAGCTACACAAATCTGTGTTCAACTAATTAAATAAAATGAATTTATCCCTTCATCAATAATTCAATATCAACAAGACTTGCATTAATTAATAAGATAGATTGCCACGAGGGTAGAGGACCCATCTATATGAACATACCTCAATATTTTTCTGGACCAATTTCTCCAAGAATGGAGCGGACTTGGCACTTTTTAAGCTGTCTGTTGCTAGGTAATAGATAGCCTTTTGGTTCTCGCCCATGTTCTCAACATAGTCATCCAAACTTATCGGATCTTCTTCACTCTTTGAAGTGAAAAATCTCAATAGTGGTGTTAATCGCTTGTGGTTTCCGGTGTCTTCAATGCATCCCAACTTCAAAAATCTCCCAAAGTTCTCCCAGAACTTCTTGTAATCCTCTTTGTTCTCACTTTCAGCAAGATCTTGAATCATGTCAAAGGTTTTCCTAACCAGCCGTTTTCTCATTATCCTTACCTGCATCAAGAACATAGAATAAACAACATTTATTTTTTCGTAAGTGCGTTAAAATATTAGTTTCATTATGTGAATATAAAAAGGATTTTTCTTACAATTCGGCTCTCCTGTAGGATCTCCCTCGAAACATTAAGTGGAAGGTCATCCGAATCCACTACACCCTTCACAAAGCTCAAGTATCTTGGGAACTACAAGTTATCAAATCAGCTCTATCTTTAAAATGGATTCATTCAAATCAAGTAAAACATTAAATCAAAGCGATTAAACAAATTCTGGATAGAAGAAATCATTTTCGGAAACTGAGAAAAGAGGAAAAAGGTTAAAGGGGAAATGAAAAACTAACAGATCTTGGGACAAGAAGAAAATTCTTACCAGTTCACCATCAAAATCATCTGAAATGAACACGCGCTTCACATACAAACGAATGTTTTTCGTCTTGGGATTGATAACTTCTTCATTGTTAAGAGGAGCCATTCCTGGAATATAGAGCACACTTCTGAACTCCAACTCTCCCTACAGAAACCTTGAATCAATACACAGCAAAAATCATAAAGTTTATAGTAACATCCCAGCCAATGTAAACATACCTCGGTAGTGAAATGGGTATGGGCAAGTGGATCCAAAAACTCACTAAATGTCTTCTTATAAAATTCTTGGTATTGTTCCTTTTCAACTTCTTTTGGATTGCGCATCTGCATCAATGGCATAAATTAGTACACTTAAATTATGCCCAACGTGAATCATTAATACAAAGTATAATAGATAGGTCCTCACCCAAATAGGTTTTGTTTCATTTGCCAACTCCCAGTCCCAGTACTTCTCAGTTTTTGTTTTCTTAGTCTTTTTCTTTTCTCCCTGGAAAAAGAAAAGAGCACAAGGAAAAACTGTAGCATCATCTTCACTTCTTCAGGATGTAAAGACAAATTATGAATGAAATTATCTGGAAGCCATTTAATTACCTCCGGTAGTTCTTCTCCTTCTTTAGGCTCTTCCTCTTCCTCTACCTGCATTGATCGAAATGAAACACTACTTAAATAACAGAACCACATAGCACAGAACTAAAGCAAACAACTGAAAGGAAATAGGGCAAGTCCATAAAAATCTAACTTGAAAAACCTGAATAATGATAACAATTATATCACCCTACACCAAAATCTAACAATCTACGGACATTATAACAACCAGGGGGAACCAAAGAACCCTATCATTAGCATTACACACTCAGCATAAAAGAATGTTCTGGGGATCATGTTCAGGGAATTGAATGACATTTTTAAAGCATCATTTATCCAACCACAATGAATAGAGAATACGGAGAAAAGATTAACCTCAATGGTCCTTGACTTCTCTTGCCATGTGTAGATGGGAAATGAAACAAATTGCGAGTAATTTTTGACCAAGCTCTGGATCTTTGCAGGATCTGAGAATTCATACTTATCATCTTCCTGCAATTCAAATTTAGACAATCTTGCTTTACAATTAGCATTACTGGGAATTCAAGGAAAGAAAAGGGAAACAAATAACAAAATTTTGACCGGAATGAAATTTCTACAGTGAACAGTGAAGCTTCAGGTGTTATGCCAAGAGAAATGTTGGCATTCCCCCATATCAATAGAGCTTACACAATCAAGTATAGTGTATACAAAAATAAACAAGAAAAATACCCTAAGATAAAGGGTAATCTGTGTGCCTCGACTCAAGGAATTAGTTGGATCTGTTTCCTCCTTGATTAGGTATGAACTGCTATCAGCTGCGGCTTCCCAGACATACTGCTTATCAGACCTGGGGCTCTTTGTTGTCACAACAACCTGGAATAATGTGAGAACAATGTCCAGAACAAACAAATATTAATAAAGAATGAAAATCATAAAACATATTATCAATATACAAGAATACAAAATTCAGATTCTAATAATACCTTCTCAGCAACCAGGAAAGAAGAATAGAATCCCACACCAAATTGACCAATCAAGCTATTGTCATTCCCAAGGTCCTTGTTTTCCTACACAAGATATCAAATCATAAAATTTTGAAGTGAATAACCACAGAGGGGCAGGGATTTACAGGTATGCCCCAATAAATTTTGTTACACACTAGTTTAATGCAACTATAGTTACCTTCAATGCCTTAAGGAACCTAGAGGTGCCACTCTGTGCAATAGTTCCGAGGCAATCTATAAGCTCCTCTTTCGTCATACCAATACCGGTATCCCTAAAGGAGACACACACAATAAATAACTCTTCATTTCAACAAACATGAAAGAAATAGAATTAGAAGCATACGTTATTGTTATGGTTCCATTATCTGGATCTGGTTTGATACGAATCTCCAGCTCACCCGCATCACCAAGCAGCGCAGGGTCGGTCACACTTAAAAATCTTAACTTATCGAGAGCATCACTTGCATTACTGCACATCATAAAATAGTTAAAACTAGCACCAGTTTAACCATAAGAAGCACAGACACGTTCAAACATATGTGTTGCCAATTTGGAATTGATACATAATATGAAATGGCACCGTATCCAACTCCTCACCTGACAAGCTCTCGTAGAAACACCTCCTTATGGCTGTACAAACTGTGGACTATCAAGTCCATAAGCCTACTCACCTGAAACCAATGCGATTATTCAACAATAAGACAAAAACCAACCTCAGGCATAAGTTCACCAGTAAGTCGAATAATTCAGCAACTGACAGTGAAATATTACAATTACAAGAAAAGGCATTAACTTCAGTAGAAATAAATAATTATATGTAAGTTCCGAATAATCCTTCGAAACGCTAAGCAACAAGGACAAAACTTGAAAGGAATTATTATTTCACATAACTCAAAAGACGGAACACAATACCCACCTCAGCCTGATATTCGTATGTCTCTCCTTCGGTGCTCTCTGGCGAAGCCTCTTTTTCAGCCACGGAAGCAGCCTCGCATCTCACCACCAGGCCGTTCTGCTTTCTTTGCATCTTCCACTCCAACCCACTCCTCGAAACACTGTTCTTGAATCCATTTCCAGGCAAAAAAGCGCTTCTGAACGAAGCCCTATTGCCCTTCCGACAACTCTTGGCAGAAAACGAGGGGTTGCACGGAATTGCAGCCACCGGGACGGAAACAAGGTTCCTGCTCAACACAGGCGCCATCTTTTCAAAATCTTAGAAGAACCCAGATGTAAATTGGGAACTTCTGGCGAAGACCGAGAGTGTAGTCCGGAAATTTAGGTGAATAGGCGTTGCGGATAATGGATTGGGGAAGGTAACCCTTGAAGGGGTTTAAGGAGTGTGATTGGAGGGTTCTAGAATTGGGTGAGTGAGTGTGTGATTAGGGCGTTGGGGGATTAGGCTACCATTATTCATTATCCATGACCACCCCAACCATCCAACCATCCAACCATCTCATTATTTTATTAATTTCTCTCTCCTCCAACTCATCAATATACATCCCAACCCAACCACCCAAATTTTACATACTTTATCAATAACCACCCAACCATCCAACCACAATATTATAAATAATTATTTTAATTTATACAATTTTAGATTAGTTTGAAATATAAAAAAATAATGTATCAAAAATATAAATATTTTAGTCTTACTTGTAAAGAATAAAAAATCTAAAATAATAATATATTTTTTATTTATTTTTATTTTCTGTAAATTTTAAAATGGGTTAAATATATCAAAATTGATATATTATGTATTTAGCAAAAATATAGCAAGAGTGGTCTCTATTTGTAGAGAATGAAAAATTATAAAATTTGGTATATTTTTATTTATATTTATTTATTTATATAAAAGATATAATTATTTTATTGTATAAAATTAAAAGAATCACTTGACCAATGGGATGGAAACAAGTGTCTCAATCCCATTGGCCAAAATTAAAGAGACCTAGTGGTCTCATGGTTGGGAAGGGTCGACCCCTCCAATGCAACCACCACCTTTTTTTCTTTTTTTTTCTTTTTAATTAATGCTTACGTGGCGGAGACCGATTGGAGACCGGATCATGGATAAGAATGGTCTTAGGGATTAGGATCCGTTTGGACGATTGTGGTGCGGTAGCCTGTAAGAAATGATTAGCGAGTAGAGTAGAGAGCGGACTCCCAAAAAACTCAACTCGTAATCCATAAAATTTGAACTCGAACACGATAAATTTCAGCAGTGATTAGCCTATATATATCATACTCGAACTCGAGTACTTGACTTTTTTTCTTTTTTTTTTTTTCTTTTTTAAATTTTAAAAGGAAAAATTTTTTTAAAAAAATTACTCTATCTCGACTCGAACTCGAGATCGAGAACAAAAAAATTTAATCGAGACTAGAGTAGCTCGACTACTCAACTCGATTGGAAAAAAATATATACTCGAGCTATTCGAGCTCGAACTCCAACTCGAGTCGAGTCGAGCTCGAACTCAAACTTGACTACTCGACTCGAACTCGAGCTCGAGCTCGAGTAGCCAAATTTCTCCATTAAGTCAAGCTCAAGTAGTGTGATACTCGGGATTCGACCCGACCCGACTAGATATCACCCCAACTCCTTGGTCAGTACACTCATTACAATACCCAAAATCCTAAGCTATTTCTGCAATTACTAATTATTTTAACTTTAATCAATTATTACAACGGCCTATCAATATTTCTCAACTTGGGATGAACACTTGCATAAGCGATTAAGCCCATGACTTTCAAATTTATGATTGAAAGTTTGATTCCTCATCCGAACCCTATTCCTCTGCTTTATCTTTTGTAATTTGTGTGATATTGGTTTTCACTGTTTTAACTGATTTCAACTCCTCAAAAAAAATAATTACTCAACTTGAGATTTTTTTTTGTGACGTAAATAAATTTAGATCAAATCAAATTATAAGATTAGTCATAAGTCATAACCAATCTAGCTTTGATCGTTTGGCCTCAACACATTTGTCATTCCAAATACTACTAGTATTTGATAAGCACAAGCTGAATTCATTCTTACTCCCTCTGTCCCAACTAAGATGTGCTGAGTGGAGGAATGGAGCTGAATAAGGGTGTGCTATGTAATGGTTGTGCCTGCCGACACTGAATATTCTGACTTCATGCCGATGCCTCTACCTTAGTTTGAAGGGCGGCAGGTACAGACCGTAGCGGGTTGACAATTGAGTAGGTGTTTGTATTTCAATAATTTGATGTAGATTGTGGGTATCACTGTAATTGGATATGTTTTGATGGATGGTTGGCTTGTTATGCTTTGTGGGGTAAGAGTGTAAGGCAGTAAACATTGTATGAGGTTTTGGTTTGAATGTAATAAAATCACATTCTTCTCAAAAAAAAAAATATCATGTTTGACTTCTGCACACAATCCAATGCACTTTTTTAATCGTTAATATATAAAAATATATACAAATAAAAATTATGTAAAATATATATTCCGAAACTATACAATTAAACGTGTAACATCCCACATCGGTTGGAGAGGGAAACGAAGCATGCCTTATAAGGGTGTGGACACCTCTCCCTTGTAGACGCGTTTTAAAGCCGTGAGGGCGGGTTGGGCCAAAGCGGACAATATCTACAAGTGGGTGTGACTGGGACGTTACAGATGGTATCAGAGCCAGTACCCAGGCCGGTGTGCCAGCGGGACGCTGGGCCCCTAGGGGGGTGGATTGTAACATCCCACATCGGTTGGAGAGGGAAACGAAGCATGCCTTATAAGGGTGTGGACACCTCTCCCTTGTAGACGCGTTTTAAAGCCGTGAGGGCGGGTTGGGCCAAAGCGGACAATATCTACAAGTGGGTGTGACTGGGACGTTACAAAACGAATCTAACAAGACCAAACTCGACTATTTTTTTCAATTATACACTTACAATAATATTGAGTCAAAGTTGAATAATGAACAGTGTCAAAAAGTCAAACAAGACATCTAAGATGGGACGGAGGGAATACTTCTTAATCAATTAAATGTGAGACAAAAACTATTTTTGTTTGAAAGACAAGCTATTTTAATGAATATATATACTACCTCCGTCTCAATAGAATTGTTACTGACGTGGACGTCAAAACCTGACAACTAAATCACGAGGATTACGTCTAACCAGATGGAGTACATTGATTTAGTCAACAATTCAAGACGTCAATGGGAATGGACGGTGAACTGGAGCTGGAGCTGATTCAGAGTATCCACTATCCAATCCAAAGCAACTTTGCTCCTACAGCTCGAGCAATCAGATGTCCGGGAACCGATGCCGTAAGCCCGGAAGAGTAATTTGGTCAAAGAAGGATACTTCATTTTGTATTATCTTTTGTAATTGAAGTGAAGTGGACTCCCCACTTATGATGTAAAAAGCCACCACCGTCGCCGGAAGATGACCGGAGAAGCCACCGGAGCACCAGAGCGTCACCGTGAGGTCAAACGGAGCTCGCCGGGAAGTTGGCCAGAAGTTGGCCGGAGGTCGGCCGGAACCACCGCCGGACGCTGGACAAATTTGGGCCAAGTCGGAAGATGGCCGGATATTTATTTTGTAATTGTTTAGTATTAATATGCCTTAATCTGTCTAAGGCATAAAAACGATAGAAAATCTTAGTTTTGTAAAGTCGGTGCATGCGGACGCGCAAGTGGGTACATTTCAGGTAGAGCTGTAAACGAGCCTAACCGAACCGAGCTTCAATTGTTTGAGCTCTGTTCATTAAGCTTAACGAATGAACACCAACTGAGCCAAAAATCTTAACGAGCCAATTTTCATGTTTGAGCTCTGTTCGTTTAACCTTACGAACGAGCTAATAACGAACGAACACGAGCCTAGTCGAGCTCAGTTAACGAACCATTTATTTTATTAATAAATTTATTTGTTTTATAATTAAATTAGGTGTGAAAATATAATGTTATATTGTAATATAATTTATGAGAGAAATGTGAAATTAATAAAAATGAAAAATGGAAAGAACAACTAGATAAAATATTTATTTTTTATAATATATTCCATTAAAAAAGAATTCCGAACTGTTCGCGAACTTAACGAACGAATACACGAACCAAATTATGTGTTTGAGCTCGGTTCGTTTAACTTACCAAACGAGCTGTTAACGACCGAACACGTATCGAAACGAGCTCAGCTCACGAACTGTTTGTTCTATTTACAGCTCTAATTTCAGGCATGAGATGGTACATATCAGCAATGAAGATGGTACTCCCCAGGTATGAAGATGGTACATCCGCGCCATGCAAGTTTTTGGGAAGTTATGACGCCAAGCTCCAGTTATGACGCTATCCTTTGGCGTCATCAATGTCATGACGCTATCCTTTGGCGTCATAAGGCGTATGACGCCAAACGCTTAGCGTCATTAGGTGTATGACGCCAACCCCTTTTGCGTCATTAGGAGTATGTCATGACGTAGAGGTATGACGCCAACCCTTTTGTGTCATTAGTTGTATGTCATGACATAACTTTTGTATCATGACATGATCTTTTGTACCATGACATAACTCTTGTGTCATGACATAATCTTTATGTCATGACATAAACCCCCTTTGGTGTCATAAGGCCAATTTTTGGCTCATGTCATACGTACTCTTTTCTTTTTGTTCTTTCTTTCCTTGTAACATTTTGCACGGGGCATTGGCTAGTATAAATAGCCTCCCCCATTACTTGTAAAACATCTTTTGTTGAATTGAGTAAGACTTAGCCTTTGTTGCAAGCACTTCCAAAAGATCATTCCCCCAAAATGAACACTTCATTTTGGGCACTTAAACAACTTGGAAATTGAAGGCTTCCATGTTGCACTTCAATCATTAAAATGAATCAATGGAGATTGAGGACAAGGCATATGGACTTGTTTGCCTTCTCTTGTTGAATAATTGAGGTGGTTGCTTCATCAACTTGGTATTGAAGCTTGCCAAGAAGATTATCACCAACACTTTGAACTTAATGAGGTTGTGAGGACAAGACATAGGGGCTTGTTTGCCTTCCATTGTTGAATTCTTGGAGTTGGAAGCTTCACTATCTTTCTCTTCTTCACCTCCTTGCTTCTTCTTCATTTTTACTTTTCAAGAATGTATCTTATGATCCTTGGCAGTTACGTTTGACTTTTGGATACTATTCACTATTTAACTTTGACTCAGATTTTTATCATAGTTATACAAGAAAAAAAATATAGTCATGTAAGATCTTGTTAGATCTGTCTCATCTTGTAATTTTAGAATATCAACTTTTTATAATATTTTATTGTATACAATTTAAGTTATTAACCGTTAAAAATATGTCTCGGCATACGTGCTGGAGGGGAATGTAACAATTATACTGAGACGGAGAAAGTATGTGTTTGTAAGTACTTGTTTGGCTCTGGTGTAGCCAAGGACCTTTTTCTCCTCAAGGGAGGCTATCGGAAAAGGATCAAACCGATTACGGGTTCGAATTAACAATAATGCGCCCACAATTGAATGAATCTTCCTTGAATTGATCAACAATAACACGATACAACGGAGAATCTGCCTGTTGTTAAGAAACAACGGCGGAATTCACCAAAAACAGAGAACCAAACTACCAGCTGCTAAGGAGCAACGGTGGATTTGGAAATGGTAACCGCTACAAACTAGGCTAAATTCTAAGGAAAGCTGTAAAGGAAAGCTGTAAAGAAAGCAGTAAAGATAACAAGGAATTAAAATTGATAAAAGTAATTTGGGGGTTGGATTGATCTCTCCGATTTTGAGTGCGTCGACCCCTATTTATAGCCGGAGCTGGAATAACCGCTCTCCGGCTAACTCCTCTGAGCCGAATTCTTTCTCTCTTTAATTCGATTGTTTAGGTTTCGGCTGTTTCTTCCCATTTCGGCCGAAATCTTCATCAGCTTCGATTTCCTTCCTTCGGTTTACTATGTGCTTTCGGCCTTACCAATCTTGAGCCCACCTTCTTTTTGGACTTCCTCTTTCTTCTGGCCCATGTCTTATGGCCCAATAGTTCTTTCGCGGCCCACTATTCCGTATGGCCCCAACAGATGCCCTCCTTACTTGGGCGAATTGCTTCCATGCGAAGGAGCCCAAGTAACTTCTCTCTCTTCCTCTTCGTGTGCTAACTCCCCCTTTCGGTAGACCCCTTCCAAAGGCGTTCGCTCAAGTCTGGAATGCTTGTATCATTCCTCGTCACATTTTCAACTGTTCGTTGTTCGTCCCCCCGGACCACTCTATCCCTTCTGAGGTTTACAATCCTCACTTAGTTAGCCGTCAATTCGGCTTTGTTCAGGATGTGGTTGTTCCTCTCTATGGGGACCCGAATCGATACAGCAAATCCTTCAAAGGATTCGGCTCTGAGAACAGCCGAAATCTCTGTCGTATTTGGGCCCTCCGGATTTGCAACTTTGAAGTTCGTTCCTTCGACATCCGCCCTGGTCTTTCAACTGAGCGTTTCGATACCTGGTGGGAAAAAGCTCTTTCTTATGCTAATTTTGGCACTAACTTGCAGAGCCTCCTTGTCTCTCGCGGCTTTCCAGGTATTATGATGTTTTCGGTTGTTGGTTCAGCCCCTGATTACTCCTGCTCTTCTCAAGAGGATGACCCTCTACTTCCTTTACTTAGTAAGTCTTTCGGCTTTCTTTTTATTGTGTATCGTACATTTCTCTCAAATTTCCCCCTTTTCTTTTGCTTTGCAGGGGCTGCTTTGGATGATGTTTCCTCTCTTCCCCCTCATCCGCGTATTTCGTCTGCTCCCGCTACTTCCGGAAAACGCAAACGTGCTACTTCTGGTTCAGGGAAGTCGAAAAAAGAACCGGCCCCCAAGACGCTGCGACGTTCGGCCCGTTCGCCTCTTCCGGGTTCGGCCTTGTCTGCTGATCAGGTCTCTTGCCGTTCTTTTCTTCTATATTTATTTTTTTTTCTCACCATTTTCCTTTTAATATTTGTCTCCCTCTTCTTTTCTCTAGGCTTCTCGAGTTACCGTCTCTTCCGGCCCTTCCGAATCACCTAACCCTTCATCTACGGCCCTTGACCCTATTGATGAGGACCCTGTTATTACTTCAAGTACCACTCCCGTTCCTTCGGCCGATATGGGGCTGGGATTGACTTCTCGCACGCCTGAGGGTGGCAACACTGGTTCGGCTGTTCCCATTTCGACTACTTCTCTAGTCGTAGCTCTTCCCTCTCCTTCTATTGCTTCTATTCCTAACCCCTCCCCCGTACACACTCGGTTGGGAGAATTGGCCGTTGGCAATGTTAATCCCCCTTCACCTTTCCCGGATAAGGCTGTTCTAGATGATTTCTTTTCCCTTTCATTTGCTTCTTCTTCGTCGGAACTTCCTCGTTCTTTTAAAGCTTGCTTGGATAAGCTTGATCTCTTGATTTCTGAATCACCCAACGCCTTCTCCGTTCAGACCAGGCCCATCCTATTGCTTATCTCTTATATCAAGCGGACTTTTCCTCAAGACCTTCTGGTCTCTGGCTTGTCCAAAGTCGTTGATGCAATGTTCACCTGTCTATTGCGGATAGACATGGAGCTTCCCAGTCTCTTGGTTTTTCGCAAAACCCTTGAAGATGAACATACTTCCCTTACCCTTCACAAGGAGGAATTTGATAAACATGCTTCTGACTATCATTCTTATATGAGTCAATTGTCGGCCAATGATGGCCTCAGATCCAATTACTTGAATCGTCTCTCTGCCATTGACTATGAAATCAGCCGTCTTCAACATGAGGCACAAGGTGTGAAGAATGCCTTAGCCGAAGTTGACCAAGAATCGGCTCACTTGCAAGGACTTATAAAAGAGCTCCACAAATCTGCTCAAGCTCCGCGGGACAAACTTGTTAGTCTTAAAGAGACAACAGACTACCTTGCGTTGAGGTTATCCTTCAGTGATACCGTCCTTAATGTTTTCCGCGACTTGTGGTCAGACACTCAGAAGGCGCTTGATCGGATTCGTGCTGTCGCGATTCAACTTCCTTCGGCGCCAAATACTTCAATGTCCTCTGATAATCTTCTCATCAATCCTCCTTCAGGGGATAATCCGAAGAATTCTGGTAATATTTAATTTGTTCTTTTGATCCTGACGATATTCGATGATTATGTCTTCCTTTTCTTTTAATTTCTCTTCTTAGATGCTCCACGTGATTCTTTCGAAGACACTACCGACAAGCTCTTTTCGTCTCAACCCGATGACCCTCTGGTTTCGGCCGAAGCTGAAGCTCGATCGTATCGGGAGTTTCAATCGGTATTGGATCCGACCTCTACTAGTACTTCGGCCGCTCCTCTTACCAGTGACTTTGGTGAAGACATCGCTTATGATTTGAGTGGGGATTGAACTTTGTTGTTGTTATTTTCTTTTTTGGATGTAATAATATTCTCCCTTACTGTATTCTTGGCTATCATTTCGGCCGATTTGCCCTGTACACTTAATCGGCCCATTATAAAATGTTTGTCTTTTTGCGGACTTATTTTGCCTGTTTCTTCCCTGTTCCCGAGGATATTTTCTGATACCATATTATCTTCTGCAGCTTTATTGGGATTCTTGAAACGTTTTTTCCGTAATCAATGCTTTCCTCTTTACGTTTCCCCTTTTTTTTTTTGTTGTAACTGACGTCTCTCCATTCTTCTCTATAAATACGAACTCCTCTTCACTTCTTGTTCCATAATCTAGCAAACATCAGTTATGAACATCTCGATGCTTTTAATTCCTTCTCCTCCCTGGCCCCCTTGGCCCGTTGGCTCTTCGGTTGATCCTTTACTTATAAACCGAAAACCCCTTTTATATGCAACGCGAGTTCAACTAATCTTTTCACTATTATCTTCATACACACTGGGATCTTCTCACACTTTTCTCAACATGTATTCCGACGGTCATACTTGGGCTCTGCCCTATCCCCTCTTGTTGTTGTGACCCGTCGTAATCTTACTAATATCGGTCCCAAAGTCTTGGGCGGTCGAATAATAATCGCGCCTTTCTATGGGACCGAATTATTTTCTAAGCTCCGAAGGCCATACCCCTCGAATTTCGTCCCTATCTTCAATGCTAAGAAGGGGGTATCCTTGCTGGAGCAAATTAAAATTTTCTTCTTCCTGGTCTGGGAGTTGGCTTTCGTGGCACAGCCATCTCTTCTCCCGCCGACTAGAAGAATCTGGGCTTGGGAATGAATGTTGGCCATCTACCACTTCAGATCCCATCTGCCTCTGCCTCTTTCTAGCCGCTTTAGGCCAGGACGTTTCCCTTGTATATTGTAATTTCGGGCTATCGACGCCGCTTTCGGCCGAAGTAGCACCTTCTTTGTACTTATTCGTTCATGCAATAAAATCTTTACTTTTTGGCATCGCTGAATGTTTGATCCCATACTGATGGATAATATTTCTTCATGTATCTTGCATTAACTGGATTTGACATTTGCTCACCATTTTCGTCCACCAAAACGTACGCTCCATTCGGTAATCTTGTATGAACAATAAATGGTCCCTCCCAATTGGGACTCCACTTACCTAATCGGCCATCCTTCTGCTTAGGCGGCCATATAACTTTCCAAACTAAGTCTCCAACTTCAAATCGCTTAAGACGAATTCGCTTATTGTACCAATCGGCCACAATATCTTTATTTTTCTGCAAATTCTCAAAGGCCTGCACTCGATTGGCATTTATCTCCAATAACTCATCTTTCATTGCACAATCATACTGTTCGGCTGACATCGAATCCGCCTGGCTTGTTCTCAAAGTCGGCACTGTTATTTCGGCTGGCAATACTGCATCCATTCCATAAGTCAGCCGAAATGGTGTGAACCCAGTAGCTGAGGTTTTGGCGTTTCGATAGGCCCACAGTGCTTCAGATAACTTTTCGTGCCATTTTCTTGGTTGATCTTCAATCATTTTCTTTATGATTCCTATTAGCTGTTTGTTTGTGGCCTCTGCTTGTCCATTTCCTTGCGGGTAATATGGTGACGAATGTACAATTTTTATCCCGTATTCGTCCGCAAATGTCTTGACTTTTTCTCCCACAAACACCGTTCCTCTATCTGTTAAAATCGTCTGTGGGATCCCGAATCTATAGATCAACTGTCTCTTAATGAACTCAATCACCTCTTCTTGTGAAATGCTGACATACGCCTGAGCTTCGGCCCATTTTGTGAAGTAATCTGTTGCCACTAGCACGAACTCATGTCTTTTCGACGACGAGGGATGAATTTTTCCTATGATGTCCATGGCCCATCCTCTGAATGGCCATGGTTTGATCATTATATGTAATTCTTCGGCCGGTAATTTCTGAATCGGCCCATGCTTTTGACATTCGGTGCATCCTCTTGCATATTTTTCACAGTCAGGACCCATATTCGGCCAATAATACCCCAGCCGAATAATGCTCCACTTCATCGACTTTCCTGCCCGATGTGCACCACATATTCCTTCATGAACCTCTCCCATTACCCTTCTAGCGTCTTCTTCTCCGACGCATCTGAGCAATATTCCATCAATAGCACGCTTGAATAATAATCCTCCTATTATGACGTAGTCCAGCGCTTTTCGTTTTTCGGCCGGATTAGCCTCCGAAGGATCTTCTAATGTCTGTGCTATCTTTTTAATCCATTCGGCCTTCTCTGTCTCGGCCAAACGCACTTCTACATTTCCCGCTATCGGCATCAACCGATATTTAGCCGCATGTTGAGCCAATTCATTGGCTTCTTCGTTCTTTTCTCTCGGGATGTATTCAATGTACACCTCATCAAATTCCTCTAACAAAGTGACCGCTTCTTCATACAATCTAATCAATTGCGAACTCTTAACCGAAAAATCACCTAGCAGTTGCTGGACAACTACTTGCGAGTCTCCTTTGACAGTGATTGCTCTGACTCCTTCTTCTATCAACCGTTGTAATCCCGAAATTAACGCTTTATATTCGGCTTGGTTGTTCGTATATGACTCTGGCAGTTGCACGAAATATTTGTATATCTTGCCCTCCGGTGTTTGTAGGGTAAACCCTGCTCCAACTCCTGAAGCGGCTTTAGAACCATCAAATGTCATTACCCATGGTTGCAAGTATACAATTCCTATCTCACCAACTTCTTTTGGCCGATCCTGATGATCGATGTCATCGGTTATCGGGTGTATCACATGATCAGCCAGAAAATCGGCTACAATCTGTCCTTTCATAGCCCTTAAAGGCTGATATCTCAAATCGTATGCATTTAACTTCATGGCCCATTTGGCCATTCTTCGGCTACTGACCGGATCATTCATCATAATCTTAACTATGTCAACCGAAGCTACCACTATCACTTGCCTTGGTTGAATATAATATTCTAATTTCTGGCATGCATGATAAAGGCTTAAACATAGTTTATGAATCGGCGAGTACCTTACTTCGGCGTCCCTTAGGATTCGGCTAAGATAGTAAATCGCCCGATCCCTTCCTTCATCGTCTTCCTGCGCCAGTAATGCTCCAATAGATTCTTCGGCCGCTGCTATGTATAATTTCAATGGCCGTCCTAAAATTGGAGGAACCAACACAGGTGGATTCATCAAGTCCTGCTTCAATTGTTCGAAGGCCTTTTGCTGGTCGATTCCCCATTTGAACTCCTCTTCCTTCTTTAACCTCAATAAATCGGTTAGTGGCTTCGACTTTCCAGCCGCATTTGCTAAGAATCGTCTCAGAAAACCGATTTTTCCAAGAAACTTTTGTAGACTCTTCTTATCATGTGGAGGTTTGGCTTCTTGGATGGCCCTGGTTTTGTTCGCATCAACTTCTATTCCTTTGTTATGTACCAGGAACCCGAGAAAATTCCCTGCCTGTACTCCGAAAGCACACTTGGCTGGATTCATCTTGACTCCATGCAGCCTCATCCTCGCGAATACCTTCCGCAAATCGTTCAAGTGGCTTTCGATATCTTTGGATCGGACCATGACGTCATCAATATAGACTTCAACACAATCCCCTATGAGGTCATGGAAAACATAGTTCATGGCTCTCTGGTATGTAGCTCCTGCATTCTTCAGCCCGAATGGCATCACCACCCATTCATATATCCCTATGGCGCCAGGGCACCGAAATGCAGTCTTGTGAATGTCTTCTTCGGCCATAAAAATTTGGTTGTACCCTGAATATCCATCCATGAAAGATAACATCCCCTGTTTTGCGGCCGAATCAATCAACAAGTCAACAATAGGCATCATATACTCATCTTTTGGAGTGGCTATATTAAGATTCCTGAAATCAATGCAAACTCTCAATTTTCCATTCTTCTTTATTACAGGAACAATATTTGATAGCCATTCTACATATTTAGCTGGCCTAACAAACCCGGCCGCTAACAATTTCTCTATTTCTTCTTTTATTTTTGGGACTATTTCGGGCGCTGCCCTCCTGGCCGGCTGTTTATGCGGCCTGAACCCTTCTTTGATAGGCAGTCTGTGCTCTACAATTGACCGCTCCAATCCTGGCATCTCTGTATAGTCCCATGCGAAACAATCCTTGAATTCGACTAGCACCTCCTTGAATCGGCTTGTCATCTGCTGATCAAGATTCGCACTCAACGGGATCTCCCTCGGGTGTTCGTCTGTACCAACATTGACCATTTTCAAGGGGTCTTGAGCTTTGAAATCCGGCGTTCGCTTTGGAATTGCGTCTATTAAATCACTCCATCCTGCTTTGTCGTCTGAAACTTCGATTTCGGCCGATTCGAACTCGGTCGCTTGATTCGGTTGGGACTCCATCATTTACTTTCTTCTTCGACTGGCCGTTCATCGGCCTGGTATCTGATTTCAAACCCCAAATCTGTCCAATCACACTCGATCACCTGCGGGTACCGATCCCCTACCACTGCTAGGAATGGTTGAATCGGTTCTTCATATAACACCGCATCAATTCGTCCGGCTGAGCTGACTGGAAATGGAGGTTGATCTCCATCCACTTCTTCTACTGTGCCATCTTTCTTCCAGAACCATACTTTCTGGTGAAGCGTCGATGGCAAACATCGGGATGTATGAATCCAGCATCGGCCTAATAGGGCCGCATACGGAACTTCTGCATCCACCACAAAGAACATGGTCGGAATTGATATTGTTCCGACCGTTACATCCACCTGTATACATCCTTCGGCCGCGGTTTGAGCCCCCACAAAACTCATTACCTTCATCCTCGTAGGGAATAAATCTTCCTTCGAGCGGCCTATCTTCGTTAGCGTGGATAGTGGCATTATATTAACTGTGGCCCCACCATCGATAAACATTCTCCTGAGTGGTCTCCCATTGACCCAACCTTTAACATATAAAGGCCTCACATGCTGGGACATTTGTGCAGTTGGAGGCAAAATCGTACCTGGTTGAGCTTCTGGAACGAATGCCTTATATCCTTCTTCAAAAGATTTCTCTATTTCGGCTTCCGGCCGAAATACCTCAAGTTTATCGAAACAGAAATCCACTATGGGTTCTTCATCACCATAGTATTCTCCATCTTTTTGACAGAAAACCACTGCTGGTTCGGAATCCGACCAGTACTCCTCTTTCTCTTCGGTGGTTACTGTCACCATATTCGCGCTAGATCCGAAGTCGAACTTAAATTGCCCAACAGGGGGTGTATCACTATTCGGAATGATGGTTGTCTTCGGCTTCCACTCCCTGGTTCGGACTGGTCTAGACTTCCATTCCTCTTTCGATTTCGGCTGCTCACTTTCAACTTTCGGCTGTACTACTTTCGGCCGAAATTCAGTCTTGTTCTTCAACCGATCCTGTCCTTCTTTCGGCTTCCTCTCTTCTTTTGATTCGGACCTCAAACGAGCCGAGAATACCCTATTGAGTATTCGTGCTCCCGAGAACGAACAGTCATCAGGGAAGTCCTCTTCCATATGCATCATATCATACTCGTCTTGCTCAGAAGC
This sequence comes from Hygrophila difformis, assembly GCA_030278955.1. Taxonomy (NCBI): domain Eukaryota; kingdom Viridiplantae; phylum Streptophyta; class Magnoliopsida; order Lamiales; family Acanthaceae; genus Hygrophila; species Hygrophila difformis. Next base: position 11,318,843 of record JAOANR010000003.1, read on the forward strand.
AGCAGCCGCTTTAAGCCGTTGCATTCTTCGTTTGAAAGTACGATATGATCCCTTTCCCTTTGGGACTTTCCTCTCCTCTGCCCTCCAAGCTGAATGGTCATGTCTGCGTTGATCGAAACGCCTTCTTTCTGGAGAGTTTCGGACCCATCGGCCCACCTGAGTATTTGCTGGTGGCCTTCTAAGCTTTTTCATTTCGGGGCTAACAGCTTCTTCCGGTACTGTGATCTGTATCACAGTCTTTCCATTCTGTTTATCGGCTGTTAACTTCATTTCTGAGTCCCATCCGTTGGTTATAATTTTCAACGTTGGTCTCTCACTCTTATCTCCGGCCTCGATCTCCTGATGTCTCTCCGATTGCTTGATCCACTCTTTCACCTCATAGTTCCCCAATCGGTCAAAGACATCTGTAACTTTCTCTTTTCCCTTCGGAGATCCTAGCCTTTTCCATACTCCTGACTTCTGAGCCGATGGCTGATCCCCAAGCCGATCGTGCACGGAGCTCTTGCTGGATGATGTTTGATCCCCCAATCGGTCATGCACCGATTTATTCTGGTTGGGCTGCACCATCACCATGTTGGCAGCCGGGAACGGATTCTTATCGACTGCCATAAGCCTTTCTGGGAACTTCAGCTTCCCATCATCAACATGCTTCTGAATCAGCTTCCTAAAATGCCCACAAATGGCCGTGGAATGAGTAGCTGATCCGTGGAACCTGCACCATCCGGCTTCCAACTGATCCTTGGTAGGCTGCGGATGGTTTCCTTTAAACTCTAGCAATCCATTCTTCTGGCAGTAATCAAATATTTCGTCCATTTGTGACAAGTCGAAAGAGTAAAACCTTTGAGATTCATCTCCTCCTTCTTTCTCCTTGCCTCTGGCTGGCCGAAGTGCTGGACACGTCATAGGCTTCTTTATAATTAACTCTGCCCTTGCGACCTCGGCTAAAGCAGGAACGTCTTCCGCATTGTACTCTTCCTGAATTTCACATCTATCCAGAGATTCAGCAAATGAGGCAGCTGATTGGATAGGTTGTGACCTTCCGCTTTGACTTCGGCTTGATTTGAAAGCCGCCTGTTCCGCCAGATATGTCTCCATCCTTATCGCTTCAGCCGTCAATTCGGCTACCGTCCTCGGTCTTGTTACCATCAATCTGTCCTTGATGGCAAACTTCAAATTCTGCTTTAAGATTTGAATATATTCATGCTCAGGCAGCATTGTCTTCACCTGAGCCTTCACTGCATAAAATCTCTCAATGAATTCAGTAACCGATTCAGACGCCTTCTGTTTGGTTGACGTCAGATCAACTACCGAGACTTCAGGACTAGTATTATAGAATCGGTCATGGAATAACCGCTCCATTTCGGCCCAAGTATTGACCGATCCCGCTGGCAGGTTAATGTACCACTCGAATGCTGGGCCAGTTAATGACAAACTGAACAATATCAGCTTGTGAAAATCATTTTGGGCGATTCTGGTACATTGAGCTGTAAATCGACCAATATGCTCGATGGTAGAGCGGCCGACTTCTCCAGAAAAAGTGTTGAAATCTGGAACCTTCACCCCTCTAGGCAGTGGATACTGCTCTTCGATGTAATCTGGATAAGGTTTCCGATACATCGGCCTATTCTCCTGGCCGATGAGATTCCCAAACTGTGTGCGAATAATCTCGGCAATCAGCTCTCTGTCAACCAGTTGTGGTGGATTCTGCTGAAGTGGTGCGTATTGTTGTTGAACCACTGGAGCAGGCGGTTGAGCTACTGGTTGAGGCGGTTGATTCTGTTGCTGATCGTACCTCTGCTGCGGAGGAACAAAAGGCCGAGCTCCATGCCCTCCTGGCGGCCTAAAGGCCTGCTGTTGAAAATTGTGAGGATTTTGCGGTGGATTTTGCGCCACTGGAGCTTGCTGCGCTCCCATCGGATACATACTCCTCGCGATCTCGGCTCTGAACATGGCTGGCATCGCTGCCAGGATATTTCCTTCGATTTGGCGAACCGAGTTGGTAACCGCCGCCTCCACCATAAATTGAACTTGATCTCGGAATCGCGGGGTTAAATCATCATTTGAAAACTCCTGATTATGGAAATGTGATGGTCCGGGGAACCCTGGGGGGAATTCTCCGGCTTCTGGTGCGCGCTCTTCCTGAATCGGCGGCAAATCAGTCCTCGCCGCCGTGTTTGCTGCTGGAGTTGCTTGTTCAAACGCCATTTTGCGTCCCACTGGGCGTGCCACTGTTTGGCTCTGGTGTAGCCAAGGACCTTTTTCTCCTCAAGGGAGGCTATCGGAAAAGGATCAAACCGATTACGGGTTCGAATTAACAATAATGCGCCCACAATTGAATGAATCTTCCTTGAATTGATCAACAATAACACGATACAACGGAGAATCTGCCTGTTGTTAAGAAACAACGGCGGAATTCACCAAAAACAGAGAACCAAACTACCAGCTGCTAAGGAGCAACGGTGGATTTGGAAATGGTAACCGCTACAAACTAGGCTAAATTCTAAGGAAAGCTGTAAAGGAAAGCTGTAAAGAAAGCAGTAAAGATAACAAGGAATTAAAATTGATAAAAGTAATTTGGGGGTTGGATTGATCTCTCCGATTTTGAGTGCGTCGACCCCTATTTATAGCCGGAGCTGGAATAACCGCTCTCCGGCTAACTCCTCTGAGCCGAATTCTTTCTCTCTTTAATTCGATTGTTTAGGTTTCGGCTGTTTCTTCCCATTTCGGCCGAAATCTTCATCAGCTTCGATTTCCTTCCTTCGGTTTACTATGTGCTTTCGGCCTTACCAATCTTGAGCCCACCTTCTTTTTGGACTTCCTCTTTCTTCCGGCCCATGTCTTATGGCCCAATAGTTCTTTCGCGGCCCACTATTCCGTATGGCCCCAACAGTACTATTTCTAACTTTTATCGATTGAACAATTAAACATATTGTTTGTGCTAGATTGATTTAGCATTGTTAATTAATCTTAGAGGATAGGATGAGTCTTATTAGAGCATTCGATAACTATAATCAAGTTTCGGAAACCATGATAATATCAGAATTGTTTTTTTGGGTAATAACATCATCAGAATTGTTTTGAGTTTATTTCCAATGAATTTTCTAATTCAAATTGGAACATGCAAATTATCCTAACTTTTACATAATTTAATTGGGCTTAATAGGCCCAATTACAATGACACATCTTTGGGCCGATCAGATAGCAGCGGTCAGCCCAATCTTGTATGCTATAATCCAACAAGTTTTATTTGACAATAATAAATTTATTGCTACTAATTCAAAATTTGCTTTACCAACTCGTAACTCGAGATTACTCTCTTTTACTAGTAGTTTTTAGCTTCTATGACATGGTTAAGAGCCTGTTTGTTTTAGTTTTTTTTTTTTTTTTTTTTTTTAACAAGGTGACGCGGATGAAGCGTCGGTAAAGGGTAACAATAAAAAACCTACAGAAACGAGGGGGAGGAGAAGCAGAGACAACCAAATGAATCAACTACGGAGAAAACAGACTCCAGCCATATCAGCAGTCAGAAGTGGTCGAATCTCATCAGGAGGGAAATGCCAAGTAGTAAAGAACTCAAGAGATCCGGCACCTTTCTTCGCCAAGGCGTCAGCAACCGCATTACCTTCCCTAAGAATGTGGTTCCAATGAAATCCCGAATGATGAACCAAGATGTCCTGTATGTTCATCATTTTGATTTTTGCTTCACCCAAAAGTTCTTTTAAATTTTTTTAACTGTTTGTTTTGACTTTTTTAAAAAGGAAAATGATAAGCAAAAGTTAAAATTCAACTTTTTTTCAAAGTAGGTAAGGGGTTACTTTTTTTAAAATGAGAAGTCATTTTGAAATAAATATACAAAAATATCCCCATTTAAAAAAGAAATAAAAATATATTGTAAATATCCTTATATTATTTTTGTCAATTTTAGTAATTTTAATATATCAAAAAAGTCCTTCTAAGTACAATTCATCCAAAGATGTTTCAGTTAAAAAACAACTTTAATAATGTCAATCCAAATAATTATTTGAGCTGCTTTTGCTTTTAAATTCTTCCATCTATCTCATTCTCCTTTTACTACTGACTTGTCCTTTTTCCAAAACAAAAAAACAGGCCATATAGTTCTTTTTTTTTTTATCATACACAATGGAACAAACAAAATGGCTATGAAATGAGGTGTCACGTACAAAGGGTTTATTAAGGGCCCGTTTGGATTGGCTTTTGAAAAAAGCAGAAGCCAAAAGCAGAAGCAGAAGTGAAAGCCAAAAGCAGAAGCAGGTAACTTTTGTGTTTGGATGGAATGTTTGAAAAGCAGCTTTTTTTCAAAAGTGTGTTTGGATGTGTAAAAGTAAAAAGTGCTTTTTAAATGTGTAAATTACCAAAAAGGACATGCTAATTAATATGATAATAGGATATATTTATAGTGTAATTTATATTAAGTAATGAGGGTATTTAAGTCTTTGCACAATTTACGAAGTGCTTTTGGCTTCTGCTTTTTGGAGAAGCACCCCTGGGCTGCTTCTCCCAAAAGCACTTTTGCAGCGTTTCGAGGTGCTTCTGCTTTTTTTGAAAAGCCAAACCAAACGTTTATTTTCCACCAAAAGTGCTTTTGGCAGAAGCAAAAGCCAAAAGCACCTCACCAAAAGCCATTCCAAACACCCTCTAACCATGTTGAGATATCCGATCCACTTGTTATTGTTCATCTTTTTATTATAAATTCAATTCAATTTTGGTGCGGTTCATTATAGGACCTAAGTTTCTTCCCACTCTAACAATTTTGACAAATATAGGGAGATCATAAACGTGTTCATCATCTTCAAATCATCACAACTTATGTAAATATCCATCATCCTGTACATGGCCACTTTGAAATGCACCAACATTGGCCTTGATTGAAAACCTTCTTCAAAAACTTCCATGTAAACTACTAGTATAAAAAGGGGTACTAAAGAGCCCTTCAACAACATCATCATCCCTCAATTATTTTGATTCAAGGTCAGCATATTTTTTTCCCCTCAATGTTTTGCAATTTTCAAAGTATAAGTGTATAACAATGTGATAGAATAAATAATCTTTATTTCTCTTATTTTTGATATGATACAAGGAGTAATATAAATAGGCGCACATGGAGGAAATCAAGGAAACAAGATACAAATAAATCTAAAACAAATAGAAACAAATATTTGCATATTATTCTCCAACACCCCCCTCAAGCGAGACGTTGGGCAGGGACCAACTCGAAGCTTGGAGCGAAAAAATTCGAACAGCTGACGGGCAAGGCTCTTTGTGAAAATATCTGCAACCTGAAGATGCGAGGCGATGAAAGTTGTGAAGAGCTTGCCAGCTTGCACTAGTTCACGAACAAAAAGAAGATCGATTTCATGTGCTTCTTCGCTTGTGAGAAACCGGATTTTGACTAAGAAAGATTGCACTTTTATTGTCACAATAAAGTTGTGGAGGTGCTGGAAGAGGAACATGAAGTTCATGAAGAAGAGAGACGAGCCACATGACCTTGGCGGCAGTATTAGCAAGTGCACGATATTCGGACTCGCAACTGGAGCGTGCGACAGTTGGTTGCTGTAACACCCCCATTTTCCGAGCTCGATTTTACAGCGGAAGTTACCAATGGGAAGCCGGGGTTGTTACCGCCACACTTCCAATTAAGCTCGCTTTGGCCTTGCCTTGGCTTATTTAATTAAGAAGTGCTAAGGCTATTTTGAAATCGAAACATAAATATACTTTAAACCAACTTGACTGTTTAAAAAATTACACTTTAATATAAAAGTAGTAGAGTTTTGCAAACACATGACGGCTAAGGCTCGCCGTCCCCAAAATAAGTTTATTTTACAGAACCATGAAAGTTTAAAGATAAATTTTAAATGACTGAATGCGAACACAAAGTAGTACTGATTTCCATGCTCGTGCCCGTGCCCATGCCTTCTAGTGGGATCCACATATATCAAATCCTGGAGGGAAAAATAAATGGGATTATCAGCACACCGGCTGAGCAAGTAAATTCTTGTCCCTTAGACAAAAATATTTTAAAATATTACTCAAACAGTAAATGACATGTCAAACCGTTCAATTGATCAATCCACACGTAGTTCAACTATGACGTCTACACCCGGAGTATCTCATAGGACCTAGCATGCTCACATAGTGACCGAAGTCAAACTATGGTATACAAGGACGACCCTTCCTGTATCTAGAAAACTGATTGTAAGACCCTTGGTCAACCACAATCCTTTTCATGGGAATCCCTTGGAAAACCCACGAAATAACTCATGACGATATCTTTCTCTTTCATATAGCGCCAAATAATAATAATTCAATAATCACATGCCATACACTGAAAATTTCATTTTTCACATGCATGGCCTAGTCCCAAAAATAATTAAACACATAATGGGACATTACCTCTGCATAAATCAGTTGCATGAATAATTCCAAAAATTATTAAAACTAGATTTTTCACCCGCGCTTCGCGCACGGGTATTAATTTTTTTTAATACAAACTTATTAACTCAATTAATTTAAAATTATATATTAATATTTTAGTATATTTATGAAAACAGAATTTTTAATAAAATATATTTTCTATTTTTTTTCAAAATGACAGAAGAATTTTTTTTCATAATACATATACCAAGTATTATTCAATTATACCCGGTTTCACAAAAAAAAGTATAATTCAATTTGTTATGTAAATAAAATATAAATAGAAATTAATCCATAATTACCACCCCTACTATTATAAATATTATATGTATAATTAAATTGGTTAAGTATATTAAAACTTTCGTCTTTCTAACTCACTCCACCCGCAAAAATATGTTGATTTATATATTATATTTATATAAAAAGGAACAGAGGTAGTATTAATAATTATGCAGTAGATTAATGACTAATAAATATATGTAAAAGATAAATTATCATGATATTAATTTTTATGTACATAAAATAATATATTAAATTTTTTTTACAGATGAAATACTATTTTTTTTAATTTTATGTAGTGTTTATTTTATATATATTATGTATAATAGGCTCGAATTTTAATATAATTAATATTATATTTAAAAATATAAATTATTCAAATAAAGAATTTATAATAGATTGATTTAATTAAATTCGTAATAAATATCAAATTGTGATGAGTCATGCCTATACTAATGAGTCATAATGTGCATGTCCAAGTGTAAGCTCCTAGACATTGTTAGTCATCATTTGAAGATGACTAATCACCTCTTTGTGCTACTATAAATATGAGCAGCAATTGTACAAATGACTACACTTGAATGAATTAAAATCATTACTCTCTACTATTGCTTCATTACTTACTTTGATCTATTCTCTATATAGCTAATAGGTATATATATATAACACGTTATCAGCACGAGGTGTCTCTACCGGAGTTATATCGGAGTTCTGTCTTAGGTATAATTTTATATCGTTACTTTTCAATATAATTATGGCTAATCTCTCAAAGCAGGAATTTCTCCCGTTATGGGTTTCTGGAGATAATTACATCTCCTGGGCACGGGACGTAAAGATGCACCTGGCATCTATGGGGTTGGAAGATACTATCGCCCCTGACAAAAAACCATCAAGCCAGGATAAGGCAAAAGCCATGATCTTTCTGTGCCACCATATTGATGAATCTCTGAAACTTCAATATGTGACGCTGGAATCACCACTTGAACTGTGGCTGAAATTGAAAGAGAGATATGATCATCTCAAAATGACGGTGCTGCCAAAGGCTCGAAGCGAATGGCATAATCTGAGGCTCCAGGACTTCAAATCAGTCCGTGAGTATAATTCAGCGATGTTTCGTATTACATCGCAACTGACACTTTGTGGAGAAAAAATAACTGAATCTGATATGCTGGAAAAAACATTCTCCACATTCCATGCCACAAATTTGGTTTTACAGCAGCAGTACCGTGAGCGGGGTTTTCAAAAATACTCTGAGCTTATCACCTGTCTACTTCTGGCCGAGCAGAATAAAGAACTATTGCTGAAAAATCATGAATCCAGGCCAACAGGTGCTGCCCCGTTTCCAGAAGCAAATGCCACAGAAGCAGAAAACCAAGTGCGGGATCGTGGGAATCAAAGAAATCAAAATTTTAATCGTGATAGAAATCGGGATCGCGGTCGTGGGAGGCCTGAATTATCTGGGAGAAACAAATATCGAAATAAACCTCGATATGAATCCAACCGCAGAAGCGACAACAGGAGGCCCTATAAGTCGCAGCCAAAGCCTAAAAGAGACAGAAATAATGATCAACCGTGTGATCGCTGCGGAATCAAGGGTCACTGGGCCCGAGTTTGTCGAACAGCTAGTCATTTAGCTGAGTTGTACCAGGCCTCGAAAAGGCAAGAAAGATCTGATCCCGAGACACATCATGCCACCCACGATGATACCTTTGATGATGTTCTGAATGATGACATTACCCACTTGGAAACTGATGACTTTATTGGTGGCACAAACTGAAAGAAAAGTGAAAAGATCAGCTTTACATTTTGTATTTTGCGGATGATATATTTTGCCTTATGATATTTTGTATTTTAGTATTTTATTCCCTATTTTGTATCCCCCAAGTTATAAGTATTTTGCAGTGATTATATTATATTACTGATGTTGTTTTTATTACCTTCTGAAAAGAAATGGATGGCCAAGTTGAAAATGAAATCTGCCTCATTGATAGTGCTACAACGCACAGTATCTTAAAAAGCAAAAGCTTTTTCTCCCAATTAAAATTGGGAAAGACCGCAGTAAAAACTATAAGCGGTAATGAAAATTGTATTGAAGGATCTGGAAGAGCAGTTATATTTCTCCCTAAAGGGACAAAATTGGCATTTGAAAATGCCCTATTTTCAAGCAAGGCTCGGAGGAACTTGCTAAGTTTTGGTGATATTCGAAAAAATGGCTATCACATTGAAACTTTAAATGAGGCAGGAAATGAGTATGTTTTAATTACTCAAACCATCAATGGTGAAAAGTTTGTTCATGAAAAGCTGCCATGTTTGACATCCGGATTATATTATATAAAAATTTATGCCGGAGAAGTACATAACCTAGTAGGCCTAAAGGCTACTAGTGAATTTATAACTTGGCATGAAAGGCTTGGACATCCGGGCAGCGTGATGTTGAGGTGAATAATTGAAAATTCCAGTGGCCATAAATTAAACCATAAAATGGTTTTGAATCCAAATGAGTTTACATGTGCTGCTTGCTATCAAGGAAAATTAATTACCAGGCCATCTCCAGCAAAAGTGGGAATTGAATCCCTTGCATTTTTGGAAAGAATTCAAGGTGATATATGTGGACCAATTGATCCACCTTGTGGACCATTCAAGTACTTCATGGTACTAATTGATGCATCAACAAGATGGTCCCATGTCTGTTTATTGTCAACTCGCAACCTAGCCTTTGCTAGATTACTTGCACAAATTATTAAATTGCGAGCACAATTTCCTGACTATCCAATAAAGAAAATACGCCTTGATAATGCTGGAGAATACACATCAAATGCTTTTGATGATTTTTGCACATCTGTTGGTATCACAGTAGAACATCCAGTTCCGTATGTGCATACCCAAAATGGTCTGGCTGAATCATTAATCAAAAGGTTGCAATTAATTGCACGACCTTTATTGATGAAATCAAAACTCCCCGTTTCTGCTTGGGGACATGCTATATTGCATGCAGCAGCATTAGTAAAAATTAGACCGACAAGCTATCATAGCTACTCCCCTACTCAAATTATAACGGGAAAAGAACCCGATATTTCCCATTTAAGAATTTTTGGGTGTGCGGTATATGTACCAATAGCACCACCTCAAAGGACAAAAATGGGACCTCAAAGAAGGATGGGCATCTATGTCGGGTATGAATCCCCTTCGATTATTAAATATCTTGAACCAACAACGGGTGATTTATTTACTGCAAGATTTGCAGATTGTCATTTTGACGAATCACATTTCCCGACATTAGGGGGAGGAAGTAATCAACTGAAAAAAGAAATTTCGTGGAAAATCCCACTTGATATCACTGATCCTCGTACTAAACAATGTGAATTAGAAGTTCAAAGAATTGTGCATTTGCAAAGGATTGCAAATCAATTGCCTGATGCCTTCAATGATGCTGCAAAAGTGACAAAATCTTACATTGAAGCAGCAAATGCACCGGCCAAAATAAATATACCTGAAGGGCAAATTCCAAGTGCTAATGAATCTAATCCACGGCAAAAGCGTGGTAGACCATTGGGTTCCAAAGATAAAAATCCACGAAAGAAAAGAATTCTACAAGTGGATGACGAAAAACCTGAAGAGGTAACAAATTCAACTTTTGAAGAAGTTGATGCTGAAAATGCTAATCCGGAAGAAAGTGAAACTATTGAAACTGCTTTCAATTATATCACTTCTGGAAAGTATTGGAACCGGAAAGAAATCAAAGTTGATCAAGTATTTGCATATAATGTAGCACTTGAGATGATGAAAGATGACGAGGATCCTGAACCAAAATCAGTTGATGAATGTCGGCAAAGGGATGATTGGCCAAAATGGAAAGATGCAATTAAATCAGAATTGGATTCACTGAACAAAAGAAAAGTATTCGGCCCCATAGTCCAAACACCTGAAAATGTAAAACCAGTTGGCTACAGATGGGTGTTTGTTAGAAAGAGAAATGAAAATAATGAAATTGCAAGATACAAAGCAAGGCTTGTAGCCCAAGGATTTTCCCAAAGACCGGGAATTGATTTTGAGGAAACATATTCCCCAGTTATGGATGGAATAACTTTCAGGTATCTCATGAGCCTAGCAGTACGAGAAAAGCTCGAAATGAGGCTGATGGATGTTGTTACTGCTTACTTATATGGCTCATTGGAGAATGATATTTATATGAAAATACCTGAAGGATTTAAATTGCCTGAATCTTATAACTCAAAGCCCAGAGAAGTTTATTCCATCAAATTACAAAAATCACTTTATGGGCTCAAGCAATCGGGCCGAATGTGGTACAATCGCCTCAGCGAAATTTTGATAAATGAAGGTTATGTGAATGACCCTATATGTCCATGTGTTTTTATAAAGAAAAATGGGTCAGAATTTGTAATCGTTGCAGTCTATGTTGACGATTTAAATTTAATTGGAACTCCTGAAGAGCTAGAAAAGGCTGTTGAATATCTTAAAAAGGAGTTTGAAATAAAGGATTTTGGAAAAACAAAATTCTGCCTTGGCTTGCAAATTGAGCATTTGGATAAGAGTATTTTTGTTCATCAATCAGCTTATACCCAAAAGGTATTGAAGCAATTTCGAATGGATTATGCTCATCCGTTAAGTAGTCCAATGGTCGTTCGGACACTTGATCCTGCAAAGGATCCATTTAGGCCAAAGGGAGATGATGAAGAACAACTTGGCCCAGAAGTGCCATATTTAAGCGCAATTGGCGCGTTAATGTATCTGGCAAATAGCACGCGACCTGATATCGCGTTTGCTGTTAATTTACTCGCAAGATTTAGTTCTTGCCCTACTCAACGACATTGGAAAGGCATAAAGCACATCTTTCGCTATCTCCAGGGAACAGTTGACCTTGGGTTATTTTACCCAAAAGATTCTCGACATGAGTTGATCGGATATGCCGATGCAGGATATTTATCAGACCCACACAAAGCCAAATCTCAAACAGGCTATATTTTTATGTGTGGTGGAACTGCTATCTCATGGAGATCTATGAAACAAACATTAACGGCAACTTCCTCAAATCATGCTGAAATATTAGCAATCCATGAGGCTAGTCGAGAATGTGTTTGGTTGAGGTCAATGACTAATCATATATTGAAAAATTGTGGTTTGGTCACTGAACCAAAAATGCCCCCAACAATTTTATTTGAAGATAACTCGGCTTGCATAGCCCAATTAAAAGGGGGTTATATAAAAGGAGATAGGACTAAACACATTTCACCAAAATTTTTCTATACACATGATCTTCAAAAGAATGGTGAAATTGATGTGCAACAAATTCGATCAGATGAGAACTTAGCGGATCTATTGACCAAGGCATTGCCGACTGCAACGTTCGAGAAGCTTGTGAAGAAAATTGGAATGCTGCGGCTTCGAGATTTAAAGTGATGTTACAATCAGGGGGAGCAATGAATACAAGAATATTGTACTCTTTTTCCTTCACTAGGATTTTTTCCCACAGGGTTTTTTCCTAGTAAGGTTTTAACGAGGCATATTCTTTGTATAATGGACATGCAAGGGGGAGTGTGATGAGTCATGCCTATACTAATGAGTCATAATGTGCATGTCCAAGTGTAAGCTCCTAGACATTGTTAGTCATCATTTGAAGATGACTAATCACCTCTTTGTGCTACTATAAATATGAGCAGCAATTGTACAAGTGACTACACTTGAATGAATTAAAATCATTACTCTCTACTATTGCTTCATTACTTACTTTGATCTATTCTCTATATAGCTAATAGGTATATATATATAACACAAATATATTATCATTTATTTTTACTTCATATCTTTTTAAAATATATAGAAAGATTTTCTTATACAAACAAATAGATTTATTATCTAATATAATATATTGTTTAACTAAATTCATTATAAATGTCAAATATATTATTATATCTTTTTAAAATATATGAAAAGATTTTTTCAAGATTTTCTTATACTAATAAATAGATTTGTTACCTAAATATAAGATTTAAAAGATTGATGACTTGGTAAGTAGGATGATTCAGCGCTGACGTGTAATTAATTTGGATGACTGTACGTTTCTGGATGATTAATCAGCGTTTACGTGGAAACCTAAGACATAATTACTGTATAATCCTTAAAATTAAAAAGGATGAAGTATATTTAATAAGGGCAATACAGTCTGCACATGCCAAAAAGTATTCAGGATTTATTATATAGATATAAAGGAATTTAAACATGCAAAAATACTCTTGGGACAAAGCCCGCATAACAAAAATATACTTACAACTTTCTTTTCCCGGAGATAGCTTACTTTACTCTAGCTCTCCACTGAAAATTCTCCGCTGGCTTCAATACTCTCACGCTCAAGTTTATGCTAAGACTGATTTCAATTTATATCTGATGAATGAAAACTTCCATGTATTTATAGGGGCTTCCGATAGTTTGCATGCATGCCATTAATATTATTCACATTGCATGCGCAACATCATTTTTCCATGTCCCTTTCTCCTTTTCCATGTCTTATGGGCCATCAGTATATTTATGGAAAAAAGACAAATACGTCATTTTTCTTTTCCAAAAATCCAAATCAGTCCTTTTTCTATTTTATTACCAAAACAGTCCGCTACAAATGCTAATTATGTCCAAATCAGTCCATTGTTCACTAATTATGTTCTAATTGCTGACGTGGCAAGAGTTTAAATTTAAACCTGACACGTTGACATAATATTAGTCATTTTTCTTTTATCTTTTGCCAATTCAGTCATAAACTTTTGTTTTGCTCCATTTAGTCCTCTACCCAAATCAGTCATTCTTATATTAATTGGTCTCCAACCTTTCAAATTATTTCATTTCAGGCCCAGAACCTTAAATTTTTTATTATTACTAATCCATTTATCAAATAAATGTCAGCATACTTCCGTAAATAAAATTAAACACCAAACCTCATATATTGGGTTTGATTGCCTTGTTACCGGGTCTTCCAAGTTCCGGGGTTTTACGGACTCTCTCTAACCACCCGACCGGAACCCATGGTTTATTGGTTCTAGTTTCCTTCAACAACAATTAGCACAATCATACTTTATTTCCTACCTTAGAACATAGCAAGGTTTGAGTAAATTATTTAATTTTAATTTTTCTGTAAATAATTTAATTTTACTTTTTGAAAGGTTATGGATGCAGGAAGCATGGACAATAAAATTCAAGCTATTTTTTAATATTTGAATAATATTTTTTCAATAAAATCAAGGCTTCTTGTATCCATAACCTTCCAAAAATTCAAGTTAAATCATTTACTCAAACATTGCTACGTTCTAAGGTATGAAACAAAGTAAGGTTGTGTTGATTGTTGCTGAAGGAAACCAAAATCAATGAATCATTGGTTGCGGTGGGGTAGTTAGAGTCCGTAAAATTCTGATATTTGGAAGACCCGATAACAAGGCAGTCAAATCCAATGTATGAGGTTTGGTGTTTACTTTTACTTACGAAAGTATGTTGGACATTTATTTGATAAATGAATTAGTAATAATAAAAAATTTAAGGTTATGGCCTGAAGTGAAATAATTTGAAAGGTTGGACGCCAATTAATATAAAAATGACTTATTTAGGTATAGGACTAAATGGAACAAAAAAAAGTTTAGGACTGAATTGGCAAAAGATAAACGAAAAGGGACTAATATTACGCCAATGTGTCAGGTTTAAATTTAAACCCTTACCACGTCGGCAATTAGAGCATAATTAGTGAACAAGGGACTGATTTGGACATAGTTAGTATTTGTAGCGGACTGTTTTGGTAATAAAATAGAAAAAAGACTGATTTGGATTTTTGGAAAAGAAAAATGATGTATTTGTTCTTCTACGTAATAAATGCATTTACAATCAATTTTTATCTGCTATGGCCTATCTTCTGCATACATTCATTACTTATTCAATTTTTATACAAGTGTTATGGTCTATCTTCATACATTCACTACTTAGTCATTTTTATACAAGTGTGCTGCAACCTTTCATTATTCTTTCTACACTTATGCATGATTATATTTATTGATTTACTGCTCATGCATGCACACCATTTATTGTGATATAGTCCAAAGTCCATTTTATTTGCTTCTATCGTGATTAGTCCATGTTATCTGCTATTGTGATCTGATCTTGATTGCCGACTATATCTATATTTATTATTATTGTTTTATAACTTTTTAAACATGAGATTTGTTATAATAATATTCATTTTGTTTTTTTTTTTGTTTTTTTTTTTGTCAAACTTTACTGCACCCCTCCTCTTCCTTACCTTACCAGCATTATGTGGATATTGCAGTGTGCCAATTTTAGTCTACGTGCATTTAATTTATATTATTTTATATGCATTTCGTTGTAATCGCATGCTCCTCATTAATTGCATTTCAACCTTTTCAATTTTGCTGTCAATTCCTCGATCATATCTTCCCGGATCTTCTTCACTGATCTGCTCATTACATATCTGTAGTGCTATTTTCTTTAGCTATGGTGTAGTGCACCATTTATGCTCTTTATTTCAGTAAAAATATTTTTGTAGATAATAAGGTTGGAACCCATGATATATAGAATAGAATATAAGTATTACGTCATTACCATCTCTACCAATGGGCTATTAACGATTTTGTATTAAATAATAAAAATCAACTATACTTGATATTTGTTAGAAGAATAATACTAAACTAATACTATTATCAAATATTTATTTTTATCTGATATGATATTTTCTCATGTGAAAATATATTTCTTAACTCAACTAAATTATTTTCGATTGGAAGATAATCTTCGTAATATATATTTCCTTTTTGCAAGCATGTATCTCTATTATTTTTTCCTTGAAAAAATAATCTTCCATCATTCTATATTTCCTTTGAAAAGTATATTTCTCTATTGATTAATTAAATTATTTTCCAAGTTAAATTATTTTCCCTTGGAAAATAATTCATTCTCTTTCTCAGGATCCTTAATCAGAAAAATATTAATCTATTTCTCAACTTGACTTAAGAAATAATATAAATTATTTATTTTTTTAAAAAAATATTATCATATAGCAAACTTTCAGGGTATTACAGTTGCTTTTTGGCAGTCCAAGAGACTAAATTTCCAGCAAGAAATATAGAGTAGCCATAGGTGGAACGACGAGTGTCCGGACACCGGGCCCAGTCAGCATCCGAGTACGCTGCTAAGAGACATGAAGATCCATGGGAAAAGGTTAGGCCATGACTGATGGTGCCTTTGACATAGTGTAAGATCCGTTTCATAGCCTGATAGTGATCCTCTGGTGGGGCCTGCAGAAATTGACTTACAGAATTTACAGCAAAGGAGAGATCCGGTCTGGTGATGGTTAAATATTGCAAGACACCAACAAGGGAGCGAAAATGTGTAATATCGGAATAGGGTGAGCAAGTAGAGGTAAGAACATGACCGGCGGCCAAAGGAGTGGAGACTGGCTTAGAGTCCAGAAGCTGGGAAAGTGTAAGAATGTCCCTGGCATAGTTAGCTTGGCTCAAGAATAATCCAGTGCTAGTATATGTGACTTCAAGACCCCAAAAAAAACTCAAACGACCCAAATCTTTAATAACGAATTCAGACTGTAGGCGAGAGATGAAACGGGGGATAAAAGAAGTATCATTACCGGCGAGAATGATGTCATCAATGTAGACCAGAAGATATAATAACAAGGTACCACGAAAGAAAATGAAGAGTGAGGGATCCGCCCGACTGGAAGAAAAACCCGAGCTTAAAAGAAAAGCACATAGACGTTGAAACCAAGCTAATGGCGCTTGCTTGAGACCGTAAAGGGATTTCTTTAAGCGACAAACATGATTGGGATAATGGAGATCAACATAGCCTGGAGGTTGCTCCATGAAAACCGGCTTAGTTAAGACCCCATTTAAAAAGGCATTTTTGACATCCAGCTGATGCAAAGGCCAATGATGTTGAACAGCAAGAGTAAGGACAACCCGGACAGTGGCAGCCTTGACAACAGGGCTGAGAGTATGGAAATAATCAAGATTAGGAATCTGAGAATGGCCTTTTACGACCAATCGGGCTTTATAACGATCAATAGTACCATCAGAAAAATACTTTGTGCGGAAAACCCAGTTGGAACCAACAACGTTAACTCCAGAAGGCCGAGGAACAAGATCCCAAGTGAGATTAGTACGAAGAGCATGCATTTAATCGTCCATTGCCGAGAGCCAATGAGAATGTTTGGCCGCAGACTTGTATCCACGAGGATATGTGGCAATAAAAGCTTGATGAAGTGAAGTAGAAGCATAATCAACAGTATAACGAGGCCAGAAAATACCAGCTTTCGACTGAGTAACCATTGGATGAGTGCTTGCTGGGAGCAGGGGTGGTGGTGGAGAGATCTGCCCCGGCAGAGCAGGTGGCAGAACCAGAGGGAGGGGCGGATCGGACGGGCAGAGCGAGCAAGGGACGGGCGCCGAGGGAGCTGGAGCAGCCGCCAAAAGTAGGGTGGCGGCAGGAGAAGAGAATGCAACAAATGGTTCCAGAAAACTAGAAACATTAAGCTGTGAAGGCCTGGATGTTGAAGCATGGCCAGCAAATAGGAAAACAAGCTCGTCGAACTTGGCATGGCGTGTGATATACACACGAGAAGTGACAGGGTCAAGGCCACGAAAACCTTTGTGATGGGAGGAATAGCCAATAAACACACAAGGACGGCTCCGAGCAGATAGCTTGTTAGCAGCATAATCCCGGAGGCAAGGAAAAACACGACAACCAAGAGGATGAAAATTCCCATAATTTGAAGTAGTGCCAAATAAAATCTCAAAAGGAGATTTACCATTTAAAATAGAGGAGGGCAGGCGATTAATAGTGCAAACGGCAGTACTAAAAGCTTCTACCCACATAGTTGATGGCAAATGAGCATGAAATAACATTGCCAGGCCAGTTTCCGTAATATGGCGGTGCTTGCATTCGGCTCGTCCATTCTGGGATGGCGTATAGGGACATGAAACAAGATGATGAATTCCTTTAGCCCGAAAAAAATCTTGAACCTGTTTATTCATGAATTCCATGCCACGATCACTTTGGAATTGTGTTATAGAACAATTAAATTGATTCTCTACGAGGGCGACAAATTGACAAAGAAATCAGATTTCTGTGCAAGAGGTTACATCCAAGTAAAGCGACTGAAATCATCAATAAAGATCACATAATAACGATAGGTAGAAGAACACAGGGGCGCTGGCCCCCATAAATCACAATGAATTAACTCCAAAACACGGGATGCACGCTTGTCATTAAAAATGTACGACAAACGCGTACGTTTAGCCAATTGGCAAGAGTCACATAAAGTGGGTTTGGGCAAGCATGAAGTAACTGATAGATGTCCTAATTTATTTAATAATGCAATAGAATCAGGCGAGACATGCCCTAATCTAGAGTGCCATAACTCAAAAGAGGCACGTGGTGACGTGGAGGACGTTTTTGCAAATCAGCAAGCAAGGCAGAACAAATATGCTCCAAAATATAAAGGCCATTCTCACAACGACAGCTTGCCACTACCTCTTTTGTGTGGCGATTCTGAATGGTAAAGGAATCATTAGTGAATAAGACATCAACTGAAAGGTCGGAGGTCAATTTACTGATAGAGAGCAAATACTTAGTCAGATGTGGCACTACCAACACATCCCGCAATAGTAAGGAATCAGATATACGAGAAGCACCATTATGAGAAATAGAGAATAGCACCGTTACCTATAACCACACCATCGGAGTCAGAATAAGACTGAGAAGTATCCAATGGAGTGGACGGCGGAGTCATATGAGCTGAGGCACCCGTGTCAAGGAACCGATCAGAGGCAGCAGGCTGAGAGATTGAACAGCCAGCGGAAAAGGCGTCAGGCAGGTTGGCAGCCGCTGGTGATGGGCGAGAAGTGTAGCGCTCAGGTAGAGCTGTTAAACAAACAAACAGTTCGCGAACAAAGCTCGGTTCGACTCGTGTTCGTTCGTTAATTGTTCGTTTGTTAATCTTACCGAGCCGAGCTCGAACACGAACATGAGCTCGTTTGCTTAACGAGCCGAGCCCGAGCTTTGTTCGCGAACAGTTCGAAAGTGTTCGTATATATTTGATAAGAGGATATTTTTGTAATTTTATATTATTATTTTTAATTATTTGTTAATTTTAATTATATTCTAATAATTATGTACCCTAGTGTGCATCCACATTCCAGAATCTCATCGCCGTCCAATTTCTCCATTCCCCATTCTGAACCATATCTCATCGCTATCCACATTCTGAACCTTATCTCATCGCCGTCCAATTTCTCCATTCCAATTTCCAAATCTCATCGCCGTCCCCGCCTCGCTGCCGTCCACGGCTTTTCCCCCACCGTCGCCGACTCTCTCACGTTCTGCCCTCTCAGTCTCCACCGGTACACCTCCACTCCATTCCAAAAATCATCACCTTCCCCGCCTCGCTGTCGTCCATGCCTTTTCCCTCACCGCCACCGACCATCAAATCCTCTCATCCGCCGGCACCCGACTCTCTCCCGTCCTGCCTAAATCTCAGTATCCTCCGGTAAGTTTTCTATATTTTGAATTGTTGTTGAAAGAGTTTCGATTGTTGTTGGTGTACTCTTTAGTTCCGTGAGTTTAGTCAAATGTTTCTTTCATTTTCACATAATTTTGCCTCTTTACATGAATCCCAGCTGTTATCTATCAGAACCTCTCATCCGCCGCTGACCCTCAGCGGTTCTGCCCAAATCGCAGTCTTCGCTGGTAATTTTTTGGTATTTTGAATTGTTGTTGATGTAGGTTAGATTCTTGGCAGTGAATTGGATCCATTTGGTGCAATGTCCCATTTTTTATTTAACTATTTGTATTAATTTTTTTTTAATGAGGATGAATAATTAGTTACTGATGTGTATTAGCTAGCTTAAATTGTTTAAAATGTGTAGATTCTTTTTTTAATTTAAAATTTGAAATTGAGTTATCATTTATTTACATGATAATCAAGGAAAGTTTTCTTCCATTGTACACATTTAATTTGTCTCTTGCAACAGGTGATGTCATTTGATCCATCTGACCACAATTCCATATCCAATCCAATGGTTGCAAGTAACGAAGAAATTGAACGACGTGATGATGCAGAAGAAGGTGGAGACCAAATGGATGAAGACATTGATCTGGATACGGGCCAAGAAAATGAAAATGAAGAGAGAGATCAAAATAAAAATGATGGAGCCTATAAAAAAGGAAGAATGAAAAAGTCCACTGTCTGGGAACACATGATTGATGTTCCTGAAGAAGATGGAACAGTGAAAAAAGTACAATGCAAGCATTGTAAAGAATTTTTCAAGAAAGTAGCTAGTGGGACCACAACTACGTAGAACCGAAACTTAAATAATTGCGTGCAGAAAAGGCTAGTGATGGGGGAAAATGGAAAACATCAAGTTCTATCTTTTAGCACTGACACAAACTCAGAGGGGATAACTTCAATCAACAATTTTCGATATGATCATGCTAAGGTACGGGAGCTTGCTTCTCATATGGTTCTTGGTCATGAATATCCTTTTTCAATGATGGGCCATGTTATTTTTAACAAGTTCATGAAGGTTGTTTCTCCATTTTATCAAAAGATAAGTAGATATATAGTGAAGAAGGATTGCATTAGCACATATGAATCTGAAAAAAAGAAGTTGAAAAAATTGTTGAAAGGTGTTACTCGAATTAGTATCATTACTGATTTATGGAAATCCAATCAAAAGATTCAATATATGGTAGTGACTGGACATTTTGTTGATGCAACTTGGGTTTTGCAGAAGAGGGTTCTGAATTTTTGCATTGTACCACCACCACACACTGGAGATTGCTGATGCTCTTAGTAGATGTTTCGTTGATTGGGGAATTGAGAATAAAATATCTAGCATCACTGTTGATAATGCTTCATACAATGATGTGTGTGTCAAAAGGATAAAAGAGAATTTTTTGTTGAGAAAGCAATTGGGAAAATTTTTCATGTTCGATGCTGTGCACATATTTTGAATTTATTAGTGCATGATGGTCTTAGTGAAATTGGTAGTGTGGTTGATACTGTTAGGGAGGGGATAAAATATATCAACAACTCTGAGAGTCGTCGGGTTGAATTTTGCAAGATCAAGAAACAACTTCAGTTGTCCTCTAAAAGTTTATATCTTGATTGTCCGACTCGATGGAATGGGACTTATATGATGTTAGCTTCAGCCTTAGAGTTTAAAGATGTGTTTTCAAGATATTCTGATATTGATGTTGAATTTATTTATGTGCCACATGATTCTGAATGGATGCAAGTTGAAGAAGTATGCCAATTTTTGGGTGTTTTTCATGAAATAACAAATATGATTTCTGGATCTCATTACCCAACTGCGAAGAGTTGTATCGGATCAAAGAGCTTTTAAATGAGAAGGAATTGGATCAATCTAGCCATATGAGGGCAATGGCAAGAAAATGAAGTTGAAGTTTGACAAATATTGGGGGGAGAGTAATATTTTGCTTGTCACTAGGTGCTATCTTGGATCCTAGATACAAAATGGAGTTGATTGATTTTGCTTTTCCTATTATTTATGGTGAGGAAGCAGCTCTATTGCATATTGATGAAATAAATCAGGTCTTGCATGATCTTTATGCTGAATATGTTAGTTCACTTACTTCTTCCTCCACTGAAGAAAGGCCTATGCTGAAACACAAACATCAAGAAGGTTCTAGTTCTGGATCTTTAGGATCCACTACACTTGGCAGAAATGTTCTTACTGGAAAGGCAAAATTTCAGCTGCATGTGAGTAAATCTGACAGAGCTCCACCAGAAAAATCGGATTTAGATGTTTACTTGAGTGAAAGTCGATATGCTTGTGATGCTAATGCAAATTTGGATGTTTTGAGTTGGTGGAAAGGAGAAAGATGGAGATTTAGAATATTGTCAAGGATGGCCAGTGATTTATTGTCAATTCCAGTAACTACAGTGGTTTCGGAGTCTACTTTTAGTGCTGGTGGAAGAATTATTGATGATCGATGCACTTCTATGTCAGTTGACACCGTTGAAATGCTACTTTGTGCTAGTGATTGGATAAAAAAAACTTGCATGGAATTAGAAAAGATTCGACAAAGGTAATAAATCATTTCAGTTTATTTTCATGATCTCTTTTGTTTATGAACTTTGATTGGAAATACATCATTTTTTTATAGGAGGCATCACAAGAAGATGATATATTTGGTTATAAAGAAATTGTGCTTCCAGAATGAGTTGACTTGCTTGATTATATTTGTTATTATACATGATATATTTGCTATTATAAATAAATTGTGCTTCGACTAGCTTGCTCTACCTTCTTTTCATCCCTCCACCTCTTTTCATGACTATTCTGGTAACTTGGAAAATACTTGCTTCCTTTTGTCAACAATTGTTTAAATATTACATGCCATAGGTTTGCAAAAGCTTTTACATATGAACCAGGAAAAGTAATCAACTAATGTTATGACTTATTATGTATACGGTATTTATGTTTCAAGTTGACTTCTACAGGTTATTAGTGGCCACTTGGGATGGGTGTTGTCAATTGCACTGGTTTTGTTGACCAAACTATCAAGGTTTGAAATTTAAATCTTCTTTCTTGAAAGTAGTCAGCCTCATTTTTCTATATAGTGCAAATAGATAATTTTCCAAAAGAATTTGTATATAATTGTAGAGGAAACTTCCGGTGCTAAAGCCCATTTCCGTTTCTAAATTGAGTTGTAATATTTCTGTTAGTGGAGCACTGTTGTCTGTGGGTTTAATCTTGTTTGAATCGTTATGTAAGAATTACTTTTTTAGGAGAGTTTGTAGTGATGCATGTGACTTGATTTTCTTCATTTAATGTGGAAAAAGTTTAGTTAAAGCTCCAATTTTATTGAGTAGGGGTCTCTGGTGGGGGAATTTTGGATGTAAATACACAAGGATAAGATAACTGATTTCAATTATTGATTTTATTGAGGTTCAAAACAAATGTTATCCTTCATTTATTTTATTTAACTTTACTGTACCAAATTCTTTCATGACTTGTTCATTTTGCAATCAGATTCAATAGGGAAATCTGAAAATTGTTTACCATTTCCTTATTTTGTTTTTAGGTGGGAATGATAATGACCAGAAATGTCCATTATTTTCAATCCATTTCCGTGTCTGAAACGGGCATTTGATCGCATTCCGGTCTTATATTAAATAAGAAAGCAGTAGAATTAGACTGATTTATGCATATTTGTAAAAATAATAAGCTGGTATGAAAAATGCATAAATATGTAATTTTATTACACATTTATGTTAGAAAAATCCAAAAACATGAGAAAAAGAAAAGAAAAGAAAAAAGGAATGAAAAAGACGGGCAAAGAATAAACCAGGCCCACAAAATACAAAAAGATGGGAAAAGAAAGAAAAGCCCACAAAAAATGCAAGTTCGGCCCATCTGGCCCAAATTAGACAGTGTCCAGAGCTTTCTGTCGCTAGACCCCGTGGCGCGAAGCATGGTCTAGCGACACGGGAGGGTTCCGCGCCACAAGCACAGATGAAGAAGAAACCATGTCCCTAGACTCCTGTTGCTAGCCCCGTGGCGCGATACATGGCCTCGCGACAGGGGTATGGCTAGCGACACAGAAGGCAGATTAAAGACTCAAGCCTTGCGACATGCAGCCTCGTCTCGCGCCACATCGGGTGATATCGCGCCACACCGCGCAGTCTCGCGACACGAAGGAAGCTGTGATGTTTGTGAGTCTTATGACACATTTGGGCTCAAGGCCCATGGGCCTAGGGTTTCACCTCTATAAATATATGGTGATCCCAAGGTGCTAGGCGGTGAGAAATTCTTTGCTTGAAGACAGAATCTGGGATATTCCCTAAGTAGTTAGCTTAGCTTAGTTT
The DNA here is from genome assembly GCA_030278955.1 of Hygrophila difformis. Classification (NCBI taxonomy): domain Eukaryota; kingdom Viridiplantae; phylum Streptophyta; class Magnoliopsida; order Lamiales; family Acanthaceae; genus Hygrophila; species Hygrophila difformis. Next base: position 11,342,466 of record JAOANR010000003.1, read on the forward strand.
TATTTTTATATTATTTACTTTATGTCCTAGTTTAGCTTAGTTTAGTTTTAATCCAGTTTCTGTTTTCCAGTATTTAGTTAGGTAGCCAGCTTACTACCTTGTATTTTTTTTTTCTTTTTCTAAAACCTTTGTTTTAGGGTTTGTAATACCCAAAATGATGGGTATTAACAAACTTATCAATAAAATGGGAAGTTAATCGGAAATGGTGTCCCAAAATCATGAAATGGGTGTTGTAAACCCATGGATTTAATGCTTTCATTTTTCTCTTGGGTCACTTGACCCTTACTTCTTGTTTATTGCTTACCGTTTTCTTTTATTTCTGTATGGAGCATGTTTATGTGTGATCAAACCTAGATTAGGGTTTGCCCATTTTTAAATATTGTCTTAGTCTTTGTATCTTTTTATTCAAGCATGTTTTAGTTTTATTTGACTTGTGTTTGGTTATTTTAGGGTAGAATGGGTTTTTAATCTGAAATGGGTGAGATCACGCACAATGCATGCCACTGTTCCCTTCTGACATGGGTCCTGAACACACCCATGTCGCTAGCCTCTTTCTGTCGCGATATCACGTCTAGCGACAGAAAGGTAGTCTCGCGACATGAGTGCTAGGAACACTTGTCTACCAATTATTTATAAAACCCTCAGTCGCGAGGCACTCCTGTCGCGAACCAACGGTTTGCGACACAATCTTTGCTTGGAGACTGAGGACCAAAAACTCTTGCAAATTTTACTGAAAGGGCTCTGTCGAGAAACCCCTGTCGCGAACCCACGGTTCGCGACACACTTTTGTTTCGAGACAGGAGATTATGCCTTGGCAATATTTTTGAAAACCCCAGTCGCTAAACCACCCTGTCGCGAGACCACGTCTCGCGACACAATTTTTTTGAGTCTCGCGACTGGGATCCAATCACAGAAAATTTTCAGCAAAGCTTTATGGCGCCAGACTCCTGTCGCGGGACCATGTCTCGCGTCACACTTCCTGTCTAGCGACACAAAGCCTAGCCTACCAAAATTTCCAAAATTTTCATGTCGAGATACCCATGTCGCAAGCTTCGGTTAGCGACACAAATTATGGTATCAAGACAGGATTTCTCTCTTTTTAATTTCCAAAAAAATTTTGACTTCTAATCCTCCATTATATTGCATCACTCACGTCTTAACCCTACGGGTTAAGATGTAATACCCCCGTTTGCAATATAAGGCGTTATGCTGCCGAAATTTTTATTCTCCATTCTCTCACTTAAATAATTGAACCCTTAAGTCATTAATTAAAGATCATGATTAGCAATAATTAAGGTCAATAATTACCATGATTAAAGGATTTTTGTTCAATTCTCATTAAAATATTTTTCTATAAACAAAACCTTAATGCCTTAAGCAGATAATCCGGACTGTAATTAATTATGGTGTGAAGGGTTATTTAAGTCATTAATTATGGATTAATTCCATAACCTTGTGTGAGAAACCAATGTCTCTCATACAAGGCATTCTTTTTATTTTTCATTTCTCATTTTGTCTTTTTCGTGATGTATGAATGAACAGTAAAAGATATTGCAGAATAATGTTGGCGAACGGTCCCTTCGCCGGGAAATGAAGTAGCATGTAGTCTGAATATAATTATTGTTTGTTATTTTGCATGGTTTGGATAGTGATCGACGAGGTCAGGCGAACGGTCCCTTTACCGGGAAATGAAGTAGCCACTCAGTCAGTCCCTATCTGAACACAATTTTATTTTCTTATTTTCAAACCCAAATTTCAAACTGTAATATTATCAGACGGTGTCGATCAACACTGTTTGACTGATATTATAGTAAGAAAATATGTAGGTTTTTCCCTCTCTTCACAGATAGCAGAAATCTTGATGATAGCGATCACTGTCATTTAAGGTCCTCTGCTGTTGAAAATCATCCCATCTGGAATAACTAGGAACTGGTTAGCAGATGTTTGCAGTCCAAATAAATTCTTCTCATCTCCTGCTATTTCATCTCTGTGTATCAACTTCTGTCTAAACCCGCCTTATATTTTGGGTTATTTAATTTTACACTTCTTTATAAATTTATGCATGATAATATTATGTAGATAATGTGGTCAAATTATTTTGGGATCCTTCCCTTGGACACAGAAGTCTAGATTTTAATCAGATGTCTCATAATAAATTTCCAACAAAAATTCATTTATAAAATCCGGATCAAAGTAAGGGATAAATTCCACAGTTATGACTAATTCACATTCTACCGAGAGTTAATTTTGGGAAATTAGAAGCAGAGTCAGCGATTAGGTCTCACCTAGACTGAAAAGGTCTGTGTTCTTATTGGGAGTCTAGTACCTGTTTAGGGAATGATTTTCAAAGATTTATTATTTTCCGAAATTGCTATGTGTTGGGAATTTAGTCTTAACTGTCACACCGAGATGGGATCCACTTGGATTCAAATACAGTGTGAAAGGTAATTCTAGAGGAACAATGCGTAGGCCTTGGTTATTTTCTAAGATAGGGTTGAGTTCCCTTCAACTGCTATCCTCTTCTGCCAAAGCCTATTTTTGAGTCCTGAGTGAGTGCATCCGGAACGAACTAATCCATTAGTTCGTTTCATTAGTTTGTGTCTCATAACCACCCGGAAGGAAGTAAACACTGTGAGCGGTTCATCGAGATCCGGGAATTCTTGATCCACGCTCAGTCATTCTGACTGGGGGCTTTCTTTTACTACCAGTACGGAGCTTTTGAAACTTCCGAGTGATAGGATTTTAAATGTTTTCTTTACCGATTTCTTTTAAACGCTTGTATAGAGGTCACTCGGATGTGTCGCTAGATCTTCTAACTGCTACTAGGACTGAGAGTTAAGGGATAGTTCAGGGCTTAATTAGAATCTTTGGGGCGTGACATGGGGGAATGATAACAATACTTGACACTTCAACTAATGATTTTTCAGGTGTTGCTTGTCCACCACAGATGACTACCATACTCCTGCAAGGCATTGCAAGGGAAGTTACGAGTTTGTGGTATCTTAGATTTTGTTGTCTTAAGAGCATGTAAACTCTTACTGTAAGTACCTGTCTGTTAAAGGGGACATGGTATAGAGAGCATGAGAACTAGCTAACTGAAAGGATTATCCCAAACAAAGATCTGTGTATTAAAATGGAAGTTTAATTGTGTCTCATCTGAATCTTATCCAATTTTTATTACTTTCTTCCTGTCCTTTCTGTCTCTTTTTAAAATATGCTTTCTTAGAATAATTTTAACCGCTTTCTAGAATAATTTTTATTGCTTTCTTAGATTAAATTTAATTCGCTTTCTGGAATAATTTTATCTGCTTACTTTTTGCTTTCATAGCTTAGAATTAAATTATGCCAAGTAGTTGATAGTTAAAAACACAAACTTGAATCGAGTAACCGAGTGGAAAATCTTATAAAACGATGTGAGCCCTGCTTCCATCGCACATCCTCCAGTGAACGATCCGGTACTTATTATAAATACTGCAATTTTTTACACCGTGCGCTTTCGGGCCACAGTTTCTTAACACGAGTAATAAAAACGTGACAACCTACATATATCTATCCCTAATCCCAACTCCGTAATCATAAATTGGTTTCATTAAATAAAATTGAAAACCGGGATTATTATTCTTCAAAAAATACTCATATAGTGGGAAATTGCCAAAAGTTTCATGGCCGGGGATTCTTATCGCGCCATTTGAAATTAGAGTTTCCCACATGAGTAGTAAAAAAGTGGAATATATCCTTAAACCCCTTCCCACGACTCATAACTCTTTTCATTTAATAAATTCAAGCTTGATATTTTATAAAATACTCGTATAAGAAATTGTCAAAAGTTTCAGGGAACATACTTTGTTGGTCAATGTTATCAGATGTTACAGAATCAACCAAATTTTGTGCACCAGTTTTAGATAATTTTCCTAAACAATTATATTTTAAAAATCTTCTTTCTTTTGTGGAGACAGGTAATAGGGGATGAAGAAGGTGAAGATGATGGTGAATGATGAAGATATTTGCACATGGATGTTGTGGCAACTATTATGAAATCCTTTGTGTTTCTTAGTTGAATTGCTGTGTGATATTATATGTATTCTTGTTGATTGTTAATGTTTATTTGATCTTGATGACATGAAACAAACTATGTGGACTTATTTATCTTAATTTTATAGTGTGCTTTTATGTATGAAAGATAAACTATAAATTTAGCTAAAATTTAAATCGAGCCGAACGAGCTCAAACGAGCTGAATTCGAGCTAAACGAGCCGAGTCAAACAAAATAATAAGTGGGCTCGTTTGAACTAAACGAGCCGAGCCGAACACGAACTCGAGCTCAATAACATTTTCACGAACCGAGCTCGAACATGATTTTAGGCTCGAATACCTTAACGAACGAACACGAACAGAGCTCGAACGCTTAACGAGCCGAGCTCAAACACCCCCAGCTCGGCTCGGTTCGGCTCGTTTACAGCTCTACGCTCAGGGCATGAGTCAGCATAATGACCTTCAGTCCGACATATTTGGCAACGGGGAGGACGACGATTGCTACCCCGGCCACGCCCGCGAGAAGATTGTTGCATCGACCATTACCGGCACCACGACCACGGGAGGAGCCAAATGAGTTGGGGGGGGGGGGACTGACGAGAGGATTGGTGTTGACTGTAGAAAGCAACGGAGGAGGTGCCAGATGTTTCAAGAGATTCTTGAAAAAGAGAAAAACTTTCGGCCTTGGAGAGCAGATCACGAAAGGTGGGAAGAGGGGTCAGAGCCATCTGTGCGACGGAAAAGCTAGAGAAGGAGGAGTCGGGCCCGCGAAGAAACCAATGAGCTTTGTCGGTATCATCAACAGGACGGCCGATGGCTGCAAGTTGATCACAGAGGGACTTGAATTGGCGCGTATTCAGATACCGAGCGATTCCCTTTCTTCATGAGTTGAAGATCATCTTTGAGTCGAATTTCACGAGATTTGGAGCTATGGCTGAAAGCCGCCTCGAGGGCGAGCCAAACAGCCCGAGAGGTAGAGCAGCCGATTACCTCGGCCATGGATTCTTCTGTAAGGGAGGAGAGAAGGAGGCTGAGCAGCCTCTGATCTTGTTTATGCCATACAACGTAGGCAGGATTGGGAGTTTGGGCGCCAGCCGCAGCGGAGACAGTGGGGGAAGGTGCGGTGTTTGTGCCGTCAACAAAGCTGAGTAGCTTTTGACAAGAAAGAATCGGCACAAGCTGACTACGCCAAAGGAGATAGTTTGTGGAAGTGAGTTTGATAGTGATCATATGAATAAGGGTAGAAAAGGGAAGGGAATCATCCTCAGTAGCCATGACAGACAGAGGCAGCCGAAAGAAAGAAAAGAAAGAGGAACGACGCTGGGAAGGATGTGGGAAGGTTTGGATCGGTTAGGCTGATACCATGATAGAAGAAATAATCTTTATTTCTCTTTTTTTTTATATGATACAAGGAGTAATATAAATAGGGGTTGGGGACTTACTCTAGTGGTCAAGTCCCCCGTCTCTCAACCATAGGTTGGGGGTTCGATCCCCACCCGGCCCCCTATTCCTCCCCTTTTATCCCCTTTTGTAATTTGTGTGGTTTGGCTCCCACACACCTTTGCCGACACATGAGTGTCACTGTTTACCAAAAAAAAGGGAGTAATATAAATAGGCGCACATGGAGGAAATCAAGGAAACAAGATACAAACGAATCTAACAAATAGAAACAAATATATTTGCATATTATTCTCCAACACAATGAATGAAAATTTGGAACCCCATATATCTATTTTTACATGTGATATTTTATAAAGCCATAGAATACAAACATCATGTTTGATCCTATTATAAAATGTATTCATGTTTAATCATTAATCATTAAATTAAACACTATATATGATTCTAAATTGAATAATGGTTATCACTTATTGTGATACTCAATTTTTTTTCCCTCCCATAAAGTGATGATGAAATAGTTAATCAAGAATCTAATTATAGCCCAACTGTTATACTAGTGTCTCTTTTTTTTAAAAAAATAAATAAAAATCAATTGTTATAGTACTAGTCCTTGAAAGTTACATTTGATTAATAAATAAACGAATGAATTATTCATTACTATTATCATTGGTGGATTTAGTTGGGGCGGCTACGCAACTTGTTCGTGGATGAGTTAGTAAAAAATTGGCACTATTAGTTTTAAAAAATTAATATTAACATTAAATAATAATTGGGCGACTTTGTGGGCAACACATGCAAAGATGAAATTGGATTTTCGTGTATGGGAACCGTTTTCTTCAACAATTACAATCATACTGTACAATTTTGGGAATATGAAAATCGATCATAATATACACCTTTTTTTTAAAATATTTTTTTATATAACTACTACATCACCTCATTGTTTTATTTTACTAATTATAATAAGGTGGTAAGTTGAGGCAAGCTTCATCCTTTTTCTACAATGTTAATAATTTATCAAATGTAAAAATTAGCTCTTTTAAGATTAGAGAATCCAAATAACTTCTTCAATGATGACATTTGTTTTTTTTTGGATTAAATATTAGCTCTTTTTGGATTTTCAATGATGACATTTGTTGTGTAAAATAACTAAGATTAAATATTTTACTAACATAGTAAATTTGTGGTCCGAATCCTCGCCAACTTATCTAGTAGTATTTCAGATGTCTCATGTCTGAAGAACTCCCAAAAAATTTCACTCCCAATTTCCGAAGGCCCAAAATATCTGTACGAATTTTCCTTCCTTCATAATCATACCCATTTTTGGGTTTTAAATTTATGCATACGTCTTTCCCCGGTCGATTAACCCTTCCCAATTCCATATTGTCTTGTTGAATCGACGGATTTCGCGGTGTTTCCGATTGGAAAGTTATAATCTTGGCAAAAATAATGAAATCTGGGAAGGGTCATTTGGAAGTGGAAGAAGAAGAGGTGGACGAGGACTTTGGAGGGAAAAAAGATGCCACCAACACCAAAGGTTAGCCGGCACTCGTCTGGTTTTGGTTTGTGTGTTGTATTGATGACACGATTTGGGTATTTCGAGAGGTTAATGGTTAGTGTTGTTGTTAACCTTTATTAATTTGTGGAGTCAGATGGGAAGAGCAATGACAAGGCTAGTGCCATGAGGTCGAAACACTCGGTTACGGAGCAGCGACGGAGGAGCAAGATCAATGAAAGGTGAAACCTTTTTTGTATACTGGATAGAATATTCAATCATTTGTAGAATTGAGGACTTCAATCATATCCGTGCCATAATTTACTTTATACATATAATTTTGAAAATATGTTAAGGTTCGTGCGAAGGATTTATGGAGGAGCAACCCTTTTTCAGAATGGAAATTTACTGTTATAAACATTATCCTGCTTTCCCTTCACTTAAGAGCTCTGTGATCACTTTGAAGGGAAGGATCCAAGTCCTGAACATGGATTAACTAGCACCAGGAGTGACACACTAAACACCAATAGAAAAATTTGTGTTTCTTATTAATTAGCGGTTCAGTAGATACCTGAAAATCTTCTTGCAACATGTCTTAATAACGTTCCTATATTCAGTCATATTCGTGTGTCAAGCTGTTGTGACTTTGTGATGTGTAAGTTTTGTATTACCGTAAGTTTCCCACTAGGGACGATGCCTTTGTTTGAATTTTGAAACCCTTTTTTGTTTTGCCTGCGTTAGATTTCAGGTACTGAGAGAACTTATACCGCACAGTGATCAAAAGAGAGATACTGCCTCATTCTTATTGGAGGTATTTTCATTTGATTGTTATAATGCATCTATTATGGTCTCTATAATCTATATGGTGGTGTGAAAGTACTTGGGAGTATATTTTCGAAACCATTTTTACTAACTGTTGATTTTTCAATGTAGGTCATTCAACATGTGCAGTTTTTACAGGAAAAAGTACAGAGATATGAGGGTTTGTGCCAACCTTGGAGTTCAGAGCCAACAAAGCTAATGCCATGGGTAAAATCTCTACACCGACTTAGATATTACTATTACTTTCCTTCTTGATTTTCTAGGAGACAAATTTACTATCTCTTGTTGTAGTGATACATGTCCAAAGCTGACCCATTTCCTTGAGATCATTTGGTATCCTATATAGGGTAATTATCTTGGTTATGCAATAATCGTGGGTTTATTTTCGTTTAATGAAAGAGAATTTATCTTAGTCAAGTCATGCTTGAGTAGCCATTCAGCAAGCTTGAGTCAATGGATGTATTATGATGCCTGAGCTTGAATTCAATGGAGCACGTAACCCAAGGTCAAGCTCAAGTGGGGAACATTGAGATCCGGTTCTTGAACTTGAGTCAACTCAAGCTCGAACATGCTTGACTCTGTAATTATTTCTCAACTCTAAAGTATGCCATTGAGCAGACGATACCTGATTACGACCAAATAGCATTATTGACTCTAACAAGCAAATTGAGGCTTGACAACTTAGAATGTTGGAGTTACATAAACAGGCAAACTTTAAAGTAGTTACCTATTGTTTGATTGTGCTAACATATATGTGTGATTTATGCGATATATGTGACGGTACATGTTTGTTCATGAGAGGGAAAAAATGAGTTACAACCTGTCTTAACTGGTCTATTCTCCAATAAGCCCCTCAGAAATTTCTGTCTGTGTCCATATGAAGCCATTAAATTTCTGTTTCCACCCTTAGAGATGGTCAAGGTTGACAATATACTGGCATGAGGCCTATTGTATTTAAGTAATGGAGGTGTCTTGATTGATTACATAAGTACACATTTAGATTGCTCACATTTTAAACTCTATTTGGCTTGTCATTCCGGTTATCCGGTATACCATTTAGTGTAGTGTCATTCTTTTTGAAACAATGAGCAGATTAGGCTACTAACAATAACCTAGTTTTCTCTCCCTCGGAACAGAGAAACAGTCAGTGGCGAGTTCAAAATTTTGTAAGTCAACCACAAACCATGAAGAGCAGTTTTGGTCACTGTGTGTCATTCCCTGGAAGATTTGACAATAGTGGTTTGGTTCCGACAACCATGCAACATGGTCAGGAGAATCCTATTGAATCTGATCGTGTTAGGGATGTCACATCTAGGACACTTGATCTGCAAACCAACCTTCCTAACAAAGTAATGGGCTTGTCCGTGCCTCTGCAGACTACCATGTCAGTACCCATGGAAAATGACGGTGCATACGCCAATGCATTACATGGACAATCTTCAAATCCACAGTTGACAGATTGTTCTAATGGTTCTGACATGCTTAACGGTCACAATGAGCCGACAGTTGAAGGGGGAACAATCAGCATCTCAAGTGTTTACTCCGAAGAGTAAGTTCTCCCATTCGCAGATCTTTCATATATTCATGTGCACGTACCAATTGCTCTCGAGTGTTTCACTTAAAGCAAAGACTGTTGTCTGTTGTTTGTTTGTTCGACCTAAACTTAAGTACTTTCACATCTTGGCTTTAGTTATCGTTGGATCTTTGCTAATGAGCTATCCCATTGTGATCAGGTTGTTGAACTCATTGGCACAAGCTCTTGAGAGCACAGGTGTGGATCTATCTCAGGCCACCATTTCAGTCCAGATTAATCTTGGGAAACGAGCAAACCGAGAATCCACCCCAGGGATATTGGTTGCCAAGGTATGTAGCTCGTCATTCTATAGTTGCAATTCTTTCCAAACACAGATTAGTCCTATATCTCATTTCCTTCAATCAATGCTGCAGTACCCATATTCACCAATACTGTAATGCACATATCTGAGGTGGATCGAGAAATGTAGGAGTATAACTTTTCTATGCAGTTTCATCTAACTAAAATATACGTCACTCCTCTATCCGTCCTGGCTACTTCCCAAAATGGCACCGCATTCCTCTTATATAGTTATATGTAGTATCTCAAAACTGCAGTATCTCAACTAACATGCATCTCACATTGAAACTTTGCGTTGCTTTAGGATCACAGTACTCCTATGCCTTCTGCAAACACCCCACTCGGGAACTTTCAAGACGCCAGTAAAAACAGCACAGATTTACATCATCAAGCTCAAAAGAGGCAAAAGCTGTGAACGAGGAAAGGCTGCTAATGGGGTTCCATTTTGAACACCCCACTCGGGAATTATGCAACTATTCGATGTATAGGTGCTCGCTCTTTGAGATCTGGATTTTAATATCGGTTCTGGCAGTATATATTCACTAGAACAGCTTAGTTTTTTGTTTTCGATTCTTATGTATTGGGGGTGATATATATATATATATTAGGCGTCTTCATAAATCTTAGCATTACTAGCTTCAAGTTTAAAAACCAGGATGCGTGGTGTTCAACAAGTTTCTTAGTATTTCAGTCATTTAGGATTTGCTGTAATTATTTCGGGCATTTCAACCCTGCTTTTTACTGGTTGACCTCCATATTCTTTGTTGTAATGGTTAAAAGTATAATCCCTGATGTAGTATTCACTCAACCACATGAATACATTTGACTCATTTTCTTCTGCAGGATGTCAACTGTCCTGTAGCATAAAATAAAATGTAGCATATACTACACGAAACCGCCATGAAAATAGCATGAAAAGAAATTCAGCCTAAGAGAGAATAGCGTGCCTAGAAATGTTGCCTTCTTGAAAATTAACTTCTGTAGTTGATGTCTCACAAAAAGAGAATCAAGAGGCATGTTAGAGCTAGAATCTCATTGATGGAAAACAAATCCTCATTGAGAAGGATCACACATCCGCTAAAAACACCCCGCATCACATCTGTCGGGTTATGCTTTAGTTGCGTTCTATCACTTTCATAAGGAAAGCATAGTCATAAGCTGTCTCAAGGCAATGTGCATATCGCCCACCTTCACGGAAGTGGCCTCCGCTCATATCTGTTTTCAGTATGACCGAAGAAGAACAGTTCGGACAGGCTGTATCCCGAATCTTGGCTACCCATTTTGCTGCTTCCCAAACACCGACCCTGAAAATACCAATTCAATCAAATAAAATTAAGGTGAGTATTTACGAATATGCTCCCAGATTTGACCGAATCTTGGCTACCCATATTGTCAGGGAACATGACCACTATGCCAAGTCCTCATTCCCAACAACCCTTAATTTTGTTTGAATAAAATGAGTTTTTGATAAATGATAATTTTGTTTGAATAAATGAGATTTTTATAAATGGTAATTTTGTTTGAATAAAATGGGTTTTTGATAAATGGGCTGTGGGTTGTGGAACCAAAATTAATGGCTAAATCCTCTTTCATTAGATGTTAATTACATGTATTATGCCAAATGATGAAATTGGAGAAAAAAATCACATCTAGCGATCTAGGCACCAATTTTTTCAATTAAAACAAAGAGAACTAGTTTGGTGAATTTTGAAACTTAATGGACTAAAATGTTAAATTTTCTTTACTTCTTAGTATATATTGGGACACCGGACACCCAACTGCTCTCTTAATAAAGAACATGTATTTTTGTTATCAAACAGGGGAACTAAACTAAATAAGATGGTTATAAAATCGTGGACTTTGAAAAAACAAACTCCTTTTCTCTTATGCACTATGGTACAATGACAAGGTCTGGAAATTACCGGGAATCATTGAACGAGGGGGCTACAAGCATTGAAGGACAGCAAACGCCGGGAGGAATATTATCGTAAGGTGAGTACTTACGAATATGCTCGAAGTAGGGCTGCTTCTCAGGGTTCCCAAATTCTTCATAGTCCAAAGTAGTAAGTGGTAAATTTGGATCCAATAGCGTATTGAGAACATCAAGAAAAGGAACCTATGAGAGGTAAACACAAACAGCATATTCAGCAAATCTAGACAATGTCCGTTTATATTTCGGGAACAATGAAGAAATCAACAGAATTATTGCAAAAAATCAAATTCATGGGAAAAAGCAGGAAAATTGCTTTATTGTCAAATAGAGGACATGTAAGATGGCAACGATATGAGCAAAGATTTTTACTCGATTGTAGACACAATTGAAAACATGTAAAGGACAAACTTATTTGAATTGCCACCAGAAAGCCAAGGTAATATGCCCTCATAGTTTAGCGCTCTCTTTAATCTTTAGTTAACATACCTTCAAAATAACAGCACGCAAGAGCTCTGGGCGCATATTGATGGCTGCTCCCACGAGAATACACCCAGCACTGATGCCTACAGCTGTTAGTTCATCTTTGTTGATAAAGCCCTCCTTGATTAGATATTCACCACATGACACAAAATCATGTACAGAATCCAACTTGTTCAATCCACGACCCGATTTATGCCAAGAAGGATCAGCACCAGCGCCTCCTCTGAGCCCAATAAAACATACTAAACTTAACATGAAGTTTTGTCCCCAAAGCAATAATCCACTAACACACAGCAAAGTTTATGTGCTCATATCACAGAGACTATAGATGCAAATATTTTGTGGATTGCATGTTTCAAATTGTAAAAGTTGATACACCATCAAGAAAATCCATATGTAAAATCTTGCTTTAATTCAAGCTCCTATTTGTGGTCTATCATGAAAAGTAGTACATGATTTCAGAAGAAATGACTGATTCATATTATAAAATAGTACAAGTTTTGGTTTCAAATGCAAAACGGAACTTCCAAATCATGTGAAGGCCCCAAGAGAAGTGCAGGCAATACATAAGGTACAACATCCTGTATGGCTACTAATTTCCATTTTTTCCATTGTCCATTATGCCTATTTTGATTTAACTTCTAATACTCCAGACAGTAATAACAGAAGATTTTCATTAATTTTAAACTACACAACTCAGGGAGCAAATAAAAAACAACACAGCATAAGATGGAGGGTTCAGCATCTACCTTACATCTGCAAAAGCAAATATCCAGCCCCGATCAAGTAAGCTCAACCGATCTGAACACCAGCTTTTGTCCAATACTTCACCATAAGCACCATATCCATGAAGAAGGCCAGGAGATTGACCCTTTTGGTATGCACTTTTAGAAAAGAGGATGGTGAGCGGGATATTGACACCGTCATGAGAAACCACTTCTTTCACTTCACAAATGTATTTCTCAGAAAAATTGTTCCATCCACAACCTTCATTACTAGGATCATCATCAAAATTTGATGAGCAATTCTCAGTATCACCATTTGGAATATTTCTTACATATTCCTGCTGAACAATGGAGAAAGTCCTCCTTGATATGTCATAGTCGACTAGAAGATCAGGTGTCTGCACATTAACGAGATGGATGCAGTCATAAGGTTTCAGTTACAAGAATTCTATTGAAGTTATTCACATGTCACAAACCTCTGCCTTTAGATATTTATACATTGCAGGCAATGATTTTTTGTGCAAACATATTATGCTTGAATATTCCATCAATAAGAGCAACCAAGGAGCTAAGATATTAACAGTATAAGTTGAGTGACATCACTGATATGATTTGAAACTTACAACTGGTGATGAGAGGACAACACGGTATACAGTGTTCTTGAAGTCATGATTTGAACCTGGTGTGAATGTACACATGTTCGACGGCAAAGGGAAATACCAAGGATTAAGATCAGCAATTTCCATTTCTTTCTGCAACAGAATCATGATTGATCAGTGAAAATCTGATAGTCATTTATAGTGGCCATGATGATGATACTCATCTTGTCAACTGATGAAGAACATAAAAATTTCTCAAATGGAGTACAGCCAGCATCTCCACTCTCTCACATTTGATTTGAAAATCTGTGGCTCATTCCAACAGTATCTTAAGATTTTTCGATCATAAATCAATATCTTTTCAATGAGAATTGCGAACGTGTAAAATGAGCACTTTGTTAACTATCCCCCATCTATCTTAAAAATTTGTTCTAAGGACAATGTACTGCAATTTCAAATTGACAAATCGTATGATGTCATTAAAGCTTATGAATAGTTTCTATATAATGAAAAGCTAAATCTGTGTGAATTGATGATGCAAAATAGCTTATACCTCACAATTCAAATCAATAGGCATGTTGATAGAACAGATTGAAGAAGAGCCCATCCTGTTAAGAAAAAGGACCAAGTGTCCGCTAAAAATGTCCATATCTTCCAAGCAAATACCTTCCCCAGGCATGATAATATTCTGAAATGGAAAATACCAGATTTAATCACAATCATCAGATCATTTGTTGCTGATACACAGAAGGATTGAAGATATAAAGAATAAATATGAAGTTTTTTATATGTCTAAGGCTCTAAGCATGTACTCCCTCTGTCCCATTTAACTTGTCTTGTTTGACTTCTGCACACAATCCAATGCACTTTTTCAATCGTTAATATATCAAAATATGCACAATGAAAAATTATGTAAAATATTATACTCTAAAACTACGTGATCATACAATTCTAACAAGACCCAACTCGACTATTTTTTTTCCAAAAATATACATACAATATAATTGAGTCAAACTCGAATAATGAACAGTGTCAAAAAGTCAAAGACACGTTAGGCGGGACGGAGGGAGTACATAAAATTTTATGTTCTGGACATTTCTCTTGACATATTTCCATAACCATATGCCAAATCAAGCAGAGTCATAATATATAGAACTTGAAGTGATAGTATTTGGCTCATTAAATCTTCTATTATAATGCTTTCAGAAACCTGGTAACTAAAGGAGAAGCATTAATTTCTACACATTTCTTTAGTGCGAACTTATGAAACATAAGAATAACTTCTCCATTTTCATATCCAAAGTTCCATACAAAAAGTTACCTTCAAATTAGCCGATTGAGCATTCTCGTCTCCACATCTGGCTAAGTAATAACCATTAATTGAAAATTTGTTACTCTTGCTTGTGGGTGCATTTGTTAGGACATAAAAAAAAGTTGCAATGATGTTCAAGGAAGTACTGGACCCCAGAAACACGTTTACAAAATTTCTGCAGCCCTGCTTGTGGATTGTTTGCATCTATAATATAAACCTGCACCATAGCATGAAAATCAATAAACTACACCAACAGAAGATAGTGCCAGAATTCATGTTAATACAAGCAGACAAGAGAACTGAAAAGAGTAAGTTCCTTCCTCAGATGAAGTCCTTGAATTAGAGTTCACTGTTACAAACTTGCCATCTTTCGTGCTTGTAATATCTAGGCAAAAGCGCGAATCATTTTCAGTGAGTATTATAGCATCATCCCCATAAGGAGTTCCTAGGTCGGTGCATGATACCCTGTTACCAATATATGCATATAAGAAAACATTCTCAGTTCAGTGACAAAACAAACATGAATTACACAACCTGTATGGCCGTTGATTTTGGTCACACATTGTATAGAACAGAGTACTGCTGTCCTGGGCCCAGGCCAAACTAACGACACCCTCTACTCTGGATTGTGGGAGGATATTATTATTTCGAAGGTCCTTAATTTGAAGCTGAAACAGTTCGTTCCCTGTTTTATCCAGTGTATACGCAAGAAAATTGTGGTCTGGAGATACTCTGCATGTACCTACATGGACATATCCTACAAAAGCAGAAAATGATGTTTGAGTGCACATATGCATCCACTGTTCGAAATAAAAGACTATTTACCATATCATTGCATTATGCATTCTTTTCCTCAAAAAATACTACCTCCATTTTTTTGAGTTTGCACCATTTGACATAGGCATGCATGCCGATACACATTTTCAACGATTAATAACTTAAACTGCGTACAATAAAAAATTATAGAAAGTTGATATTCTAAAACTAAAGTTTAGACAAATCTAACAAGATCTCACTTGACTATATTTTCTCTTCTATAACTATGATAAAAATTTGAAACAAAGTTAAACAATGAATAGTGCAAAAAATACCAATGTTGCAAACCTATCAAAACGGAGGGAGTATCAAAAGGGAGTAAAGATTAAAAAAATCAAAATGCGAACCTAAAAAAATAGGAGTATAGCTTTCCTGTCACGGCATATTTTTAACGTTTATTCAACTTATTGCAAGTGCAAACAACTTAATTTTCTAACCACTTGCAATAAAAAGCTGATGATTACAACAGTATCCACAACTGTAGGCTTCTATCAATGACCTATAGAAAACATGATAGCATTTTAACCCCTGAATCACACTTGAGAATGAGTTGGGCTGCCCTTCTTAAAATATACTTATAACATAGCTCATTCATCTTGTGCCTTCATACTCAACACATCGCCAATTTGACTTCTCAAACAAAAAAATGGAGCACTTTCCAGCTATCAAAGAAAGTAAAATAAAGTGCGGGGTAGAGAGAATACTTGACTTTTCTCAGGAGGAAGAAAAAGAAACAACAGAAAGTCATATAATATTTCAAGAATCACAGATGAACGGCAGCAAAGTATTCTTCCACAGAAGAGCACAGAACACGATTGACAAACCAATTGTACACCAAATATTAGACTAAGATAATGTTTACCATGCTTTTCTGCAATCTCATTCCAGTCAAGCAAAATATGTTCCCTACCAAATCCTCCCCCGAAGCTACTGAATACTCTGTTTACCCAATCATTCCTCTCAACAGCTGATTTCCTACATAATACAGGATACTCCTTTCCCTCGGGGACGCACTGGTAATACAACCTATTCAATCCAATTTCAAATCATGCAACATAGAAAAGCCCCAATTCGCGTGTACACACTTGAATGAAACTACATACCAGGGTCCCAACCGTTCAGGAGGCGTGGAGATTTCCGATGGCATTCTGGAAACCATCTCAGAATAAAGAGTCCTCTCCAATTCTTCAGTGTCTCGCATAAACGCATCGGCATAGGAGTTTTCCTGATTAAGGTACTTGATGAAATCAGGATCACTGATGTCGGACATCCATCGGTAAGGATCCTTCCAATCAACGCCGTGCGCAGTTGCTGCGAAAGGCGCCTTCTTCGCCGTCGGCGGCGGCGGTAACCGGAATTGCTCGCGCTTTCTGCAACATGTCGAGAAAAGCGCAGGTGAACACTGGTTCGAAAAAATGCAGCGACCGGAGAATAGCCTGATCCTCTCAGTTGCCGTCGCCCGGAGGAGGCACGCCGCCATGGAATCCTCCACTGTAAAATGGCGGCAGCTCAGTGGTCGACTACTGGTTAGACATGATTAAATGGGCTAACATTTTAAAAGCCCATTAAGTTATTTTGGGCAGCTTTTTGAATGGGCCTTCTGTAAGTTTTAGGGCTTTCCAATTGTCCAACTAATGATGAAGAGGCATGCACTAGTGACATTCTGTATGCGCAAAATAATAGTGGAGTTTATTTGATTGGTTTTATTATTGGATAGTTTACATTAAAATAATTTGAGAGTAAACAT
Organism: Hygrophila difformis; assembly: GCA_030278955.1. Taxonomy (NCBI): domain Eukaryota; kingdom Viridiplantae; phylum Streptophyta; class Magnoliopsida; order Lamiales; family Acanthaceae; genus Hygrophila; species Hygrophila difformis. The sequence continues at coordinate 11,359,701 of JAOANR010000003.1, forward strand.
TCAATCAATGCCCACGAGATCCTCGAGACCAATATCACCGGATCCTTAATGCTCACTAGATCTTCGAGAGACCAATGTCACCAATATCACCAGATCCTCAATACCCACTAGATCTTCGAGACCAATGTCACCTGATCCTCAATGCCCACTAGATCTCAATGCCCACTAGATCTTGGAGAGACCAATGTCACCTGATCCCTCAATGTGGCTTGAGAATACCCCATATATGCCCAGAAAAAATAAATGTCACTAGCCTATTATTTTCTGACCGGAAAAAAAAAAAAAAAAAAAAAAAAAAAAAAAAAAAGCACACATCATATAGAGAACCTCATGTCCAATTCAACAACGATGGATCCTCATTTCAACTAAAAGCTCTACATTGGAATCATGTTACCAAAGTATGAATAAAAGAGAGAATTGTTGACAAATTAACACACCCACAATGGTTGGATACCACAAATCTCTCGCAAGCAGCAACCAGGCAATGAAAATAATATTCACACATATATGTAGAACAAAAAAATACCCCATTCTGATCTATGAACTTTGGAACTATATTTTCACCTAAAAAAAAACAAATTCAAAATCCTATATAGCAGAAACAGACAGCATTCAGAATCTACAGCAGAAGACCCCTGATCTCCAACGACTTTGCTTCCTGAGGCGTCGATCCGCTTTCGCCATTCTCACCGGACTGGTGTAATAATAGTCCGGTTGCAATCTGTGCATCGAAAAGATGCAAGTTAGTGGTGTATAAAGATTTCAATCATTGCAAACTGAAGTTAAAGCATACAATCAAGAGATGGAAAGTTACCCAGGGAAAGCAAAGGATCGTGTGCTGGTCGCGCTGCTGTCAGATCGATGAGAGATGCTCCCGGAAAATGGCACTGGCTCGGAGTAGTTGATGAGACTGGCTGCAGAAAAACTCGTCTCTCCATCATCCTTCAGCATCCGGCCCATAATTGATGCGCTGTCAGAGGTCCAGCGTTCTTGCTTTGGAACGTTTGGTTCAGTGATTGTCTGTGCCTTGTTGTTTGTTAAGCTTTGGGACTTGTCGCCAGGCTGGATTTGCTCATCATGCGTCGCCTCCCCTGGGGTGACCGACTGTTCCTTGACATCCTCAGTTCTCTCTGCTTCTATGGCACTTTCTACTGGCTTATTGTCAAATGGGCTGCTGCTGCATCTAGCAGCTTCCTGTTGAGCTTCTTCATTCACTAGCGCCATAGCCAGACTCTGAGGAACTGAGTTTTTGTCAGCAATCTGTGAAGGCATTGCGTATAAAGGAAAAATCGTAATGAAGAAAACTACAAGGCAGATCATACAACATGTCTACTTTCATAGTGTAAAAAGACACTGAAGATCTCATCAAACAGTTCAGTTAGTGACGCGAACCTGAGGAGACCATTGCTTGGCAGCGCTTCCTTCGCCATCTAATGTTTCAAGTAAAGATTTGATGAAGCCCCGCGTGCCAATCTCAGCAATTGGAATTTTCTTATCCACAAGGGAGGCATCTTCAGATGGATCAGTTGCAGCCTCACCTGTCATACTGATGTTCGCTTCACTAGATGGCAACAGGTCTATTATGCTATCCTTCTGCTCCTCTTCACCCCCACGTTGATCAATGTTTGGATTCTTCGGCAAGGAAATTTCTTCTTCATGTGATGTGATAACTTCCTTTCCGAAACCTTCTTTAGCTGAGTCCGTTATGCTTTTCTTTTCTTCTTCACTACCACACTGATCAGGACTAACAATGTCGGGCTTCTTCTGCAATGAAATTTCTTCTTCCTCTGATGTAAGAAATTCCTTAACAACAACTTCATCTTTGCCAGAGCCTATTGTGCTATCCTTTTGTTCTTCACTACCACAATGATCAGGACTAACAACGTTGGGATTCTTCTGCAATGAAATTTCTTCCTCTGATGCGAAAACTTCCTTATCAAAACTTTCTTCTTTAGCCTTGTCGATAGCAGATTGGGGAAGGAAATGCCCTGGTTTATCATTTTCAATGCTTTCATTGACAACACCAACTTTCTCTGGGTTTCCCTCATCAACGCAAATGTCCTTCACAATGTGCTGATCAATCTCCTCCTTGTAGCAAACCTCCAAATCAGGCAATTCAGTGTGCAGCACATTTTGGTCGACAAACGCATACATCATTTCTCCTTTAACCACACAAGATGAATCATTTCGTGGAGGACTAGATTCTCTTGATTTGTTTTCCTTATGATCCCTGAGCTCCTCGACTGACACCAAACATTCGTGCTCCTGATCTCTTGGAATATGAGATCGCCCATTTTGGCCTTCTTTTTTGGGTGACTCCACAGTTTTGCTTGCATTGTCCACGGAAAGATCAACTGTATCTTTATGGTTCTTACGACCATTCACCTCACTTATGTCTCTGCTTGAATCATGTAACTCGTATATTTCTTTACTTTCAAGCTCCATGGAATCACTCTTGATCCCTAAAGCTAAGCTCTGGTTTTCATCCATTGTCATGCCTTGTTTGGACACTGTAATTCCAATTAAAAGGTTCAAATTTCAAAACCCTGTGATTGGACGCAAGTTCAGGGCAAGAACACAGCACATAATCAATAACTCATGGAAGCACAAGAAGAAAAGGCATCCCTGAGACACAAAATCACTAATAAGAAAGAAACATAGACTAAATTAACAACGAAAATTATTAGAAACAAAGGATCAAACATTACCAGGTTTCGCGTTTCACATCATTCAAAATAGTTCGGTGTAGTTTGCAAGACGAACATCCAATTAGTCAGCACTGCCACAATGAGAAAACAGAGTTTAAGGAAGACAACAACAAAAAGTAAATGACTATCGAACTCAAAATCCCATTACATGATAAGTAGCAAACAAATCAAAAGATCAAATATCCATTACCACCATTAGATTCCCTTACAGTTATAATTGTAAAAAGGTCTGCTAACATTGCAATAACTAAATCAAGATGTTCCAAAATCGGAATCAAGGAGATTCACATGCCCACACTTATAAAGCAAAACGGTTTCAAGAATTCAAAAGAAAACCAAATCATAAAGAGTAAAGACACATAATGCGAAAGAAGAAAGCTCATTCAAAACAAAGATTTCAACCTAACATCAAATCAAGAACAATCACTTGCAGATTTCGTGTACTCTTCCAGTTCCAGCTAGTCTTATTACTTGTACTTCATAATTCCAGTTTCATTACAGTTAAAGACAAATAAGCAATTGTTTTAAGTTTTCCCACAGAAGAACAGCAATTTAAACACATAATAAATAAATAAATAAATAAAAGGCAGGGTAAAGAATAATTACGAATCCTACATAGAGAACACATTGCAATCACACACATTCAGTCTCCTTTCTATCATCTTTTCATTTCGAAACAATATAAACATAAAAGCAAGCAATGAGAGCATTATCTATCAAATTGGCTTTTCAGGGTAAGAAATAATAATTCTCCTTGGAGGGGACACAGACAGAGGATTTGAGCTTTTGGAATCTTCCCTTTGTCAAAAGGTTGAGAAGAGGACAAGAAAAAGTCATCACTTTCCCAACATCCCAAAAGACCTTCACCATCTTAAAAAAACATACACATTTTAAAACTATATTTCCTGTCTTCAAAGTCAAAAACCCCAAAACACACTACATCATATCTGCCCTTTCATCTGCTGTACACACACTTTCCCTCTCTAAACTCAGATCTAAATGGCAACCATTAACAATTTCTGCAATTAAGAGAAAAGTAACCCTTCTTCCGGTCAGCCATGATCAAACTTTAGTGAAATTTAAATAATAATAACAAAAAAAAAAAATGCTATGGGTGCAGTCGTGCAGCCCATATATATTGAACCAAAACCTTTCCAAAAAGGAGGAAAAAGAAAAAAAAGAAAAACACTCGGAACTGTAAGAATCCTCCACCTTTTCCACTGCACCTTTAAGAACAGATTGATCATCAGTTGAAGTAACCGAGACAGAAAAGAAGTTCAAGGAATTAATCTGAAGTGGGATAACACGAATTGGAATAAAAGGATCAAGTCAAGACTGGGGGTTTCGAATTGAGACACCTTTGAATACAAAGAGAGACCAAAGGGGGAAATAAGAGAGAGAGACCTTAGCTCTGCTGTCAACTTGGAACTCAATTGAAGGGCTAAACAGCTAGACCGATAGACGACTCTTATCTCTCAAGAGATACAGAAGGGTATTGTATCTATAGTTCCACAAATATGTCAAACGAAAAGGGAAAAAATGGCAGCAAAATCACGGCCGGCTAAACGACACAACCCATCACGGCGATTGACTTGGAAGTTGGAATCATTCAGACAAACACATACACAGACACGGAGGTAGACCCAATAGATATGGACAAATAAACCCTCTTGCAGACAGGGTTTCTAGAGAGAGAAAAGGGGTTTCTTTTTTCTTTTCTTTTTATCAAGGGGCGACTGGGAAGCCGGGGCAATTGGCAAAGCAAAGGTGGGGAAGAAATGGGCTGTGGGCTGTGTTTCCTCTGTACCATAAATCAATGAATATGAAATGAAAACCCCATCTCTCCACCTCCCAAAAATAGTCAAACTCAAACCCCCCACCTCCTCTTTTTTCTCACTCCACGTATAGATACAAGAGCGGCAACAGCATGTGTATGTATAGGCGCAAATGTGTGAAGCATTAAATGATCCCCCAGATGGGGAAAAGAAATGAATTTTCCCGTTGAGAACAACAACAGCTGGCTCCAAAAAAGGCGTCGTTGGCACCTCCCTTCCTCCGCCTCCGGCGAAAGAATTAGTAGTTATTCTTCTACTACATAGATCCCTAGAATCAGAATCATTAGTTTATGGGATGCGTGAAGAAAGCCTGACAGCGGAATCGGGGATGACCATACAACATTTATATTTATAATATTAATATAATTATTATAGAATAAAATCTGGAATGGCCTTTGAGGGGACAAAGGGAAGTCGGATCCCCGAGGAAAGGATTGTAGAAATCAAACTAAAATCCTCAATTTTGTTTCTGTGGCTGTTTAGGTTTTCGCCTTTTGGCATTTGGTTTATTATCCTCCAATTTGGGGATTACCGGATTAGGGTCGGTTTAAGGGATAACTACTGGTAAGGGCGTAAGGCCCTGTTTGGAGCAGTTAAAACTTTGAAAATCTTTATTATAGTAGTATAACATTTTAATGCTGAATATTATTATATTGAAAATTCTCCTAAAGTAATGATATATTTAATGTACTCCAATTCAAGAATTTAAATAAGTCACTAGAATTTATACGCCCACTACTGTTGATAGGTGACTGTTGTTAATGGAATTGAATCCTTGGCTAGGTGAATATAAGGTTGAAAGTTAAAAGAATTTAATCACTTGGCTTTGGCTGGCTAAGTATTCATTCTGATATCAGTGATATGTGGCTCTTGTTAATAATAATAATTTTTTTTAAAAAAAAACAGTGGAATGTATAATAATAAAAATGTAAGAGGAAATGATATGTATATATATTGAATAATCGGGTATCTCAATGTTACATTGGACATAAGACTCATCCATCGAGCAATTAAAGCCTCAATTGAGTGAGAAGTTTAGGTGACTGTTTGGGTGGATGAGAAGTGAGAACTACTGTTAAGATCTAGTAAATGCAGACTACATTGTAATTAAAGCCTCAATTGAATTGAGTCACCGAAAAAAAAGTTTAGGCATCAAAATGAAGACTACATTGTAGTTGAGGTCTAGTAAATATCATTTCCCTATTCGGTGACTGTTTGGTGATGAGAAGTGAGAACTACTGTTGGGAGTTTCGGGACTTTTATATTGTTTCGTATGTGAACTATTCGGTGTTTGTTTCTTTATTTTGTCATTTAATTTATGTGTAATTTGAACAATGTAATTTGAAATGGTTTAGTATTATGCACTCATAGTAGATATGATTTTTTGTTTCACAAAGCGAAATTACAGGTTTGAAAATAGTAATAAAGATGTTTTGATCAAAAATATTTTATTTTTTAGAAAAGCAGTTCTGTTCGGTTCAGTTAACTGGTATAACCGAACCGAAATATTTCGATTTTCAGTAATTTTGGTTCGGTTTTGATTTTTAGAAAAAATTCGATTTTTAATTCGGTTTTGGATTTTGGTTCGGTTCGGTTAACCGAACCGGCCTATGCACACCCATATCTGGAATGTTCTTTATCATAGTATTTTAACCCTCAATAGGCAATAGTATACTATACTCCTCCATGAAAAATTAAGTATTTGTATACCTCATTAAAGATAATTATGTTTACGTACTATTTTTAATATTCTTCGAATGAAATCCAAACTTCGAATATTCCTAACCTTTCAAAAATATAAATTTAGCTTAATTTTTTGGGATTTTTTTTATATTTTTAAGATTTTCGTGGAAGAAATAATATATGTGTTTGAAAAATAGAATATGTTTCGAGAATATGGTTTTTGAAAAATTATGAGAAAAATAAATTAAGATTGGTCTTATTTTATAGATTTCAAAAATATGATCGTAGGTATTTCTATTTATATATTTGAATCATATTTTTAGATAATTTAGTTTAATTAAATATATAATCAACGAAAAAAATTCAATCATATTTCACAGTGTTAAGAAAGTTCGTAAAATCCCGCAGCTAGAGAATCTGGTGGGAAGGCTAAAGAACCCGATGTATGAGGTTTACCATTGAAATTTTATTTACCAAAATATAATAGGCGGCTATCTATCAAGATAGGACTTAAATCTAAGAAGAACAAAATTCTAGATGTGAAATATATATGTGTCAACTTTTAGAGAAGAAAAAAGTTTATACACCAAAATAGAGACCCCATGTAGCATACGATTCATTATTTTATTCACATAATAATGTTTTACACCCAATTTTGATTGGTTTGGACATAATCACAATTCACATATTATTCTATGTTAGATTGATCCAAGAATAAGTTCACATATAAAATACTGATATTATTTTAATTATATTGAGTACTTCTCACTCACAATGGGTTATAATTGTTGGAAGTATCTTTTTCAGAGCTATTGAATTTCAGGGTATTGTTTTTTCCCATATATAGCAAGGAGGACACTTCACTTACTACATTATAATGTTTTTTTTCTTATGTCTCATATAAATAATGAATTGCCATCATTTCATTTAAACTCTTACATATGTAGGGGTGAAAGCGGTACGGTAAATATCCGACCGATCCGATGCCGTATCCGATCATATTCGAATCCGAATCCATGTTCGACTATCCGGGCGGATATTTCAATATCCGTATCCGAATCCGAATCCGTATTTTAATATCCGCATTCGTATTCGTATTCGAAAATATCTGACCGTATCCGAGAATATCCGACCGTATTCGAAAATTGATAGGATATTATCCGGATTTTAAATATGGATATCCGAATATATTAATGTATTATTATTTAATAATTAAAATGATTAATAATTATAAAAAAATATCAAATTTTCAAAAAAATTATAAAAAATTATCCGATAATCTATATCCGATTGAATCCGTATCCGTCATATATTCATCCTGTATCCGTACCATATCCGTAATCCGAAATATCCGAAACCGTATTCGTATCCGGCCCATCCGTATTCGATACCGAATTCGACAAAAAAAATATGGATAATATCCGTATCCGACACTATCCGACCGTATCCGTACCGTTTTCATCCCTATACATATGCATATGCAATTATGAATGTTTATAATGGAATTCTATATCAATATCAAAGTGCTCCCAATAGAGGCAAATTGATAGTGATGAACAAACAGTAAAAAGGTAGTTGGATAAGATAAATTGATAACAAAGCATTTTACCTATAAAATTCCAATATGATATATATGTGTGTGTCAAAACCTTTTTATAATAAAATTAGCTATTAACAGTTAAACCGTAAACCCCACTCTCCACTCCTGTAATGAGAAAAAGTTAATTTATTTATTTTTATTTTTTTTATAAAAATTGACACCCGAGTATCCGGCAAGCTCAAATAGTTTGGCATTTTTTTTCCTACTCGAGTAGCTCGAGCTACTGGAGCTCAACATTTTTTTTTTGCTAACCAAGTCGATTAGCTCGAGTACTCGACCTTTTCGAGTTTTTTTATAAATATTTAAAAAATTTAATTAAAAAAAATGAGTCGAGTTTTAAAAATTTTTATTCAAAAAATGAATCGAGTTCTCGACTTGATACTCGACGAGTATCATGTATTTTAGCTCGAGCTTGAGCTCGACTAATCGACTCGACTCGAATTTTTTAAGTACAAGTCAAGTTTTTCCGAGTCAAATACTCGAGTTCGAGTAGCTTTACTCGTTAATTACCTATAAGAAAGAGCAATGTGTGTTCGGGAAACATGTTGGGTTGGGGAAGCGGGTTGCATTGGGTATACGTGAAATACTTCATCTATTTTTGTGAATATGCAACATTCATCATGCGCACGCAGTCCGATTCATATTTTTAACAGTTAATGACTCGTATTTTAATATGTAAAAATTATAAAAACTTGATATTATAAAACTACGAAATAAGACGATTCTAACAAGATCTCACTTGACTCTGTTGTTCCTTCTATAACTATTGAATAAACGTGAATCAAAGTCGAACAATGAATAGTGTCAAAACACCAAATGTTTCATTTTCTTGAAAACGGAGGTAGTGTAAGTCTAAGTTGTACCCGGATAAAAATATCTTTCACAGCCTAGCGAATACAAGACCTTTAACGTTGAAAATAAATGGAGGTGCATTTTTTTTCCCAAATTTAAATAATTTGTGTGTATTTTTAGTTCAAAAAATAATTTCAGTGTGAGATAAAGAAATCGGTATAATTGGCGGTTGATTTTTGGGATTTGCTCGACATTTTAAGATGCAAACTTACAGTTTGATAAGAATAATAATTGATGAATTGTTACTAAATTTGATTTCTTTCACATTTCATGTAAAATAAAAAGGAAAAATTGCACATAAAAAAATATAGTTATTATTAAAAAAACGTGAAAAAAATTAAAACAACTAAAGCAGACCAATATTAAAATTTGTTTATTGTTCGTTTTGGTTAGTTGAAAGCCGTGACCCCGTGACTAAGGGGGTGTATTCAATGTAGAGTCTGTAGGATTTTTTTGGACTTTTAAAGTTGGGGTGTATTCAATTTAGATTTTAAAAAGTCTTTAAAAATTTAGGTGTATTCAATACAGATTTTTAAAAGTCTTTAAAAATCTAGGTGTATTCAATACAGATTTTAAAAAGTCTTTAAAAATCTAGGTGTATTCAACATTCCATGGATTTTAAATCTTTATAGATTTTAATGGATTCTGTTAAAAAACATAACTAAACAAAATCTCTCTAAAAATCCATGGATTTCTAAAAGTCAGCCAAACTCTACATGGAGTCTATACAAAATCAATTGACTCTGAAAACTCTACGTGTAGTCTATGGATTTTCTAAATCCACCAACTCTTTAAAATCCATATAAATATGAATTGAATACACCCCATAAGATGGCAACCTTTTCCTTTTGAGATATTTTGGTTTATACAATATATAAATAATAGTAGTGAAAATAGTTTAACAATTTTTTTTTTGGCGGAACAGCCTATACAGGCTAGAGAAGTGGTGGGGGCCCATGCCACACAATTACAAAGGGGAAAAGGGGAGGGATAGGGGCCGGGTGGGAATCGAACCCTCAACCTAAAGGTTGAGAGCCAGGGGCTTAACCACTTGGGCTAAGTCCCAATCCTCAACTAGTTTAACAATTTGAAGAACATATTGATACTAATTTATTTATTGATAAATAAATTGCAATTTGGACTTATTAAACTAGCTAGAATTGGACAGGCTAGAACAATTATACGAGGTGGTTGGAAAGTTTTGAAATTATGCATGTATAATTTTAATTATTAAAGGTAGATTTTGATAGATTGTAACACTCGAATTTAACAATCCCACACTACCCAACTTGGTGTGATATAAAATATTGAAATTTAAAAGTGACTACAACTCTATTTTTATAAAAGTAGAGATTCAAACCATAATATAAAAATAAAATAAAAATAAATAGAGATTCAAACCTTTATATATACACACACACAATGAGGTGGTATTCCCTTAAAAAAAAAAAAAGAAAAAAAAAGAAGAAGAATAAACCAATATAAATAAATTACTACAAAGCAATATTAGTAATATTTTTAGTGATCCTATTTCTTTCTTAAAAAAGGTTATATTTTTATTAAATTTTTGGGGAGAAGTTATGGTGCAACTATGAGATTTGATATGATGTACTGCGGATTTTTCCGACCGTTGATTAGCTTTTTAAATCAACGGTTGAGATGAAGTGGAAGGGTAAAAAGATAATTATGCCATATTAATCCAAAATATATTTTAATGCATTTCAGCGACAAAATATGTAATTTTCAGCGATTTTATGATTAATATATTGTTTTCAGCGCATCTTCCGTGTATTTTCAGCAATGGAGTATAGTATATTTCAGCGATATACTATACTATATTTCAGCAACAAACTATAATATTTTTCAGCGACTTGATATTGTGCATTTCAACGACTTCGTAAAAGTTGAAACCCTAATTCTTTGGTTTAATATATTTCAGCGACGCACTCTAGTATATTTCAGCGACAAGCTGTGTGCATTTCAGCGACATACATAGTGTTCTTCAGCGATGACATGTGTATTTTTCAGCGACTTGACATTAAAAAATTTTTGGACAATTTTACCATTTTACATTTTGGACCGTTGGATCTTAAACGAACGGTTGGGATTGGTGTCTTGATGTGCTGCGGGTTTTTGGTGATTGCTCTGTAACCAATCCCAATTTTCGGTTATATTTTAATTAATTTGTCCCAAGATGCTATATATTTCAAAAAATAATCAAATATATCTTTAAAAGTAAATAAATTATTCTTACCCGAAAAAAAGTAAATAAATTATTAGATGGTCAACTAATAAACATTCACAGAATGGGCACTTACCCCAATGGTCAAGTCCCCCGCTCCCAAATAATATGTTAGGAGTTCGATCCCCACCTGGGCCTCTATGCTTCCCCGTTATAATTTGTGTAGCTTAGGCTCCCCACACACATTTGCCTACACATAAATGCCAATGTTTTTTTTTTTAAAAAAAAAACTAATAAACATTCACAGTTTGAGTTGTGTACTCGTGTTCAAGCTTCGTTACGTTAATGTAGTTTATAGAGAACTGTTTTAGAATATGACAAGCCACTAAGTTCACCTGCACCTCGAAAGTTCACCTTGTACCTTTAAAAGATCTTCTCGTTCACACAAAAAAATAAAATAAAATAAAAAACATTGAATACCTTGCTTATTCTTAATCCCAAGTCTAACCATTTGCGACATTATTTGAATTCCTTTCTTCTATTAGATTCTATTGATACTCGTACGCCGATTATTGGGAGATTATCACCTCATCAATGATAAATGATGTAAGTTATTCTATCATTTTTTGGCTTAATAAAAATCAAGTATTGCGTGTTTAGTTCCAATTTTCAATTTTGCAAACAAGAAAGGCATCCTAATTAAATAAAGGGCAGTTAAATAACCACTTCTACTAAAATCTTTAGTTGACACGGACGGACGGAACCACACCTTTTCCCGATTATTTTTATTGATATTTTGTTTTATTTTATTTTATCCCAGAACATCTACCCATTTTTATATTTTATTAAAGACAGAGCCACCCATTTTCACGTTTAATATTATATTTTCAATTTAGTTAATTTCGGATCATGGATTAAGACCCTGTTTGAATAAGTTTATTGTATTGCTTTTTCAAATACAGTTATTTTTAAAACCAGTAAAATTATGTATTAAAAATTAAAATTTTATTTTTCGTGTATATATGTGATTACTTGTTTGATATATTTAATACTATTGTTAAAAATAATTAGTAAGTACTTTAAAAAAAAGCTTATCTAAGACAACAATAGAGTCGTAGAGGTCCAAGTTAGTGTCATTTTCATAGCCTCTTCTAACAGAGTAACAGTAGAACATTTGGTGGAGAAAAAAAAATAGTTATTTAAATTAAATTTCTTGAAATTTAATGCATTTTCCAAATGGAGAAAGTTCCAACACCACGTAATAGATTACTCCAGTGCATTTAATATAATGCCAAAGTACCAAATTCCATCTTCGAGTATTTATATATTTTTTTTTTTTATTTTTGATATTTACTTTGTGTTTACTTAATCACTACTCCTATTACTTATTAGTAGTACTAGCATATTCATGTTGCCAAAAGAATTAGGTGTCTCTTTAATACACCAACCACTCTAGAGAGCATCTAGTTAGTTGACCTTAGAACTCCATTGACGAGCAATGATTAAAACTGGGGTGTTAAATACTTCCTCCCTCTGGAAAGTTTTAATACAATTCAATACATATTTTTAAAGAGTAATATCTCAAATTTTATGAAATAAAAAATTATAAAAATTTAATATTATAAAACTATGTGATTAGACGAATCTAACAAGATTTTATTTGACTATGCTTTATCTTATGTAACTGTGTTAAAAAGTCGAATTAAAATTACTCAATGAGTAGTGTTTACTATGCCAATGTTAACATTATTCAAATGACGGAGGGAGTATTATACACAGCTTGTTTAAATTATTCCAATTTATATATTTATAGTTAAATGTTCATGTTATTGATTTTTTTTTTTCCAAGTTATATTATCTTATAATTGTTACTATTATTTTATTAATAAATTGGGCTTATAAGTGAGTTGATTGCCGTCAGAGTTAGGAATGTGAAATGTCTTTTTGAAGTCTCTCCTTCCAAACTTTTAAAGAAATTGGTGTAAAATAAATTATAAATAAACTTTTAAACAAATTAAATTGGTCATGTAAAAAAAGTTCTGTTAGAAATAATACATGGCTTCATGCGGTCATGCCCCAGGACTCAGGAGGTAACAAATAAATAAAAATGACATTAAAGACATCATGTATGAAAATATTTTAACCAATTTTAATGTCCATCTCATGTTTTCACCAATAATATGACATGGCAACATGGGCATTTATTACTACATCTCAACCCACCACTTTGAAACAATGCATATAGTATTGAATTACAACCAAAAACAATTATTATTATTTTTTAAATTTATAGAAACAAGAAACAAAAATGTATCTTAAAAAAATATACTAAATAAATAAACAATTTGCGACCGAAATTAATTAGTTATCAAAATTTAAGCGACCGAAATTCGTTGGCTACAAAATCCCAATAGTAATAGTGAATCTCTATATCTATATTATACTTAGATAACTGGTAAATGCTTTATAAAACTATTTCTTTGTCTATTTAAAAGCAAATTCATCCTATATACGAAGGCCACGCAATCAATCAAAAGACCACATCAGCAAAGGCCACGCAATCAATCAAAAGACCACATCAGAAAAAAAAAACAAAAACAAAAACAAAAACAAAAAACAAAAACAAAAAAAAAAACAAAAAAAAAAAAAAAGAAAAAAGGGCGCGCTAGCAATAAAAGAAGGCCAGGTAAGCAATATGAAGTACTATGCATAATGTATGGAATTTCCCAATTTGTCTCGAGATTATTCCATATGAGAGGTGAGTATTATAATTGTGGGAATCTATGATCCTACAATTGGGAGATCCAACCGCCCCCTCATTTTGAGAATTTAAAAAAATAATAATATGAGTTGGTCCCCAAACTTTGGTCGATCAAAACATAAATAAGACCACTTGGTCTCCACTCTTTTGGCCAATGGGATGAGACATTTGTCTCCTTCTAATTCGTCAACTAAAATTTTAAATAATAAAATTAAAATTATTATATTTTTCATCTTTTAAAATAAAAATAAATAAAAAATATACCAATTTTATAATTTTTCATTCTCTACAAATAGAGATTAATCTTGCTATATTTTTATTAAATACATAATCCATCAATTTTGATATATTTAACCCATTTTAAAATTTATATAAAATAAAAATAAATAAATAATATATTAACATTTTAGATTTTTTTTTATTATTTATAAATAAGAGAAATATTTTATATTTTTGATACATTTATTTTTTATATTCCAACATAATTTAATACTATTGTACTCCCTCCGTCCCACAAAGTTTGACACCTATTCATTTTTTGGGTGTCCACGAAGTTTGACACCTTTCTATTTTTAGATAAATTAAATTAATATAAATTTGATTAGAATTTTAATTATTGTCAAATTCTATTAAAAGTAATCACTTTTACCATTCTGCACAAATTCCAATACAATTTTACTTTTCTATACAAAGTCCCTTGTATTTATTTAATTCTTAATATTTCAAAATTGGTACAGATAAAAATTATATAAAATATATATTCTAAAACTACACGATTAGACGATTCTAACAAGACCACACTTGATCATTTTTATCTAATTATATCATTCGATAACATTAAGTCAAAGTTAAATAATAAATATTATTAAAATTTATTAGAATCTTAAATACAAACACTCACACCACTTTAACTAATAAATCTCACTACCTAAATTACCGTGCCCAAAAAGACGGGTCAAACTTCGCGGACGGAGGGAGTATAAATTAAAATAATTATATATAATATTATAGGAATATATAATTGGGATGGTTTGGTGGTTATTGATAAAGTATGTGAATAGGAGTAGTTGGGTTGAGATGAATATTGATGAGTTGGAGGAGAAATTAATTAAATAATGAGATGATTGGATGATTGAGTGGTTGGGTGGCATGCATAGTCTAAAATGAAGGAGGTCGCCAGGTCGGGGTATTGGTGGGGGCCAATGCCAATCGAGTGGACACGACAGATAATATGATCTGAGTAGTGCACTGCTGCCGGGTGGGTGGATGATGATACTATTGGTCAATAGTCATCATGGTCCCCCACGTGCGCCAATCAACCCTGCTTGCTGGCTGCTGCTTCTTGTACACTACACACCGTTGGCCTCGTGTCACCCCCACTAGGGTTGCAAACGAATCGAATCGAACCGAATACTGCAGTATTCGATTTGATTTGTTAAGCTTCACGAATACTATCGAATCGAATCGAATTATTCTATAAGGTAATTTATATTAAAAAAATTAATTTTTAATTATTGAAATTAAATATTTAGTTCAATTTATATATCAAATATAGTACTTTAATTTCATATATAAATATATTCATACTAATTAGTAAATATAGTCATTAAAAATAAATTTTAAATTATCTAACAAAATTATTTTATATATTTATATATTATTTTATATAAAATAAAATGTTTAATCGAATATCGAATCGAATCAAATATTATTCGAATATCAAAATTTCGAATAATTTCGAATCGAATCACGAATCGAACAAAAAATATTTGAATCATTTGCAACCCTACCCCACCACGCCACGTCACGTCATATCTTCATTTTATACCCAATTACCCTTTCATTTTTCTGTATTTTTTCTTCCTGCTCAATATTTCCCACTAATCTACTACATGTAGTAGTAGTAGTAGAACAATAGGCAGGAAGGAGGATTAAGTTTGTTTTAGTAGTACTAGTAGTAGTATTTTGTGCTGGAAACAATTCTATCCCTTTTAAATAGTGAAAAGCTTTTTTACCCCTACTATAATGAAACTCTTTTTTTGTTCCTATGTATTTAGGCAAACGAGTTGTCAACGTATGGGAAACGGTAAGCTTCGAGTGGCAAATGAGTAGCGAACGTGTGAAGAACGAGTCGCGAACGAGTAGAGAACGTGTTATTTTTCAAGAATTTTGCGTAGTGCGAAGAAGAGCGAGTTAAACTCGGCTACAACCGAGTGGGAGGAAGGGGTGGCCGAGAGAGGCTCGAACCTGGCCGAGAGACTCGACAACGAGAGAAGGGTAATGAGAGAGACTCGACAACAAGCTGCTGGACTCGGCGATGGCCGAGAGAGGCTCGTTCCTGGCCGAGAGAGACTCGGCTTTGGCCGAGAGAGTCTCGGCATTGGAGGCGAGACTCAGTACAAACCGAGAGAGACTCCCCATGTCTGTTGTGCAAGACTCGCAAATGGCTGTGAGACTCGCAAATAGCCGAGTTTGTCTCGCCTATAGCCGAGTGAGTCTCGTCTATACCCGAGTGTTACTCTATGTGTATCGAGTGGATTTAAGGTAGTTGAGATTTAATGAATTTAAGGTTGTTGAAATGTTGTTGTAACATTTAATGTGAAAATTTGAATTTTAAGTCGGATGTGCGTAATGCTTGTTGCTTGTTTACTGTTTACTGTTTGTGTTCGGAAAAAAAAATGTTGCTTAGATGATCAAAAACTGAGAAACCACTAAAAAGATATGGAGAAAATGTTCAATTGGAATGAAGAGTTTGCATCATCCTCATCACCAATGCCCCCCTATCATAGAGCAGAGGTATCTTCATCGTCCACTCTTTACGATAGTATTTTTGGAACACCTTTTGTTAATGGTGGAATGGGAAAAAATATATCATTTGTTGGAGATAAGGAAGAAAAAGTATTTGGTGGTAATAATGTTCGTAGGGAGTACAATGATTGTATGTTCATGAACGATGAAGTAGTTGATGATGGCAGGGATGTTATGTTTATGCATGATGAAGTTGTTGCTGATGATAGTGATGATATGTTTAAGAATGATGTAGTTGTTGACGATGGTAGTGGTGTAGGTGAAGAAATTTTTTATGATGATGATAATGGTAGAGAAGAGGACAATGGGGAAGATGTGGATGAGGAAGTAGAGGATTCGGAAGATGAGGAAAAAATGTGGGAGGAGATCCAAGATTTCTATGATTCGTGTCCATTCGTATGTCGATCTAGAGGACTAAATGATCCGTTAATAAAATCGGAACACACGTCACGAATTCCCGAAGTAGAACCATGCAGTACTATGATGGAGGAGATGGGAACGCAGTAGTTGGCTCCCAGCATGGTAGGTGGATATTGCCCGAGCAGCCTGATTTTGTACCTCCGGTGGATTTGACCGATGAACGCTGTGATCCGTATGGGCGACAAGTTTTGGGCATCGGATCACTCTTTCCGACGAAGGATAAACTGAAGAAAGCAATGGTGCAATATCTACTTGGAAACAATCTTGGGTTCCGGACTGAGAAATCTGAACCGTCTCGGTATTGGCTGAAGTGTCGACACGGCGATTGTGCTTTTAAATTACGAGCAGCCGGATCATCTTCTACTTGGAGAGTGTATCAGTTCGTGGACCATACGTGTGAGTTCAACCCGACGATGGGAGCATCACACACATTACCGGCCCGGCAGGTAGGTGAGATCATTGCAAATAAGATAGTGACGAAAGTGCAATTTATGATACCGGAAGCAGTGCGAAAGGAACTCCTGGATACATACGGATTACGGGTTAGAAATACCATCATATATACTTAATTTTAAAATATACTTCCTCTGTTCCTTATTAATTGGCACAGATTGACTTTTGTCACTGTTCATTGAGTAATTTTGACTTGACTTTTTAATACAATTATATAAGATAAATATAGTCAAGTGGGATCTTGTTGGATTCGTCTAATCGCATAGATTTAAAATATCAAATTTTCATAATTTTTACTTGTATGGAATTTGAGTTATTACGAATTGAAAACGTGTATTGGATTGCGTGAAATGTGGGTCCGTGGCAATTAAAAAGGAACGGAGGAAGTATTTTTTATTTTGTTCTGTTATTTAAAAGTAATTAAATATTTGCGGATTTGTTTATTACAGGTTAGTTATGCAATGTGGCGCAGAATTAGAGACTACGGAATTGAAGCCACATATGGTTCTGAGGACCAGTCTTTTGAGAATTTGCCTAAGTATCTTTCTGTGCTGCAGCAAGCTAATCCCGGTACAATTGTGGATCTAATGGTCGACGAAATAACCAATCAGTTTAAGTACGCATTTATGGCGTTGGGGGGGTCCATTGATGGGTTTTCCAGTGCAAGACCATACATCGCAGTAGACGCAACTCACTTGAAGTCAAAGTGTCCGAGGAGTATTATTTGTTGCCGTGACTAAGGATGCTAACAACCAAATATTTCCACTTGCATTCGGTATTGGGGATGTGGAGGATCTAGATTCGTGGACATGGTTTATGCAGCATTTGAAGCAAGCATTGCCCAGCCGCAGAGGGATGTTGATAGTATCAGATGGATCAGCATCCATTCGTGGAGCTGTTGTAGAGGTATTTCCGGACGCGCATCATGCCCTGTGCGTATACCATATTCAGAAAAACCTTTCGAAGTATGGGACACATGTGGTTGAACTATTTAATCGTGCTGCGAGAAGCTACAATGAAGCTGATTACAACAAAATAATGGCATATTTGGAAGGATACTGTGCAGCAGCAACTCGACACCTGAAGATTTCAGTTGGTGAAGAACGATTTGCTCGCGTGAGATGTCCAGTACTATTTTTTAAAAAAATTTATTATTTCTTTAAGCATTCTTATATTTTTTTTATATTTTTTTAATGTTGACTAGTTTCTTTACAACAAATAAATTTTTAAACGTTTAGAATTTATTTTTAAGTTAGAATTTTTAAGTTTAACATCATTTTAACATGTATTATTTTTACTCTAAAGTATCATATTTCCTCAATATAGAAATTTTTTTAAAAAAATAATGTTATAAGATTGAAAAACAATATTTATTTTTCAGGTTTATTTTTTTAAAAGTTGACTAGTTTATTTAAATTTAAATGATTAAAATTTCCAAGTTTGTAAAACTGGCTATCTTTTAAAGTTAGAGTTTTTAAGCTTTATATATTTTTCACTATATATTATTTCTATGAATTGTATTTTAGTTTAGTTATTTAATCTTATTAGTACATCAACCCCCTCCCTATTCACTCTATCATCCATTTTACCAGTCCCCGAGACATCGCCCTTAGTCCCTTCACGTACCCCTCTAGCTGGTAACTCCCCAACCTGACCGTGCTTCCCATGTCGGACAGGCTCGGGAGAGACGGCTCGTGTGCGAGCTCTCTTGCGTGCAGGCGCTACTGGGTGGTCATGCTCACCGTCATTACCCTCATCATCATCAGAGAAAGGAACACTAGCATTGTTTGGAGCTTTATGTTGCAATTTTTTGGGTGCGGGATTATACATGTAACGAACACAAGGGGGGAGAGGCAAATCCAAATGTCGTAGATACACAGCCGACTCTTCATCGGGACTTGGGACCAGCCTCTCTATACACTCGATCTAAAGATAAATTAAATTAAAAAAAAATTAAAACAATTCAACTTAGTATAAGTAATAGATAAATAGTAAATTATAATTTAACTTGCATGTAATTTATGTTACCTGTGAATCGAAATAGGTGGTGTAGTCGTATCCGCGACCTCTTGTGCATTGAAACCGTGTCATCCGAGGCATGGGCTCAGCTCCATCTATCTTCACAGCAACACGTCCCACCAAACTTGGCACAGCCTCAATCGCCCATATCTAATACATTTAAAATTATAAAATCATCAAACGTACAAAAAATGATCAGATTTTAGCATCTAGAATTTTACATCATTTAATTGTATATAAAATGCACGTACCAGCACTGCAAAAAAATTACCATAGACATGGTAAAGTTTCTTGTTCTCTATATCAATGGGTATGTGCTCGATGTAGTGTCGTACTCTATCCCAACTGTATGCGCCCCAATGGGATGACTCCCACCTCTCCTCATCCTCCACTAAATGCCATAGCCATTTATGAGGGATTTTCTTCTATCCATCCTCACCCAGAACGATAAAATAGGCTGCTAGCACTTTTGATACTTTCAGAGAGTCATCTTCACTGCCCCTGAATACTCATTCCCTAAAATTATCCCTAACTTTATCCCCCGAAACTGATACGGACGTGGTATATCGCGCATACACGCTCTGCTCTAAATGAGACCGACTACTATTTACATCAAAGTCGGTTGACCCAAATCGGAGGCCCGTAACTAATGCATACTCCTGACGACCGAAACTAATAAATTTATTTCCTACCCTAAACGTAAACAACTCCTCGCCCGCACCAGGTATAATAACTTCGTTGGTGAACAACGAATGAATGGCTGTGTACCCAGGGACACCCGTGTCCCATGTCGGTCTTAAAAAATGACCGAAGCACGAATCTCTAAACCTAGCTACTAAGTCATCCCCACCAGCAGCCTGAAGCCCCTTCCTAATAATCTCTACAATAGTGAGCCTAACGTATCCGTTAATGTTACATGCTACATGCCTAGTGGCAGGCCGCTTCCAACTCCAATCAACCTATACATATTTATATGCATTTACATAAACAATTTCACAAGAGTTCAAATTCACAATTTACAGATAACAAATGCAAGCAATCGAATCTATGTACAAATATTTCTACTGAATTCACATTCACAATAGTTAATAACCAAGCTAACATTTTTTCATCAAATCTCCAATTTAAAAAGAACACTAGACAACAGCAAAACACAATCCAATCAAACTATAACTGATTTCTCTACCAAACTCATTAAACAAAACATAACAATGCAAACAAGGCAAGATGCATAACCAAATTGAACACCATCGGAATGTAGAACACAGAGATGCAAAAAATCCAACAAAGCAAACAATGAACACCAAATTCAAGCCCTAACTTCTTTAGAAGCGGCGGCAGCGGTTCCACACGACTTGCCCTCCATGGAATTGAATCTGCGGCGGTCGGCCTCCACTAAATTCTTCGAATGGGTGAAGGGGTGGAACGGGAGCGTGGCGGTGGAGATGGGTTTCTGCCTCGGCGAACGGAGGAAGGGGTCGAACGGAAGGGTGGCAGTGGTGATGGGTACCTATTGCGGGAGCGGGGGCGAACGGGAGGAAGGGGAGCGGCGACACGGCAGGTGCAGGCGAATGGGAGGAATTGGAGAGGATCGGCGAGCGGCGACTGGGAGCAGCGATCGGAGGAATGGGGCGGCGAACGGAGGAAGGGGTGGAACGGGAGCAGCGGAAAGCGAGCGCGGTGAGTGGGCGGCGGTTGAGACGAGATGTCCGGCGAGAGAGGATCGGCGAGCGGCGGGAGGGAATTCGCGAGAGGGAATGGCGAGAGTGACGACAAAGGAGACCCCACGAGGCCCACCGAGATTCCGAGAGAATGATCGAGACTCGCGGAATAGCGAGAGTATTCCGCGAGGGAATGAGTATTCCACGAGACTCGCGGCCCACTCGGCTCCAACTCCCGGCCCACTCAGGCCCACTCCTCTACACTCACGGCCCACTCTCCTCTCAAACATAGCCCACATCACTCTCGCAGCGACTCAAAGCCCACTCGCGGCTCCCTCGAAAATTACTCGCACCTCAATCCGTATTAATTGTTCATACGTTGATACGGCTCGGCACTATACGAGTGAAACTCGATGTATTCCGATGGAAACTCGATTTAATTCGATTAGCACTCGTTTAAACATGACAAAAAAAGAGTTTTATTTAAACTGAGGATACAAATGATTGTTCCTATCCCGATTGGGTTTCTGTCATGTATTTCTTCTAGTATTTTTTATGGAGGAGGAGCAGGAGGATTAGTACTATTGAAAGTGTAGAAGAAGCCTATCCGATCCGATCCAAAGTGTAAATGACAATCAAAACCCTGACCTGTCCGGCTGTCTCTGATTCCTAACAGAAAAATGCAGGGGAGAGAGGGGGTCTCACAGAATTCGGACCAGAAGTAGTGCCTGCCTATTACTATTAATATGGGGACAGCTGTTCTGCAATACCCATCTCTCTCTCTCTCTCTCTCTCTCTCTCTCTCTCTCTCTCTCTCTCTCTCTCTCTCTCTCTCTCTCTCTCTCTCTCTCTCTCTCTCTCTCTCTCTCTCTCTCTCTCTCTCTCTCTCCCCAGACTACGCATACTCCATTATGGTAGTGGGTGGGAACAAAATTAGTTATAGTACTTCTATAGAGTATTTACATTTACATGTAATATCAATTTTTTTGGTTAGATATGATGGTGGTACTAGTAGTATTTTGTAGTAGTAAAGCTTTTATTTTTAATTTTTGGGGGTCCTCTTCAATAGTAGTCAATATCCTCATTTCTGTTGAGGTCCACCATTCAAAATAATTTCACTACTTGATATGATTGGATGCTTTAGAGGGGTGTGCAAGTGCGGCTGCTGCTGCCCTGCTAAATTGACCTCCTCCTGAAATTAGAGTTCAACGTTCTCAAAATTTCAATAATAGCAGTAGCAGTAAATTAGTACTAATACTTCATTAGTTTCATTATTTTTGATACGGACCCACCCAACACATATGGCAATACACATTTTTAACGGTTAATAACTTAAATTGTGTACCACAAAAAAGTTATAAAAACTCGATTATCTAAAACTACAAGATTAGACGAATCGAACAAGATCTCACTTGACTATATTTTTTCTTACATAGCTATGATAAAAATTCAAATTAAAGTTAAACAGTGAATAGTGCTAAAAACCATCCGTAACAAAAACACGTATCTAAATTTAATGAAATGAAGATAGCAACTTTAGGGAGGGTCTCGACAGGGCTATCTGACAGGAGGCTATCCCTTTTGGTGTCACACTCACACCTATTCTTTTGAAGTCAAAAGGGAGTGTACTAATACTACTACATTTTCTATTACGAAGATTATTTGTCATTGTGCCAAGGCCAAACAAGTCTGGTCCTAGATAAGTAAGGTTGGTGGTATTGAATACTAGTACTACTATTTTTTTGGGTTTTGGTTAGGGTGCGATCAAGTCATTTGACTTGATGTGCTGCGGAAGATTCCTACCATTGATTAATTTTGTAAATCAACGGTTGAGATTAACTTGAAGGTTAAAATAGTAAATTTGCTATATTATTTGAGAATGAACGTTCTTCTTCTTCTTCCGTCTTCTTCCGTTCTTCTTCTCTTCTTCTTTGCATTTCAAGGATTGATATCATACTACCCTCCAATTTGCTTAATTATGCTGCTATACATAGATATACGTCGCTGAAATATTTTAAAATAAAGTCATTGAATTGTTCATGAAAACGTACCCGAAATATTCTAGTTGAGTCGCTGAATTATTCTTCATAGCATCGCTGAATTATTCTTCATAGCATCGCTGAATTATTCTTCATAGCATCGCTGAATTCTTCTTGACAGCCTCGCTGAATTCTTCTTTGTAGCGTCGCTGAATTCTTCTGTGTAATGTGGCTGAATGCTGAACTCTTCTAGATTAGTGTCGCTTAAATATTTTTTATTTGAAATTATCTATTAATATATTTGTTACCATTCGTTGATGATTATTTGAAAATATTAGATTAGATATGATATTATTTACCAAATATTAGATATGATAACATACTAAATATAGGTTTACCAAATATTAGATATGATATTATTTACCAAATATTAGATATGATAACAGAATTGTTTTTGGTAGCATCGCTCAATCATTCTTGGTAGCGTCGCTGAATTCTGCTTGGTACCATCGCTGAATTACTCTACCTGATCTCGCTGAAATATATTTGATAGCATCCCTTCATTATTTTTGATAGCATCACAGAATTGTTTTTGGTAGCATCGCTGAATTATTCTAGTTGCGTCGCTGAATTATTCTTGGTATCATCGCTGAATTATGCTAGATACGGTCGGTGAAATATATTTGATAGCATCCCTTCATTATTTTTGGTAGCATCACATAATTATTTTTGGTAGCATCGCTGAATCATTATAGGTTGCATCGCTGAATTATTCTTGGTACCATCGCTGAATTATTCTTGGTACCATCGCTGAATTATGCTAGATACTGTCGCTGAATTCCTCTACTTGTGGTCCCTGAAATATATTTTATAGCATCACTTAATTGTTTTTGGTAAGATCGCTGAAATGATCTATTAATAAATTTGATACGTATTTTTGATCATAAAAAGATATTATTTGAAATATTAGATATGGATTAACAAATATTTGATATGATTTACCAAATAATAAATATGATAACATACTAAATATAGAGTTACCAAATATTAGATATGATAACATGTCTAAAATACTTGTTGTATCGCTGAAATGCATTGTTTTTAAAATGAACTATTATTGTGTTATGACAATTATACCCTTTATCATTTACAACCCTTGGATTTTAAACGGACGCTTCAGATCGCTGCCTTGATGTGCTGCGGGATTTGTTGATTGCACCCTAACTGAACCCATTTTTTTGAGCTTGGGAATTCCAGAAACTTTTGTGCTTTTTACATGTCCTAATTGGCAGATTGTTCCTAAAGCATCAGCAATAACGGTTGCTTCTTCTAAGAACCCACTATCCGCCAACAACAAAAAAACATATTGAGAAAAAAAAGAAGAGGAAATTATGACATGCCAAGCAAACAACCTCTTTAATTTACTCCATATATATATAAAGAAAAGCTTACAATCTAAAATTCTCTGTATGAAAGGTATCTCGCATGTGACATTCAATCTAGTGAACACATTTAATATTTCTATGGTTTATGAATGAGTAGCCAGAATATTGAAGTAATGGCTAAATAAAATCGCCGGGCTTAGGAAATAGTATTACCAGAAAGAACTAGAGCAGAGTTTCCTTCAGGACATCATGGTTTGTGGAATCAGGAGAAGTCAGCTGGCTTGCCAATCTTTATGTTCTGCTTGCTGAGGAAGTCGGAAATTGCATTCTTCTGCCAGCTCTTGAAACTCCTGCATGTTTCCGTTCAATCGGATGTGGAGTCAATGACTGTGGTGTTGAGTCGGAAATGACATCTGAATTTGAGAAGACTTACTTGTGATCAAGGTGAGCTATAACTTCCCCTCCTGGGAAGGCTGCTCGTGTAACATCAAACGAGACTTTAATGGCTTGCTTCCATGTCCCTTCAATATCCTCCGCAGTTACTTTTCCTTTTGGCTGTTTGGGTTCTTCCATTGGCAAAGAATATCCTGACAGGAGGTGGCCAACCCAAATCCCATCCTTCCTGAAAAAGTAAACAGCTCCAAAGATTAGCAAAACAATCCAACTGCAGCACATCCCTATCATATAGTATGCTGCTTACATACTGACTAATTATCTTGTACTGGACATACACCAAATAATACCAACAGTAACAGAGGAAGGCGACACGAGCCAAATAATACATATTGTAACTATAAAGGGCAAATGTTCAGCAGGCAAAATGTAATGCTACTATCGAAATGGTTGACTCACTTGATTACATCCATGTGCCGAGGTACGTAATGTCCTCCTCCAATACCAAGGAGCACTTTCTTCGGTTCAGTTGTGCTGGGATTATGAAATGAACTAGTCAACCAATATGTCTGAAGTGAAAAGCAAATCCTCAACTAATGAAATGGGATCAGCAATTTGGTAATGATGAATATCTCAAGGAAATGATCTAATTGAATTTATCAAATATGTGTATGGAAGGCTTATTTCTTGTCATAATATCTTCAATGTAAATGCCTTAAGAGAGAACACTTCTGAGCATCAATAGTACCTCAAAGAATCATGGAGCGTAATGTAAATTTAACATTTACCTGTTCCAAACTCCAACAGCAGGGCCTTCTCCAAGACCAAGTCCTTCCCAAACTAACTTCAACAATAGGAATTGCCACTGTTAGATAAAATAAATTGCATGCACCACAGTAATCATAAAATGGATAGTACAATGCCACTACTCATAACAACATTGACAAACTCAATTACAACCTATTCTCACTGTCGACAGTAGACTACGTTTACCAAACATTTCATCCTAAAAAATTCATCATCCCTTTCATTCTCCTACTTTTTAGTACAATGTGGGATAAAACTAGAAACCATGTTATAGCTAAGAAAGTACTTAATAGATAAGCATATGCAGACACAAACTATATACATTTATCGCTCCATTCTCCTTTAGTTGCTCCATTTAGGGTTGGTAACAAAATTAAGGAAGCTAATGAGGTTTTTCTAATTAATGGAACGAGGGAAAACATATAAAGAAACAACCATCTTGGAGCATTCAAAAATAGAACGTGGAGCAACTAACAGAGAATAGCGAGAGTGGCATATATCCCCACACGGCCACACCCTATAACGAATTAGGCAGCTTTTGATACCAAAAACTTAGAGCAACAAGAAGATTAATATGAGGATTGTCATCAGAATAGACTCAACTAGAGCAACAACATGAGCAGCATCTTCTCTCCCCCAGTAATCTTGTGTGCTCCCTATAAAGAACAAAGGATAGTTTAATAGAGAAGTGTTAAGAAAAAACCTCTATTGTAAGAAATAAAAGAGCAGACCTTATGCCATAATCGTGTCTACAATAGGTAGGAAATAAAATGTACTAATAAAGAACTAAAGGGGAAGATAAGGCAGAAGTTTCATTCTCTTAAGGTGCAATATGAGAACACCTTCTTTGTTGATCAAGTAGCAAGTTTACATTACGAAACATCAAAATGGATCAAAACATATAATCTGCGTGTCATGCACCCAATAGCTTACAACTCCATTATGCAAGTAGTCAATAGATTATTGTTTAGACATCGATGGAGAACATGCCTAGGTTCTAGGGAATAATGCATGCCAAGAAAATGATGAAACTAGAGGATCCATCTAATAAAGGACGCAGGAATATACGTGGATCATAAAATCTATTTAAGAAAAGATACAGAACATAATTATTACTAAATCAGGAGAAAATGCCTTCATTAACTTTCCGAGTAGGTACCTAGGTGGATGCAAGGATTTAGTCTGAAAGACATAAAAGATCTGCAAATTAAAGGATTTTTATACATCAAAATCCATTTGCACAATTACATGTCAAATGGACATGTTTAGCAAACAACATTAACCACGACTACAAGTAAGAGAATTTGATTTGATCAACAAACAACAGAAGGATTTGCATATAAACAAGCTAGGTTGGATTAATCTCAGAAATTAAGCTAAGCAACAAATGAAATATCTACAGAAAGTAATAGCATTTAGAATATGTGAAAAATTTGTCCAGTGAACATACTAACTGGAGAATTTGGAAAAGAATTTGAAGCACATTAACTTTACTGAAAATTGGGAGTCGATGTCAAATATAAATGTACCTATCTCAA
Source organism: Hygrophila difformis (assembly GCA_030278955.1). Classification (NCBI taxonomy): domain Eukaryota; kingdom Viridiplantae; phylum Streptophyta; class Magnoliopsida; order Lamiales; family Acanthaceae; genus Hygrophila; species Hygrophila difformis. Next base: position 11,386,785 of record JAOANR010000003.1, read on the forward strand.
TAAACATTGTTGGCTTTGTTGTTATAGGTCCATGATGAGTAGCCTCCAAAGTTATCTGCATCAAACAGGACAAAAAGAGCATCATGTAACAGCCCTATCATATTATAAAATGATATACATTCGCACCCGTTGCTATTTGCAAAGGATAAAAGATTCAATATCTAATGGCAGCCTATGATATCAAGGTCAAGTAGCTTCATAAAATCGAAAGTTTGATTAAACTAGACCGATAACGCTAAGTTGTGAAACTCAGCAGAAGCGTATATTGATATCAAATTACCTCAAATTCAGGCACTAAGTTATGAGATTCAGCAATTTTCTGCAAGAGCTTCAACCACGGCCCGATTCGAGGACAAGGCGGCGCAGCCCATCCTGGTTTTCCCCCCTGTGGCAGCTCATCTCCGTCCTTCAAATGAGGTACCCCTTTTAAAACAAGCAGCCTCATAAGTCATAAATGTGGAACTTTACTCAAATGAACGTACAAACCATAAATAATAAATTGCAACGCAGTAGGGCTACCTATTGGATGAACAGTGAGCGCAGGCCGAGTGGAAGCAGCGACGTGCTTAGATAGAAAAATCATCTCCGCCACCGTCTCCCCAGTGGCAGCTTCCCATCTCAAGTCGAGATTGTCTTCCACAATGATCGATTTGTCGTGCTCCAATACTCGCAGAAAGGCGCCATTTTTGAAGCTTCTGATGCCGCCGTCGAGAGCGGGACCTTGTTGCCAACCAGGCATCGCTAGAAGAGCTTTCGCCGGGTTGATGGACGCCGGATCAAGGGTTGTCGCCACTACCAAAGTTGCCATCTTTAATTGGCTAGCTGCCTCGCTAGATTTTCCCGCGTGCAGCAGGAACTGAGAAGGCGAAATTCGATTAGGATGCCGGCGTGGAATGCAGAATTGGGCTGATTTCCTCAGTGCAGACCTATATATGGTCATATTCATATACAGACATAGCGTGCTGCGTGCACACAGTTTTTTACTTGCTTTTTTCCAGTGAAAGAAATGTAATTTGGGATGGTCGATGGTTTCAATGTGTCAGTGAACCTCAAATTAGGTCTACATGTGTGTCGGTGAAAAAAATTATGGAAAAAAGATAACACTATGGTTCCGCATGTTGCTGCCCAGGATCGAACTGGGGACCTTCAGTGTGTAAGACTGACGTGATAACCACTACACCACAGCAACAGCTTTGCTATCACTTTCCGTTTATTATATAGAGATGAAGAAAACTGAAAGGTTTATTTTCAGAATATAGGTTAGCTCGCAGTGTCGCAGTTATAGAAGATCCGCGAGTCCGCGAGTCACTGACGGATGTTCAGACCCTCGGCGATCCATAGGCTCTCTTTCATGGCGCCGAAGCCCCAACGATTCAGCAATTGTAAGTTTACTCTTTTGGGAGTGTCGGTTGCAGGCAAGATTACGTTTTCTAGTTTTCATAAAGAAATTACGATTGGCTAATTGATTTTGTTGCATTCAAAATTTTTTTTTTTCAACAGTTGCTGATGCCGCTTCAGCGAAGAAACCTAGAATGTTGACGACCGCCGCCGGGGATTCAGACGCTAATCCGATGAAGGAAGGTTTCTCCAGATATGCGGATTACCTCAATGAACTGGTGCTTTTCCCGTTTTTGTGCTTCTTTTGGTTTTTTTATTTGAAATGTTTAAAGGTGTTTTGTTGATTGTTACTATTGTTGTTTTTGTTGTTGTCATTATTTTATTAAGTGTGATGATTAATGCTGATTTGAAAAACTAATCTTGCAAGACCGATTGTTTTTTGACGATTAGCGTGAATCCTGTTTTGGGGACATTAATATTCTATGGGCTTATGGTTATTGTTATTCTACTAGCTTTAGATAATGTCTTTATCATGATGGTATTGTTCTGGTGAGTCGGTTACTCCATTGGTTCAGTATCTATGCTAGAAATACAATGCTGTGGATACTGGTCATCCCTTATAGGTTAATGCTGGCATGTTATTTTTGCAGTTAGGAAATTTGGTTGTATTGCTTGAGTTATGTTTGAGTTGTTTATCCTTTTTGAATCCTTGAATGTGCAACTTTTGTTATATTCATGGGCATGATTGCACACACGCAAGCTCAAGTGTAATGATGGTTTTGCACACAATTTATTGATTTGCTGGTTTTTCTTGAACTATGTGGTTTGCAGAATGACAAGAGAGAAAGGGTGGTGAAAGCTAGTCGGGACATAACAATGAATAGCAAAAAGGTCATATTCCAGGTGCATAGGTATAAGGAAATAACTTGTTATATATGCAATTTTCTGGAGTGAATTTTTTGGCATTGCTTGGCAGTCCCGATTCCTGAAAGACAGGAGAAGCAGTATTATGATTTACGCATTCTTAGTTTAATATTGAGACACACAAAGTTAGTCATGGAGTAAGATCATGTAAAACTCGAAGGCTATGTATATTCTTTCCCATGGTTATTAGGATATCATGATTGTTTCAAGTTTGTCATGTAACTCTGACTGATGCATAATACATGTTTTGTATATCTGTATATAATACTTTTCTGTTGCCTGTTTGAATTTATCCCATCAATATATAAATATATAAAAGAGTTTCTGATTGTTTGCGCTCTCCAATAACAGAATTGGTAAAAACAACAAAGATGAAGTTTTAGGAAAAGCAGAAAAGGATTTGGCTGCTGTGTTGGATCAGCACATTTCCCGTTTAGTGAAAGAGTTGAATGGAACAGACTTTTGGAAGTTGAGACGAGCCTATTCTCCCGGGGTACTAATTTTCCTCTTCTTTAACTCATCTAAGCTGATTAAGATACCCAATCTTACTTGTGTCTTCCCTTCATTTGCAGGTACAGGAATATATTGAAGCTGCTACCTTCTTTAACTTTTGCAAGACAGGTGCTCTTTTAAATCTAGATGACATCAATGCCTCATTGCGACCTTTAAGTGATGCATCTTCCGAGCCTTTGCAGATTAATGTGCTGGACTATATCTTGGGGGTATATATTTATCTTGAATTATTGCAGCTCTTGCACAATCTTGTAACCAAAGACATGGAAGGATTATTTCGTAACCATTTGCTTGATACTACACATCATTTGATTTTACTTAGGTTGCAGACTTGACCGGTGAGCTGATGAGGTTGGCCATAGGTAGGATATCTGATGGTGAGCTTGAATTTGCTCGTCAAATCTGTGTGTTTGTTCGTGAAATCTACAGAGAACTGTCACTAATTGCTCCAAAAATGGATGACTCTTGGGACATGAAAACAAAGATGGATACAATGCTCCAAAGTGTAGTAAAAGTAGAGAATGGTAATAACCTCTTTCTGTGTACAGCGACAATTAAGAGCTATACTAAATTGCCTAGATGAACAATCTTTTTTATTCTCCTCCATCATGATGTGTAACTTTTTGGTATGTTCTATGCAGCTTGCTTTAGTGTTCATATCAGGGGATCGGAGTATACACCATTTCTTGGATCTGGCGAGACTTTTTCTGTGCTGGGATTGCCTGAGATGGAATGATTTTATTCACTAATTTAACCCGTAGAGTGTAGACTTTCTAACTGCTTACACCAGGAAATGCGCTGGATTGTTTATGGCGTTGAGAATGTAAAGTGATTTTGAGTATCTTGATGTTGTTGCATTCAGAATTTTAGATGATAATATGATATATCATGTGTTATGCAATTAGTCTCTAAGCTTATGTTTGTCCTTAAAATACAATCGACACCAGCCAAGTTTTGAAATGCGACATCCGCCCTGCTCCTAGAGGCCCAACTTTGCCCTTCGTATTGGCTCCCAGCTCCGGGATGACAACGGGTCGGTTCTGGGTCCATTTTTGTAAGACCCAAGACCCGACACAAGTTCGGGTTTTTCTCGGTTCTGACCCGGACCCATTGCTATCCCTACAGCTCCCCCAAAGTTTTCCTCCATTCGATTGAGATTTGAGAACAACTTCAACTGCAAGGGAATGGTCTCTCGCTGAAAGCAGCAAACTCGATTGCAGTAACAGAGTGAGGGTAATCCGCAATTGGGCCAGGCCCCAATTTCTGAATCAGCCTAAGAGCCCAATCAATTAATGAATGAAATGAAGCGAAATAATAATACGCCTCCCCTCGTCTGCAGAAATGAAATGAAATGAATCAGCCCAAGAGCCCAATTTCACCTATCCTCTCTGACTATTGACTCTGAGACTCGACACACATGATTTCGGGTCTGGTTCATGTTGTATTAATCAGGTATAATACTCCATTGTACGTTTTTAGTTGTCTCTTTCAGCTCAATTTCAATAACCAATATTTGCATTAATTAACTCATAAATTTACATTTTTACCCTTCAATTAAACTCATTCTAAATAAATGTCAATAAATAACATTTATGTAAAGTGAAAGGCAATATAATAAAAACATAACATAATTACCTATAACTACCTAAAAATGACAACTATTTTGGAAAAGACAACTAAAAATGAACGGAGGGAGTATTTTAGGTCGGGTTTTGGGTCGACCTAATTTTGGAAAAAATCCAAAATGACCAAACTCAGACCTGAAATTTTTCGTGTCGTTCGAGTTTGTTTTTTCGGATTATAGGCCAAAATTAATACAATTTCAGGTTTCAAGTCGTGTTCATATAAGCTTAGCAAGTGATACTATAATAGGTCGGGTTTCCCTGATTTTAAAAAAATCTCTAAAGTGGTGACTGGCGAAGACATCCACAACCATTACCACACCGTCGCCTCACTGCCGCCAACGTCAGGGCCGCTTTTTTATTTTTTACCCGGCGTTGCCCCGTCTCCGTCTCCGTCTGCACCTGCTCTGTTTTTTCTCCTATGTTTCTTTTTTCCTGTCGTCATCGAACTGGTAAGTTATCTTTCCTCTAGTTGTTTAAGATCATAAGCTGGATTGAGCCGAATTTGTTTTCCAAGTTTCGTGTTCTGAACTGAGTATTGACGGCGGGCTGATTTTTGGTTGTCAATGAAATTTCTGAGTTTAACTTTTTTGAATTGGATTACCCGCCCTTTCCCGTTTGTCTCATTGTTACCGTTACTTGAGGGAAACTTTGGAAATTACTATTTTGCATGCTGAGTATTGATTGTTGATTCGGGATGCTTTCGAAAGTTTTCCATGCCGTTGCCAATGTTGGTTACTCTTTGTTTCTTACCTATTGCTTACAAGGTGTTAAAATAAATGCCCAAATGAGTTTCTCATGCGTTTTTTTTTTTTTTTTTTTTTTTTTTTTTTTTTTTTTGTACCCATTGAATGATGTTTAATTGTTGACACTTTAATCATTGCACGATGCTATAAATTATTTTTCGTCCAAATTTTGCTTGGCGTCAGAATAAGGTAAATGCCAAAATTTTTCTGTTGACTGAGGCTGAATTATGGTTGAAATTTTTGGTTTCATCGTATCCATAATTTAGGTATGCGAGGATTTAAGATCTGTAATATCTATGTCGGATGGGACGGAAACATGGTAATGAGAGTCGACGATTACTTCTCGTGATTGTGTGCTGCTTTCCATCATAACCTTGACTCCTGAACACTAAAAGCACATTCAAAGCCCAACAAACTAGTTCAAACTTTGAAGATATTTGAGCGAATGCTGACTTCTGATATAAGCTCATGGACTCGCCTTCAGAATCACTACCTCACCAAAAAAATGCCCACGAAAGCATTAAGGGTGTTTCTCGAATTGATAATATCCAATTCTGCGAAACCTGATCAGCATTCCATTGTTGCAGCCCTTTCTGCCTGTGCCCGCAACAAGGACATAAGAAGTGGAGGGATAATTCACGGAATGGCATACAAGTATCTACAAGAACCTAGCCCAATTGTGGATAACGCATTAATCGATATGTATGGTAAAAACAAAAGAATTGACAAAGCTCAACATGTGTTCAGCAGGATCGATTTCAAGGATGTTGCTATATGGACTAGCTTGCTCAATGGATATCTTCTCAATGGGGATATAGAGACCGCTAAGCAAGTGTTCAATGAAATGCCTCAAAGAAACATTTTTTCTTGGACAGCAATGATTGTTGGGCATGTGCGCAACTCGAAACCAGCGGAGGCATTGGAATTGTTTCAATTAATGCAGCACGACAATGATGGACAACGTTGTGATCCGACTGCATTTACTGTAGTTGCTCTGCTTTCTGGTTGTGCTGATATTGGTGCCCTCAATTTGGGAAGTTCAATTCACGGGTACATTAACAAGCGCATGGGATTTGCTTCCAATGTTGCTATTAATAATGGGCTAATAGATATGTATGCAAAAAGTGGAAATTTGGAGTCAGCTGTGAGGCTATTCGATTCAATGAGGACAAGAGATTTATTTTCGTGGACAAGCATCATTTCTGGTTTGGCTCTAAATGGCAGTGGAAGGCGTGCGCTTGTGGTGTTCAGTGCAATGGAGGAATCCAGAATTGTTCCAAATGAAGTTACCTTTCTCTCAGTTTTGTTAGCTTGTAGCCATTCTGGGTTAGTGACTGAAGGGGAGAGACTGTTTCAAAGATTTGTATGCGATTATCGTGTTAAGCCCCAGATTCAGCATTATGGATGTATGGTGGATCTTTTCGTTCGAGCAGGATGCTTGGAGAAGGCCACGGAATTCATTGGGAGGATGCCGATGCAGGCAGATGCTGCGATATGGAAATCACTTCTGTATGGTGCTTGCTCGGGACACAATGGGATGTTAGAATTGGCTGAAGTGGCTGGAAAGAAAGCAATTGAACTCGATCCAGGGAATGATGCAGTGTATGTGCTTCTTTCGAGCATCTATCGGTCGAGGAAGAGGTGGAATGATGCTTCAAGAGTAATGCAGAGGATGAGAGATGGCAGAATCAAGAAGACACCAGGGTGCAGTTGGATTGAAGTGGATGGTGTTGTTTATGAGTTTCTCGCTGAAGGTTCCCCGCACCACACTAGTGACAGGAAGAATACTGATAATGACACAATAATGGTCGTGCTGAATTTGATTTTTGGACATTCGAATTTAGAGAATAACGGACGTGATAATGATATACTATTATTGGAGGTCGCAGCTGGAACAAGCCTTTGAGGACATGAAATGGCCAGCGTGGCTATGGATTACGTATTGGTACTATGGACAGACAGAGAGGCAATAGGCAGACATTGGGGTTGTATTTAGGTAATCACGGTGTGATTGTTTTTAGCTGCAGAAAGGTTGGAATATATGCTGATTGAATACATGCAGCTGCTAATTAAGGTTGTCACGGCTTCAATTCCTCTTTGCAACAAGTTGTTTACGATAATGTTAAACTTAACATAGTCGTATCAAAGCATAACTGAGGTGCATCTGTGCAGCTACAGATTGGAAGATTTCCACTGAAAGGAGAGTGGGATTTGGGGTTTTTTCTGGCAGTGCGGCCAATTTAACAAACAATTCCAAGGAAATTTAATTCATTCCTTGCTGCCTGCCTGCCTTCCACTTCCAGAACAAAAATTTATCAAGAATGGGTTGAGGGAGGGAGCTGCAGCCGTCTGCCCCTTCCGGAGGGACTAGGGAGCACCGGAACAAGGTTCAAAACTTGAAGTGTTTGGCCTTTCTATAGGAGATCGATCATATATGGAGTTCGCCTTGCCGACAATATGGTCATCGTTTGAAAAGAATTATATGTAATTTTGCATAATTATATATAGTTCTATTTAATACCTTATTTATTATAAACATTGACTCATAAAAATCTCCAGACTCTCAATATTGCTTTAAATGAATGAATTGTTTTAAAGCTAAAATGCATGCATTTATCAGGTCAAAACTAGGATTGTGGAAACCTTGAAGGCGGCTAAGTGTAGCTGTCATCCCGTTTTAAGAAAACGGTAGTCAAGAAGCACCAGCCACCAGGGAAAGGATATTCTCAGAAAGTCTCACACTGCAGATATGAATAGGTATGAGTCAGTACCTGTTTGATGTTACCCTTCCCATTGATCTCATCCCTGTTCGGTTGGCCTAACACTAGTTACGCCTTAATTAAATACACACTTATACTAGATGTTGTACTTATAATAATGTGTTTGTTCATTGTTGAGGATTCTGAGCTGACTTAACAGCTTTTTGTTAAGTAGAAGTATACTATTTGTTCACTTGCTTCAGCTTATTTGAGCTTTTCGAAGGATTGAAATGGATTAATCATTTCATACAAGTCTTGAAGTTTGACAGTATACATGGTGATCATCCCCCCACTGGCCACTCATTACTACTCATTGAGAAAGAAAATAAGTAGTACTTCTATATTTGTTGCTTACTGTTTATCACCATTTTTGTAGTGTGCAAGAAAGTTCCTATATTGGAGAAAAGGCTTGTAAGTGGATCTGATTACAAGAAAGTTGGAATTTGGGTCTAGTACAAGCTTATGCAAAGCACATGATCAAATTTACTATTCCCTCCGTTTTCTAAAAATTAAAACGGAATTACAATGCGCACGCAGTTTAATGCACATTTTAAACCATTAATAACTCAATTTCGGTACAAGTAGAAACTCTAAAAGTTTGATATTTAAAAACTACTGGACGAAGACGAATTTAACAAGATCCCACTTGGCTATATTTTAACTTTTATAACTATGATAAAATTTTAAGTCAATGTACGTGTGTGAATAGTGTCAAATTTCTAAATGTTACAACAATTGGAAAACGGAGTGAGTATTTATTACAAACTGGAACTCGCAACAGGCAAAAATTTATCAAATATTGCAAAAATGATCATAATCGCGGGTATACTGTAAATACTCATTGATGAACATAGAAAACTTTCATTGAAACATATCCATATCTTAACTTAATTCCACGGCCCAGTCCTTTCAAAAATCTAATCATACGACGTCTAAAAAGAATACAAATGGATATTGCCAAAAAGGTATACTAGTACTTTATTTGTAATTTGTACTCTCCTATACTAGTAAATACTAGTAGTGAATGGAATAATAGTGAAGATTCAATGTGTATTGAGAATAAATCCAGTGGATGCCTAACAATACACCTTATCAGCTAATTTAGGTTTTTGCTGTGGTCTGTAGCCTGTGGGACACTTGCACATTATGAGTCAATCCTTTTTTTTTTTTTTTTTTTTGTAAACATATTATGAGTCAATCTTTCATATTTGAATCTCCAACAAATGAAATAAAATAAAATAAAATAAAATGTTCAGTTTTTTTTTTTGTTTTTGTTTTTGTTTTTTTTTTTTAATATCCAAATTATATTTAAAGTATCCAATCTCTCATAGTACAACGTTTCAGTGCTATCTATATGTACCTTAATTATGCAAGCTATATAGTACTAATAATTACTCCATAATTTATTTACGGCCACGAGAAGAACAAGAAATGGAATAGATGGATGATCAAACTCATGAAATGAAAAGCACACCATGAGCCATAAATTAAAAAAAAAAAAATTAATTGAAAGTAAATAAAGTAGTCTGTAACCATTTAAACAAAAAATATTTAACCAAATTATCAATGCACTATGATACTTTTCTTTCGCTCGCCTCTTCAGGCTGTTTCACAAAAAAAAATGCACTATGATACTTTAATTATATATATATATATATATATAGTCCGTGGGAATGAAATTTTAACTAGTAGTCAAGTCTCCGACTGCAAACTTTCAAGTTGAGGTTCGATTCCTTGTTCCTCCATTTTTTCTTATAATTTATGTGACATAGACTCTCACTATCCTTTTACCAGTGTTTATAAATTGTTCAACAAAAGATATACTTCCTGTGTTCTCATTTAATTGAGTCATTGCATAGTATTAATTATTCATTGAGTAACTTTGATCAATTTTTTTAAACACAATTATATAAGAAAAAATATAGTCGAGTGATATCTTGTTAGATTCGCTAATCACGTAATTTTAGAATATCAAATTTTAATAATTGTTATTTATATATAGTATGAGTTATTACTGATAAAAAGTATTTATTGAATTACGTAAAATACAGAAATAGTGCAGTTATTTATAAAGAAAGGTAAGTATTATACTCATCCCAGGATTAAACGACACCATTAACTTGACAAAGCTTATACAGTTATACTTCCTCCGTTTTTATTTGATACGGAACGACAGTGCACGCAGTGTAGGCATATTTTAAATCATTAGTAACTCAAGTTCCGTACAAGTGAAAATTTTAAAAGTTCAATATTTTAAAACTACTCGATGAGACAAATATAACAAGATCCCAATTGACTATTTTAACTTATATAACTATGATAAAATTTTAAGTCAAAGTTAATGAATAATAATCAAAATCAATGGGGAAAATAAAAGAAACGATGAAGTACTATTTGCACATGGAAAAAATGCTTAAAATGTCCATTATCTTTTCAAAAAAGCCATTCTTTTTAAATTTTATTATCAAATTAGTCATCTACAAATGCTAATTATATCCGGATCAGTTCATTATTCACTAATTATGCCATAATTGCTGACGTGACAAGGGTTTAAATTTAAATCAGACACGTGAGCATAATATTAGTCATTTTCTTTTATCTTTTACCAATTCAGTCCTAAACTTTTATTTTGTTCCATTTAGTCCTCTACCCAAATCATTAATTTTTATATTAATCGGAGTCCAACCTTTCAAAATATTTCCTTTCAGCGCCAAATCCTTAAATTTTTATTATTATTAGTCCATTTTTCAAATAAATGTCCAACATGCTTCCGTAAATAAAATCAAAAACCAAACCTCATATATCGATTTAACAGCCTTGTGACAGGGTCTTTCCTACCTTATGACATATCAAGGTTTGGGTAAATGATTTTATTTTAATATTTTTTCAATAAAGTCAAGGCTTCCGGTATCCATATCATTTCAAAAATTAAAATTAAATAATTTATCCAAACCTTGCTACGTCTTAAGGTAGGAAACACAATAGTATTGTGATGATTGTTGCTAAAGAAAACCAGAATCGATGAACAATCGGTTGCAGTCGGGTGGTTGGAGGGAGTCCGTATAATCCTGGAGCTCCCAGTAACAAGACATTCAAACCGATGTATGAGGTTTGGTATTTGATTTTATTTATGGAAGCATGTTCGACCTTTATTTTAAAAATGGACTAATAATAATAAAAATTTAAGGATTTGGGGCTGAAAGTAAATAATTTGAAAGGTTGGAGTCCGATTAATATAAAAATGACTGATTTGGGTAGAAAACTAAATGGAACAAAACAAAATTTTAGGACTGAGTTGGTAAAAGATAAAAGAAAAATGACTAATATTATGCCCACGTGTCTGATTTAAATTTAAACACTTGTCACATCAGCAATTAGGGCATAATTAGTGAATAATGGACTGATCCGGATATAATTAACATTTATAGAGGACTAATTTTATAAACAAAAAAGGATGGATTTAACTTTTTTGAAAAATAATGGATATTTTAAGCCTTTTTTCCATTTGCCCAAAATAGGTATATGAACATTGAACGGCCTCTACCAAACGGCCTTTGTGTATGCAGAATTCTGCTTTGGGAGAAGCAACCCTTCCATGCCCATCCGATCCTCGAGGGATTAGTTTTAGGTCCAATAAGGCCTGGGGATACCCTGATATTCACTTAAAAACGGCCTCAATTTTTACCTGAGCCCCACACCAAGGATCTTCAAAAAAGTCGTCCATTAAAAACCGTTAAAACCGATCAGGGCGACCGGTTTTTACCACCCAATCACCATCAAACACGTGGCAATAGAAATAAAAATCCATACAACCTACAGCCCGGAGCAATTTTAGGGATTGGAATTTTCAAAAAAAAATCCTCCCTTCTCGATGGTTTCTTTGGACACTTTTTATCAAACTGCAAAGAAAAGGTAAACAAAATCTCGAATCGAAATTTGCTATGCAAGAAAACGTGTTATTATATACAGTATATATATACACTCAATAACACCACCGCCATCGTAGGCATAGAGAGAGTGGGTCGAGGAGTGAAAACGTGTGCCTTCCTTAATTCAGTTTCAAGGGAGAATTGGAGAAAGCCGTTCAGGATATCTTTTTGGATTCATACAGTGTATTTCTCTTATTAGGAAACTGTGTTTATACGATCACGATTTCTTTTATCCCTTTCCTAGTTTGCAACCCGTTTCGTTTTCGGTGAATCAAGTGCGAATCCTTGTGGCCCATTGCGAGAACACTCCAGAAATTTTGTTCGGTTTCGTGTTTCATCCTTTATAAATGCTTTTTGCCTCGTTATTTGGAAACCCATTCGTATTTCCCGTATAGATTTGTTTATTACAGTAAGTTTTCTTGATGGGTTTCTGGGTGGTTATTTTGAATTTTTGATCCTTAGTTATAGTTTTATCCGTTATTGATGTTTTGTTCATTTCTTCCACAATCTTGGGATTGTGATTTGATGAATTTTATTTTTTTAATTCAGAGGCTTCAACGAACTTTTCGCTACCATGGAGGACGAATACGAGAAATTAATCCGAAGGCTGAACCCTCCAAGGTATTTCTCCACCTAATTTTCCACCATAGATCATTCCTCTGTAAATGAGTGATATTGATTGGATTTAATGTATTGTTTGATTTGATTGATACAATTGCTTGAATTGCATATTGCCAGAGTTGTGATTGATAATGAATCTTGCAAGAATGCCACGGTCATTCAGGTACATTAATCTCTGATTCAGCTTAATCCTGATTTAATTTCTACAACCTCGCAATCGTGATGTGCTTTTGTTGTACCTCAGGTGGACAGTGCTAAGAGACAAGGGATTCTTCTTGAAGTCGTGCAAGTCCTTACGGATCTCAATCTTATGATAAAGAAAGCTTATATTTGCTCTGATGGCGGATGGTCCATGGATGGTGACTTTTGTTCCCTTTTCTTTTTGGCTTTTGGATTTTAATGGTTTAGGTTGAGTTTTATTGTTTTAGAGGGTGTTTGTGTATTGATTTTGTCTTTCATATTTTTGGTTATGCAGTTTTTAATGTGACTGACCACGATGGAAACAAGATAACAGATGAAGGCATTCTGGATTACATTCAGAAGGTGAGCTATTGTGTGGATTGTTGAAATCATTAAGGTTTGCAATGTTTGCTTGATACTCAATGGTGAAAGTGATTGTTTAAAATATAAATTTGTCCTTAAAAAAATACTTGTTGAATAAACTCTAATTATATTGTATTGTTGATTTTCGAAAGAAAGCACTCATGTGCACATAGTTGGCATGCGCACATAGTTGGCAGCGAAGATTTGATTTTTTATGAAGTTATATGGATGTTTTTCTCCACAAAGGGTCTGCCTCAGAACGCCTTTTGCGCCCAAAAGGTTAATTCAAGGGTCAAATCCAAATAGAAAAACTCACATGGTTTGGGATATTGCAAAGTTGTATATTTGGTTCTTAAGGTCCAAATTTTTGTTTTTTGAGAATTAGATGTTCTAACTTTATAACAACAGCTTTATGGATGAGTAACCTGAATGATTTAATGGTGTGATTTTGTTTTCACTTTTCAGTCGCTTGGTCCAGATTCTTGCTTCGCATCATCCTCCGTAAGATCAGTTGGGGTGACGTCCACCCTGAATCATACATCGATTGAGTTCATAGGCAGTGACAGACCAGGGTTGCTTTCTGAAGTGAGTGCTGTCCTAACGCACCAAAAATGTAATGTGGTGAATGCTGAGGTGTGGACACACAACACCCGGGCAGCAGCTGTAATGCAAGTGACCGATGAGGAGACAGGGGGTGCTATTTCTGATCGGGAAAGGCTTGCCTTGATCAAGCGCCTTCTGTGCAATGTGCTTAAGGGCAGCAACAAGTCTCAGGAAGCAAAAACCATGGTCTCTCATGGAGTCACTCACACCGACAGGAGGCTTCACCAAATGATGTTTGATGACCGTGATTATGAGAGGATGGATGATGATTTGTTGGATGAAAAAGAGAGGCCAGATGTGAGCCTTTCTAATTGGCATGATAAGGACTACTCAGTGATCATAATACGCTGCAAGAACAGGCCGAAACTTCTGTTTGATGTCGTTTGCACTCTGACGGATATGCAGTATGCCATTTTCCATGGAAATGTTGAGGCCCTTGGAGCAGAAGCTTATCAGGTGAATGCTCTTTGAAATCTAAATTTCTTCTGTTCAAATTCTGCTGGTGTCTTTGGAGTCGGAACTCTTTTTGATTGCATAATGTGGTCTAACAATATATCAATGTATTTTATGAAGGAATACTGCATAAGGCATGTTGATGGATCACCCGTGAAGTCTGAAGCTGAGCGAGAAAGGGTAATTCAATGTCTTGAAGCAGCCATACAAAGACGAGTGTGTGAAGTAAGAACTAAACAGACGTTTAATTTTTACTGCTTCAAATTTGATTACTCATTGGTTCTCTTCTGCATTTTCGCATAAATGAATGTTATCAAACAATTGACTGAATGCTTAGGCCATGGTTGATATATTTTTGCCAGAGTGCTTTTGGTACTGACTTAAGTAGTAAGATTACTGCTAAAGTATAAACTTGTCTTCGCATTATTAAGGTTGTCATGAACAGAAGTATGATGATGCTTAGGCGTAGTTTCTCAGCATTCGTTGCAAAATATTTGTTGTTCTTTCTCTTTTCATCCTGATCTTAGTCTTACTTATGTATGCTGTGGTAGATGCCATAGATTTTGACCATTTTGTTTTTGTTTGTTAATGGACAGGGCTTGAAGCTTGAACTTTGTGCCACAGACAGAGTAGGGCTGTTGTCGAATGTCACCAGGATCTTCCGTGAGAATAGCCTGACCGTAACCCGAGCAGAAGTATCAACAAGAGCAGGCAAAGCTGTCAACACATTCTATGTTCGCGATGCATCTGGATACGCGGTGGATCCAAAGATCATAGACTCAATTCGGCAAACAATAGGGCAGACGATACTCCGAGTAAAAGGAAACCCGCAAGAGTTCCCACAAGGGTCTCCAACCCGGTTTCTCTTTGGAGGGCTTTTTAAGTCGCGTTCTCTGCGTAATTCTGGGCGGGGTAGATCATATTCTTGAGTCACATGACATGACATTGTGTTGTACAGACTGAGACTAATCAACATCTAGTGCAATCGGGTGGGCATGGTGTCTCTGTGTGTGTATATATATTCTTTGCTGCTCGGTTTAGTGAGCTGAATCAATATACAGATAAGAGGTTACAGGTAGTTTATGAGTTCCATGTAGTAGTTTAGAAAGATTGGATCATTCTTCTTACAGAAGTAGTAATATGCTGTTCATCGTCTATGAGCTGTTGGGAAATACTACTTCCTCCGTTCTTGTTAATGTGATCCATTCTCCCTAAATAATTAATTGCACGAACGACATTTGATTTAATTTTATCTCAAATAAGATGTTCATGGATTTGTAAATTCGGAAGGACATTTTTTCCACAGAAGCTGAGGAAGTAGAATTATTTAGCTTTTCTATCCTATCAATTGCTTCCCATTTGAGTTCCCATACAAGAAAGAAAGAAGCATTAAAAGTTTACGTCATTTGTGTTATGTATATATTTGTATCTTAATATAATTTCTATATGAAATGTATCGGTGTATTTGTGAATATATATAACTAAAACAAAGAGAGAGTTGTAGTAGTAATAGACAGAGAATGGAAATTGTAGTGTTGTAAAGAGAGAGTGAGAGAGAACGTAATATAAGAAGTGTGATGAATTCTTTCTGAATCACACAAAAATATATATATCAGCCTATTTATAATACAATGTGCATGCCTTAATAAATGAGCAAGGTCAATATAGGTGGCGTAGGGGAGCAGCCTTTCTTTGACAATTGCCTGGCATCCAAATCTTTAAATGATTGTATAACACTCCCCATTTTGGATATCTTCTATATAAAGAATATGCCTCGTTAAAACTTTACTAGATAAAAACCCTCTGAAAAAAAATCTAGTGAAGGAAAAAGAGTACATGATTCTTATATGTTTGTTTTTCCCCCTGATTTAAACATCAGTTCAGGTTTTTTAGTTGGCGCATTCCGATACTTTTCATCAACTTCTCGAATGTGGCTGTTGGTAGTGCCTTGGTAAACAAATCTGCAAGATTATCAGCGGAACGGATTTGTTGTACATCTATTTCACCATTTTTCTGTAAATCATGAGTGAAGAAAAAATTTGGTGAAATATGTTTCGTTCTATCTCCTTTAATATACCCTTCCTTTAATTGAGCTATACAAGCTGCATTATCTTTGTATAAAATTGTTGGGGGTATCTTTTGTTTTGTACCTATGCAACAATTTTTTAATATATGGTGCATTAAAGATCGCAACCATACACATTCTCGACTGGCTTCATGGATTGCTAAAATTTCAACATGATTTGAGGAAGTAGCAGTCAAAGTCTGCTTCATTGATCTCAATGAAATCGCAGTACCACCACATCTAAAAACATAGCCAGTTTGAGATTTGGCTTTATGTGGATCTGATAAATATCCAGCATCAGCAAAGCCGATTATTTCATGTCGAGAATCATTTGGGTAAAATAACCCAAGATCAATAGTTCCTTGGAGATAGCGAAATATATGTTTAATTCCATTCCAATGCCGTTTTGTAGGAGATGAACTGAATCTCGCTAATAAATTTACTGCAAATGATATATCTGGTCTAGTGCAGTTTGCGAGATACATTAAAGCACCTCCGACACTTAAATATGGGACCTCTGGTCCAAGAATTTGTTCACCTTCCTCTTGTGGTCTAAACGGATCATTTTTTATATCAAGTGACCTTACGACCATTGGAGTACTCAATGGATGTGCTTTATCAATATAAAATCGCTTTAATACTCTCTGAGTATAAGCTGTCTGATGGACAAAAGTTCCATTTTTTAAGTATTCAATTTGTAGACCAAGACATGATTTGGTTTTACCAAAATCTTTGATTTCAAACTCTTTTTTCAAGTATTCAACAGCCTTTTGGAGCTCCTCTGGAGTTTCCAATTAAGTTGAGATCATCAACATAAACTGCAATTATTACAAACTCTTGTCCATTTTTCTTAATGAAAATACATGGACAGATTGGGTCATTTGTATAACCCTCTTGTACCAATGACTCACTGAGTCGGTTATACCACATTCGCCCAGATTGTTTCAATCCATATAAGGATTTTTGTAATTTGATGGAATACATATGTTTAGGATTTGATTCATATGTCTTTGACATTTTTAATCCCTCTGGGACCTTCATATAGATATCCGCATCTAAATTTGCTTATAGATATGCAGTAATAACATCCATTAATCTCATTTCAAGATTTTGATGGACTGCTAAACTGATAAGATATCTAAATATTATTCCATCCATTATAGGTTAATATGTTTCATCATAATCAAATCCGGGTCTCTGTGAGAACCCTTGGGCGACTAGTCTCGATTTGTATCTGACAATTTCATTTTTGTCATTTCTTTTTCTTACAAAAACCCATCTGTATCCGACTGGCTTTATATTCGTCTAGCCAGGGAATCTAATTCAGATTGGATTGCATCTTTCCATTTTGGCCAATCTTTTCTTTTCCGACATTCATCCACCGATTTTGGTTCATGATCCTCGTCATCATTTATGATGTCAAGTGCTATGTGGTACGAGAATACATTATCTATGATAATTGCATCTCGATTCCAAACATTTCTGCTTGTGACAAAATTGATTGATATTTCATTATTTTTAATTTCCTGCTCCTCTGGAGCTGCAAGTTCCTGCTCCTCTGGAGCTATTTTCTCTTCAAGAGCTTCTTTTTCCTCTGGAATATTTTCTGTAATTTTGTCACTTTCAATGATTTGTGATCCTCTTTTATTTCGAGGATTTTTATCTTTGGAACCTGGTGGTCTACCATGCTTCAAGCGTGCAGTAGATTCATCTTTAGCACTTGTAATTGGTCCATCTGGGACATTAATTTTGATTGGAACATTTGCTACCAGTATAAGAGATTTTGTTACTCTTTTTGAGTCGCATAATGCGTCCGGCAACTGATTTGCAATATTCTGCAAATGTACAATTCTTTGTACTTCTAGTTCGCAATTATTTGTACGAGGATCAAAGAAATCTAACGGTGTTTTTCAGTTGATTTCTTTTTCTTTCTTTGGTTGATTTTGATCTCCCCCTAATGTCGGGAAATGAGATTCGTCGAAATGACAATCTTTGAATTTCACAGTAAATAAATCACCAGTTAATGGTTCGAGATATCGAATAATCGATGGTGATTCATACCCGACATATATTCCCAGTCTACGTTGGGGACCCATCTTTGTGCGCTGAGGCGGTGCAATCGGGACATATACCGCGCAACCAAATATTCTGGATGGGATATATTGGGTTCATGCCCAAATGTTAATTGTATAAGGGAGTATTCATGATAATGTGTCAGTCTTATCCGCACCAATTTTGTTGCATGTAATATTGCATGCCCCCAAGCTGTCAATGGCAATGCAGATCTCATTAATAATGGTCTGGCAATTAATTGTAAATGCTTTATAAGCGAATCAGCAAGTCCATTATGTGTATGGACATGAGCAACGGGATGCTCAACCGTTATGCCTATTGACATGCACTATTCATCAAACCTCTAGGATGAATATTCACCAGCATTATCCAATCGGACATTTTTTATTGTATAATCAGGGAACTGTGCTCGTAATTTAATCAATTGAGCAAGTAACTTTGCAAACGCATGGTTGCGAGATGATAGCAATGTTACATTGGACCATCGTGTTGATGCATCAATTAGCACCATAAAATATTTAAATGGTCCACATGGTGAATCCATAGGTCCACATATATCGCCCTGAATTCTTTCAAGAAAAATATGGCTTTTAGTACCCACTTTTGTTGGTGAATGTTTGGAAATCAATTTTCCTTGGGAGCAAGCAACACATATATAATCATTATGTTGCAGCAATTTTGGTCCCTTTAATGAATGGCCATGACTATTTGTAATAATTCTTCTCATCATCGTAGAGCCAGGATGGCCTAGGCGATCATGCCATATCATATATTCATCATTAACCCTATGGCTTCCAATAGACCTCTGGTCTATTTTGGGATGATATAAATTAGTGGGCCTCTGTCCGTCAATAAACCTCTGGTTTATTTGGGGAATATTAGACCTGTGGTCTAAGTGATAATTTTCAGTTGTATTTATCTTTGTAAAATACAATCCAGATGACAGAGTTGGTAATTTTTCCAATATATATTTCTTACCATGAGTGATATTTGTAATTAATAAATATTCGACATTCTCTGAAGTCGATGTCTCGAGATGATACCCATTTTCTCGGATATCTTTAAAACTTAATAAATTTCTTTGAGACTTGGGAGATAGGAGTGCATTTTTCACAATTAATTTTGTTCCCTCTGAGAAAATAAGGTTGGCTGTGCCAATTCATTGTATAATATTTGCACTACCACATATTGTGTTTATGCTTGTATCTCCCATTTTTAAATTGGAAAAATACCTTATGTCTTTTAGTATCGTGTGCGTTGAAGCACTCTCAATAAGATATATATTATCACTTTTATAATTCCCCATTTTGCTGTAATTAAAATAAGATATCATTAATATTAAAACAAGATTTAACATAAGTGAAATATTACAATATAGAGACAATAATATTGCACACATACAAAAGTAAAGACAGATACAGAAGTTCAAAGCGTAATGAAAATAATAATACAACATAACAATTAAACCCAATCATTATATAAATCATCAAATTGAAATTCTGGGATATAGGGCATATTCTCTTCAGAATTCATTCTGTCAACATGGTTTGTTTCAACCACCCTTTTTCCTTTCTCCCTCTGGAAGTCTTGGTAGAGTTTTACCCAATGATCTCTGGTATTACAATTTTTGTACCAGTGCCCTTTTAGGCCACAAATATCGCATTTGGCTTCTTCATAACTCTGTTTTTGGACATCACCTCTGGTGTTGCACTGATTCTGATTACGTGTGTCTGTCGGGGGCCTAATATAAACATTGTTGCGGAAATGATTTTTCCCACGGCCTCAGTTATATCCACGACCACGAGGTCTCTGACCTCGGCCACGACCACGACCACGACCACGACCACGACTAGAAGATTCAGTCACATGTGCCTCTGGCAATGGACTACTGCCAGTTGGTCTCATTTCATGATTTTTTTAATAATAAATCATTATTCTTTTCAGCAAATAACAAAAATGTAATCAGATCAGAATATTCAGTGAAACCATTTGCTCGGTATTGTTGCGCTAATACCGAATTGGAGGGGTAGAATGTAGAGAATGTCTTCTCTATCATTTCTTTATCAGTAACTGTTTCACCGCACAGTCTTAATTGTGATACAATATTAAACATAGCAGAATTGTAATCATTTACTGATTTAAAATCCTGGAATCGTAAGTGTAACCAGACATACTGGGCTCGAGGGAGATTAATTGATCTTAAATGATCATATCCCTTTTTTAAGTTCTCCCAGAGTTCAATAGGGTCTCTGACCGTTAAATACTGTGTTTTCAATCCTTCATCAAGATGATGACGGATGAAAATCATAGCTTTCGCACGGTCTTGGCTTCAAGCCTGATTGTCTTTTTCAATTGTTTTTTCTAGACCCATAGATTGCAAATGAATTTCGACATCCATTTTCCAAGATAAATAATTATCTCCAGATACTATCAGTGGTCTGAAATCCTGCTTTGCCAAGTTAGCCATAATAGAATTATTAAAATACAAAGATTAAATATTTCCTCAAAGGAAATTCTGACAGAGCTCCGTTGGTGGCTCGTGCTGATAACGTATTATGTATATATTTGTATCTTTATATAATTTCTATATGAAATGTATCGGTGTATTCGTGAATATATATAACTAAAACAAAGAGATAATTGTAGTAGTAATGGACAGAGAATGGAAATTGTAGTGTTGTAAAGAGAGAGTGAGAGAGAACGCAATATAAGAAGTCTGATGAATTCTTTCTGAATCACACAAAAATATATGTACATCAGCCTATTTATAATATAATGTGGATGCCTTAATAAATGAGTAAAGTCAATATAAGTGGCGTAGGGGAGCAACCTTTCTTTGAAAATTACCTGGCATCCAAATCTTTAAACGATTGTATAACAATTTGCAAGTATTTACATTAATATACTCCCTTTTTTAATTCAATAAAATGTCCATCTTTCATTTTTAGAGTTTATAATAACTAATATTTTTTAGGCCAGTACAAAGAGCCATTTCCGTTTTTAGGCCATCAATTGTTATTATGATTTTCGGCCATCACAGGCCATTTGGGCCGAATTTATAGCCAATTTGACCAAGTCAATGCCCCAACGGGCCGCGTGTGTTGCACTCTCCACGCGATGGCCTAATTGTGAAAATAATCTCCTTCTAATGGCTAATTTTCGTTTTTTTTTTTTTTTGCGTAATTGATACTCCATCCCATTATTTATGTCTTATTTTCCTTTTTATCCACCCTAACAATTTTCTATCAGTTTCATTATACAAAATACTACTCCCTCCGTCCCATTACAAATGTCCTACTTACTATTTTTGGATGTCCCATTACAAATGTCTTCTTTATAGAAATAGAAATAATTTTCCCCTCCAACAACTATGTGGACCCAATCATATACTTACAAATCAACTCTACCTTAATTCTCGTGCCCAACAGTAACAAGACACTTGAGGTGTAACGAAGGGACTATTATTGTATATAATAGTCACTACAAGAAAATTCGCGTTTACCGACCGAAAAATACGGTTGGTAACCCCGGGATACGGGTCGTTTCGGGGCTTACCGACCGCAAGTGTCGGTCGGTAATATCTCGGTAGGTATTTTTCCCCGACCAAAAAAATTTGCCGTCGGGACCTTGCCAACCGCATTGCCGACCGAACGGTGGTCGGTAAATTTCCCGATTGAAATACCGACTGCACGTGCGGTCGGTACTATCTGGTCCCAAAAGGTCCCGGGAAAGTTTACTGACCGAATTACCGACCGCAATCTCTTTTATGAAAAAAAATGTGCCCAGGAGGACTCGAACCGCCCACCCCAACATCAACCAACATCAACCCTAACCAACTTGGCTAGCTCTTTAGTCCATCAACTATGGTCTGCCAAGTGTCCTATATATTATACCTTTCAAATATGTTGAAAGATTTTGTTGAGGAGAGGCCTCGAACCCAAGTAAGTCAGAGTCTCTCACTCACGCATGCCATCTGTGCACTTCATGTTTCATGTCATCATATGAAATATTTTTTATATAACGTATTTATATACATATATACATATAAATATGTAAACAACTAAACTAAATTAAAATATAAAATAAAAACTAAAACTATATTAATTAAATAATAAAAAAATCATTAATTAAATGAAATATAGAATAAAATAAGTTATGAAATTCAGTAATTAAATTATAAATTAATAAATAAATAAATAATTAAAATAATTAAGAAAATAATTCATAAAATATAAAATATAAAAAAATAAAGGGAAAAGTTTTACAGACTGCAATTTCGGTCGGTAATGCGGTCGGTAGAATATATTTTTTTTTAAAAAAATAATAATTTTTTTAAAATAATTTTTTGAAAAAAATAATAAAAAAATTAAAAATACTTGCTACCGCATTTGTGGTCGGTAATTTAAAAAATAATTAAAAAAATTGAAAAAATACTTGCGACCGCAATTGCGGTCGTTAATACGGTCGGTGATACCGACCACCCCGTGGTGGTCGGTGCAGTGGTTGCCAAGATAGCCGGGGCCCAATAACGACTCAAAATTACCGACTACCGTATGCTGTCGGTAAATCCGACCCGCACACTAGTGGTCGGTGATTGCGGTCGGTAATCCTGAAATTTCTTGTAGTGAGTAGGTTGTAATCGAAGCGAATCGAATCGAATAGTACAATATTTTGCTTTGATTTGATAAGCTTTTCGAATATTATCGAATCAAATCGAGTTATACTATAAGATAATTTAATATTTAATAAAATTAATTTTAATTATTGAACTTAAATATTTAGTTCGATTTATAGTTCAAATTTAATATTTTAATATGATATATAAATTTTTTTGTATTAATTAGTAAATATATTCATTAAAATTAAAATTTTAAATTATTTAGCAAAATTAATTTATATATAATTTAATAAAAATTTGAATATCGAATCGAATCAAATATTAATTAATCGAATATAAAAATTTTGAATAATTTCGAATCGAACCAAAATTATTTGATTTGTTTACAACCCTGCTAAATAGTACTCCCTCCGTCCCACGAAGTTTGACACTTATTCCTTTTTTGGGTGTCCCACGAAGTTTGACACCTTTCTGGTTTTAGATAAATTAAATTAATATGAGTTTGATTAGAATTTTAATTATTATCAAATTCCATTAAAAGTAATCACTTTTACTATTCTGCACAAATTCCAATACAATTTTACTTTTCTACACAAATTTCCCTGTATTTCTTTAATTCTTAATATTCAAAATTGGTACATATAAAAATTAAATAAAATATATATTCCAAAACTACAAGATTAGACATTCTAACAAGACCAAATTGATTATTTTTCTCTAATTATATCATTACGATAATATTAAGTCAGAATTAAATAAAAAACAGTATCAAATTTTATTAGAATCTTAAATACAAACACTCACACTACTTTAATTATTAAACCCCACCTAAATTATCGTGACCAAAAGAAACGCGTAAAACTTCGCGGGAGACGAGTATGAGTGGAGTGCACAACTCTGATGGAGCATTATTGCTATCTTGGACTAGTCAAACAATTACATGTGCAGTAACAATCAATCTTTTTCATACAAAGACTAGAGTCTACAGTGAATCAGTGATAGAGACAGCAGACAGCCCAATGCCCCACCCAACCATGACCCACTATTGTACTAGTACATTCTTGTTCGACACAGGATAGGAATTTGGAACATCACCCACCCACCACCCCCCATTTCTCACTACACATCCTCTTCAACCTTCCACCACCCCCAACCCCCCTCAAAACCCTAAATCCCTCCCCCATTTCAGTTCCCATGGGCGCCAATTACAACAGCAGCGACACTCGTACAGACCACATTGTACTCATCACAACCCTAACGCTCGCATCTCTAGCCCTCACTTCACTCTTCCTCACCTTCCTCTACTATTGCTACCTCAATCACAAACTCTCCTCCAGATCCAAACCCCAGCAGAAACGAATCCACTCATCATCCAAAGCACCACCCACCACCTCCTTTTCCAACATCCAAATCTCCACCGAAAAAGGGCTTCAAGTCTTCACCTTCAAGCAGCTCCATTCCGCCACCGGAGGGTTCGGAAAATCGAACGTCATAGGGCAAGGCGCCTTCGGATTGGTCTACCGTGGAGTGCTGCACAATGGGAGGAAAGTTGCGGTGAAGTTAATGGATCAAGCTGGAAGACAAGGGGAAGATGAATTCAAAGCGGAGGTGGAATTACTGGGCCGCCTTTCTTCCCCGTATTTGCTGTCGCTGGTCGGATTTTGCTCGGAGAGCAACCGGAAATTGCTGGTGTATGAGTTCATGGCCAATGGGGGTCTGCAGGAGCATCTGTACCCCATCGATGGCTGCAGGATTTCGTCCTGTTTGAACTGGGAGACTCGATTGAGGATCGCTCTGGAGGCGGCGAAAGGGCTGGAATATCTCCACGAGCACGTCGATCCTCCCGTGATTCATCGCGATTTCAAAAGCAGCAACATTCTTCTGGACGGGAATTTCCACGCGAAGGTGTCGGATTTCGGACTGGCCAAGATCGGGTCGGAGAAGGCGGGGGGGCACGTGTCGACGCGCGTGTTGGGGACGCAAGGGTATGTGGCGCCGGAGTATGCTCTGACGGGGCATCTGACGACGAAGTCGGATGTGTACAGCTATGGAGTGGTGCTCCTGGAGCTGCTGACGGGGCGGGTGCCGGTGGATATGAAGAGGCCGGCCGGGGAAGGGGTTTTGGTGTCGTGGGCGTTGCCGCAGCTGACGGATAGGGAGAAGGTGGGGGGGATCATTGATCCGGCGCTGGAGGGGCGGTTTCCGGTAAAGGAGGTGATTCAGGTGGCGGCGATAGCGGCGATGTGCGTGCAGGAGGAGGCGGATTACCGGCCGTTGATGGCGGATGTGGTGCAGTCACTGGTGCCGTTGCTCAAGCATTATTCTTGTCGAGCTGGGTCGGTTTCGAATCCGAACCGGAAGCCGAAGCCGGTCCTGAGTTCTGATGTAATCCATGATTGAGTACTTTGATAGGGAGGGATATCCCAAAATATTTTGATTGCCAATTTGGCATTATATTGCACGTGATAAGTTTGGGGGACCTGGGGGCTTCACTATTAATTTATTAGTATTTGCTTTTGAGTTTTGAATGGAGAGTCCCACAACTACAACATTGTTGAAAGCACCGTAATTACTTCGAAATTTTAAGTTGAAAAAGAAGTGCGAATTGACTAAAGAATAGGAGTATAATGGAAAGAGGTAGAGTATAATGGCGAAACTAAGATTTTTTTTAAGGAGGGGCTCATTTCCACTAAAAAAATTTATCACGAAATATAAACACAAAAACCAAGAATAAACTATAGGATATTGTTCAGTACAAAATGAGAATATAAATCAATAGTTAAAAAATCTCACCAACAGTAATTTACTTGAGTAGATTGGGATTCAAGTTCTTAAGCAATGTTTAGGATTTGAATTTTGTGTATGCAAAAAAATTACTTTGGAAAGGTTAAAAAAATCCCAAAAATGAAGATTTTTTTTTCCATTATCATATCACTAAACTGTATACATTTAGGCTATAGAACAAAAATCATGAAGGGGCCCAAGCCACTCCTTTAGTAGCCATGGTTTCGCCCTTGGGTAAACCATCAATGAGTAGTGACCAACCAGGGTCCAAGTACTTCCTACACTATTTCACGCAATTTAATTTATATTTTAAATCATTAAAAATTAATTGATTAGACGAATTATAAAAATTTAATATTTAAAAATTGCGTGATTATTAGACAATTGCGTGATTATTTAAAAATTTAATATTTAGACACAATCCAAAATTATAAAAATTTAATATTTAAAAATTGCGTGATTAGACGAATTTAACATCTCATTTGACTATATTTTTCATATGTAACTATATTAAAAATTTTGATTAAAATTACTTAATGAATAGTAATCACTATGCAAATTGAACAGATATTAAAGAAGGGAGGAAGTATTTTTTAATGTTGTTCATACCCACAACAAGTATATTATAGGTTGGATATCAAAAGAATCAACCAAGCCTATATTTTTATAAGAAAATCTTCAGAGGTGGTGTCTATTAGACAAATCCTGGAAAAAAGGCCAAATATATCCGTTTTATTTTAAAAATAGTCAAATCTATCCTTTTTTTATTTTATTACCGAATTTATCCTCTACATATGCTAATTATATCCGAAAATATCCTAAATTCACTAATCGTGGAATGGCTGCTGACATGGCAATAAATTAACTTAAACCCTACACGCTTGATGGGATTTGAAGTGTCTCTCAATTAGGGCTGGAGAAAAATACCGAGTATACCGCATACCGCACATACCGTATCGAAAAAAGAAATATCGAAATTTTCGGTGTACCGTAATTTTCGGTACGGTATCATACCGAAAAAATTCTCCGTACCGTATACCTTACCAAACTTTACGGTATGAAAATGTTCATACCGTTGCCGTAGCGAACATTTCGATATACCGATCTTCGGTATCGGTATACCGAAAGTTTCGGTATGAAATATTTCCATACCGTTTCCATACCGACATTCCGGTAAGTTCGGTATATACCGCTATACCGAACATTCAGTACATACCGACATACCGCATCGCGGTATATACCGACATAACGAACATTCACTAGATACCGACATACCGGTATTGCGGTATATACCGGCATACCGAATTTTCGCTATATACCAACATATCGATATTACGGTATATAACGGTATCGCGGTATATACCGATACCGTGGTATATACCAAAGTTCGGTACGGTAGCGGTATACCGCGGTATCAAAAAATTTATACCGTTACCGTACCGAAATCTTACGGTACGGTATGATACCATACCGAAAATTACGGTATACCGAAAAATTCAATATTTTCGGTATTTTTTCGATACGGTATGTGCGGTATGCAGTATATTCGGTATTTTTCCCCAGCCCTAATTGAGACACACTTCAAATTCGATCCAGCGTGTAGGGTTTAAGTTAATTTATTGCCACGTCAGCAGGCATTCCACGATTAGTGAATTTAGGATATTTTCGAATATAATTAGCATATGTAGAGGATAAATTCGGTAATAAAATAGAAAAATGATAGATTTGGCTTTTTTTTTTTAAAAACAAAACGGATATATTTGGCCTTTTTTTCCGACAAGTCCTCATTAAGTCCAGCCAAATACTACTACTTACTATTGGGTGATGCATGAGGAGAGTCATCAGCAGCAATAAAGGAACGGCTACTTTCTAATAAAACCTCAACTGGGACAGGTAACAGCAGGGGGGTATGTGTGTAGACTGTAGTAGTAGTAATATGCAAAGTGTGATCATGGATCTTACTACTACTACTACTTTAGGTTGTTATTATTAATAGTAGTAATTAAGAATCAAAGAAAAATATACTATGGTTTAGGGAATTGAATGCATTTCAAGAAAGGACATTGCCCCATGTGCTATAGGTGCATTGGGAACACTGTCTCTGTCAAATTTACCTTTTTTTTAGGGTTTGTTGCTTTATGAAGTAGTATAAAAAAGACAATGCACGGATTCCATTGATCACATGATGAAAGGATTTAAAATCTTATTACTGAGTTTGCAGTAGAATTGCACATGAGGGTTGGATGAATCATGAAAAGACCCTAATCCTTATCATTAATTACATAAATTAGTGATAATTTTGATATGATTGAATATAAAGTGGTAGTAGCTTTATTTATTTGATTTCCATCTTTTTTTTGGGTAAGCATTTGATTTCCATCTGATCCTATTACCTAGATATACTATTGTGCTTCCAAACTTCGACAGGGGCCATACCCAGGCTGGAGTTATATGTTCCCATCAATACAATAAAAAAAACAGACAGCCCCCCACATGCCACAGCTTATATTGTTTCCCCGGGCCTGCCAAAAAGGTTTGTCCACTCAAAATACCAATTGTCACACTTATCATATCAATTTACAAAATCATCTCAAGAGGAGGAGCATTATTATCGACATCCAATGGACAGAGAGTTTCCAGGTTTCCAACCCTTCGTCAGGGATGAATATATGGCCCCTCGAAGACCCCTCCTGAGCAGCCGCCGCCTGCAAAGCCGAGCCCCGCGACCTCTGCAGCTTGACCCCGAATGCGGAGCTGTATTAAGAAGACCAAATGGATGTAATAATAAAGACTCCTCGTCGTCGCCATTGTCATCGACAACAGCAGCATCAGCATCATCATCAGGACAGCCTGCATCTGCGGCTGCACTTGGCTCTTACATAGTATCTAGTAAAGATCCGATCCCACTTTTGTCCCCTCTTGTGTTGCCTTCGATGTTGGAATCTCCCGTGATCCAGCCGGAATCCTTGGCCAGGTCCCGTTGACAGTTTCCTTGCGTATGAGAACGACTTCTTTTTTTTTTTTATTATTTATTTTTATTCTTTTCTTTCTTTTTCATCCTTATATAATAACCATATTGTACATTTTGCCTTTTTTTTCTTTTTTGGGTTTAAAAATTACCATGTGAAAAACAAATCCACACATTAAAAGCCCTTAATTAGCTGCTTTTTCAAGAAATTGTAGTATTTGTCTTATGTAGTTTGGTCTCTATCTTTTCATCAATAATATATGAGTTGCTTTGTGGATTGATTACAGGGAACTTCTTTGATTTTTTCATACTTATTTTACAATGGGTATTGTGGAATTTATCCTCAAATAAATAATCTTTTGAGGAGTTAAGCTTTATTTATTTGTTTACTCCTATTTTTTAAGGTTAAATTTCAATAAAAAATGTTTAAATTGGAGATTGGGGCTTGATAAGAAGCTAAGTCTACCCTTTCCAACATTATGGTTCAAATTTTGTGTTCGAACCTTCATCCTTAATTAATCCCTCTCTTACCAAAAATGAAAATGAAAATGTTTAAACTTTAATAATGATTCAACATGATCACAACTTAATTTTTTTTTGGGTCTACCTATTGGATTCGATTGCTAAACAACTAGTAATAAATTTGGTTGCAAATTCAATCACCAACCTAGTTAATTAGCGACCGAATTCTAAAGTATATCTACCAAATTATTCAATCAAGATAAATAGAAAATTTTTGTAGTGTATATGTCGATATTTTATTCTCATTATTTTGAAGTATATCTATTATCTACATGCCATCTTCTACACGGTTTGAAGAATAACCTGCACACCATTCATGGGTCGTGTGGTGAGGATGTTAATTGGAGCATGAACATAAGTAGATGCCAAAGTGAACTTGAATCGTTGGAGGATCATCGACACGGCGATTTTCACTTCATTGCCTGCAAAGTTCAGTCCAACACACGTTCTTGGGCCGTAGCCAAAGGGCACGAAGGCCATCGGGTTGTTCCTGGTGGCCGTTGCTATCCCATCCACAAACCTCTCCGGTTTGAAGAGGTGAGCGTCGTTTCCCCATATTTTCGTGTTCCTGTGAAGGCTTAGTGTTGGGATGTGCAGCTCCATGTTGGCCGGGAACTCGTATTTCCCCACCCTCGTCTTTCTTGCAACTCTTCTTACAAGACTTGCAGCTGGGCTATATAGCCTCAAAACTTCATTAATGATCATGCTCACCTAATAAAAATGAAATACACGCAAAAAAAAAAAGATCAATACTTTTTAGAAAATCTGGCTCTGATACTATGTTAGAAGATCGAGAGTTTTTTAGAAGTTAAAACCGTTAAAGGTTTAGAATTTACTATTTTAAGTTTAGAAAGGCCTTCAGGGGTTGGGTGGCCTTGTCCGAACGTCTCGAGGACTTCATCCCTTGCCTTTTCTTGCCAATCCGTGTGGATTGCCAAGAGGAGACAAGTCCAGGACAATAAGCTACTTGTCGTCTCATGTCCGGCCAGAAAGAACACCTTGCATTCATCGATGACATTCTCCACTGATATCCGATTTCCCTCATCCGAATCAAGGTGGTGAACTCCCAAAAGCAATCCCAAAAAATCATTCCCAAAATTTTGGGTTTCCCCTGTCTTCACCTTGTCTTCTCTCTTCCTCACTATCGCCATCACAGACTCACGTACGTAGCGACTGCTCAATCTTGTCCGCCTCAACCTCATCCTCCGACTTCCATACTTTGCTGCATTGTGAATGAAAATTTTGCCACATTGTGAATTCTAGTGTTCACTATATAAGGTTGGTTGAATATGTTGCAACAGTGAAATGGATAGGTATTAGGGAAGCATGCAGTGATTACTCGATCCCTATGGGCCGGACCCTGTCAGCGGTTTTGAAGATGAGAAGGCCGAGTTTTGTGAGCATGTCAAAAATGTTCTTGCCTTCCAAATAACTGCTGCCAAAGGCTGTTCTTGAGATCACTTCTGAGCTCAGAATTCTGAACTCTTGGGAAATCTCTAACTCCTTTCCTACATAGTGTTCCCAGTTTTTCAGCATTTGTTCAGCACTTGCAATCATTGCTGGAATCATTCCCTGGAAAACGAAAATAATTGTTTGAAAACTGAAGAAACGGTGACAAAGATAAAGCTTGAAAACAACAGAAACACTCAGGTAAACAAATGAGACACTATTTTTAGTAGTTGAATTTCTGTGATTTATGTGGGAATGGGATGGTAGCGACACCACTTATTGCCAATTGATTTTGAGTTGGAACATCTTGTCCGTTGTTTAACGCGCTACCTTTAAGCTTTCTGCATAAAATGCTTGGTTAGCCAATTTCCTGAGCTTCATCCACTTGGTTCCTTCTGCCATCACAAGTCCATCTCCCAACAGGTTCTTTGCTGGTCCACGAACTTTGATCTTGGGGAAGGCGCCTTCCTTGTTCGTCAGTATTTCCTTGGCCAGCTCTGGTTCGGTGATCACTAGGTGAGGTTGAGGGCCACTCCATGTAAGAAAATTCTTCCCTGTTCTTAGAGGAAATATATGTCAAGATTTTTTCCAAGCCAAACACAAAACAGAAGCTGGAAACAATGCGATAGTACTCAATACCGTATAAATTCATCCATGTGTAGAAAGTGGGCTGCACTCTGGCGAATATGTCGTGGGACAGCTCCACTGGAATCTTCATCGCTTCCTGTTTTATTCTCATGCTTTCTTTGGTGCTCCCGTGGAAGATTCTGTACGTAGGCCCTGTTATCCCCTGTGATCGCATCATGGACTGCACGCGGAGGGGGATCCATATCAGCTTGTGAATGAATCTCAGAAGAATGAGCGCGACAAGGGACACAAGGAAGGAGAGAGCCATGGTGTTTGTTAATGATCACAAAACTTAAAAGGACTTATTATTTGAAGATGCATAGACAACAAGAATTTGAAGTTGTAAGGACGCATTGATGATGGAAACAATGCTGCTTTGATTTTCATCTGCAGATGGAGTTAAGACAGGCCTTGTTGTACAAGTAATTGTTACAAACTAGGATCGGGCATGATACGGTAGGCTTGATCTTGGCTGTCGTGTAGCTGACAAGAAGAAATGCATAAGGAAAAGGACATGAATGATTTATTAATTGAGGTTTTTCTTGTTAAAAACTACCCAACATGTAGGAATGCGGAATGCAGGACTGATTTGTTCCTTTTGATGCTGACAAGCTGGAAAAGTGACAATATGTCATGCATGACATAGGGTTTATAGCCTAGAATTATTGGATCAACAGAGGAATGAGACGAACCAAATAGAACCCCAATTAAGAAGGGATTAAAATGATCGCTGGGTTGGTTAGGGTATTAGTTAGGTTTGCTACAAGAGAAGTTAATTAGGGATTAAAGGCTTCATGGGCACACGCCCAAGGCAGTCCAGCAGCAGCATCATGTTCTTCCAAGTAGCGACGAACACTAGTAGTATGAGATATGAGTTCGGAAACCTTGTATAAGCCGCTACATGATTAGATCATCCTAACTAATTCATATTCATACAAACATCTTTATGTTTACGTTAGTATTATAGGATTAATTTATTAAATATACTAGGGAATAAATGCATATACCTTGTGCGGCTGTGATTAAGTAAAATAAAGAGTACTCCTACTTATTAAGTTAATAAAATAATAAAATATGATTACATGACTGTAAAATAAAAAAGTTGCCCAATACTTTATCGCTTATTGGATTTCATCATCTTGTGCACCAGATGACGAACAAGACTTGAATGGCAAATTTTATAGTGATATTATTTTAGGAAATTGGCGAAAGGTGTTCCTCGAGTCCATCCTACAAACGATGAAGAATGATGGGGACTCCATATTGAGGAGTGACCAAGAGCAATTGGTAAGGGGAGTGGACATATCTGGGGGACAGTTCAAATCGATAACGCTGTAAGATCATCACCAGAACTATCTTGATCTCATTCATTGCAAAGTTTGAACCCACACACACTCGAGGCCCATAACTAAACGGGAGGAATGTCACGAGAAGTCCCATTTGTCGCCTTCGCCAACCCTTCAGAAAACCGCTTTGGATTGAAGAGGAGCGCGTCGTCCCCCCATATTTTGGGGTTCCTGTGGAGAGCCATCGGCGGGATGTTCACCTCTATGTTCGCAGGAGGCTCGTATTTCCCCAGTTTGGTTTTGCGCGCCACTTTTCTTTGAATGTTTACCAGTGGACAATACAATCTTAACGCTTCATTGATTATCATCGTTAACTGCTTGACAGAACAACATATTGGTTAGTGAATAGTGGTATCACTACAAAAAAGAAAAAGAAAAGATACTACAGTTAGTGATGCCTTTAGCCATACTACCTAGAGGCGTCATTAATAGGAATTGAATTTTTTTTTAAAAAAAAGTGTAGTAAAATTTAAATTTTCTGCTCTAGTCGCAAAAATCATATAATTACGTACGATTTTCAATCGTGCAATGCCTTCTGGAGTTGGGTCTCCTCGGGAAAAGACGTGAAACGCCTCTTCCCTCGCCTTTTCTTGCCATTCAGGGTAGGTTGACAACAATACCAAAATCCAAGGCAATATGGTGCTCGTTGTTTCATGCCCCGCATTGTAGAAAACCTTGAATTCGTCAACAATGTTATCGAGGGAGATTCTTGTTCCCGGATCATTGTTATGATGAACGCTCAGTAGTAATCCGAGATAATCATTACCAAAGCTATCCATTCTCCCGGTCTTGACATCGTCTTCCCTTTTTCTTACCAACGAGATGATGGAATCCCTCAATGGTTTCTCCATTTTGAGGGATTCCACATCCTCCTTGAACCTCCAAAGCTTCCTATTCAAAAACACCGGCTGATAAGTCATTACTCGAACGCTAGACAACAAACCATTGATACCGCAACAACAAAAGGAACATACTCGAGCCCAAAATACGTGCGCTTGTAAAGGTTTCGAGCAACGAGGACACGCAAGTTTTTCAGCATTTTGAATATGTTCCTCCCCTCAAGATAATTGCTTCCAAACCCTGTCCTGGCAATCACTTCAGAGGTTACAACGTTAAATTCGGTTGTCACTTCGATCTCTTTCCCATCGTCCTTTGCCCATTTCTCCAGCATAGCATCGACACTTGACACCATATCTGAAAACATGCTCTGTTACACGAACCAACAAATCCAGTTCGAAAATCAGATCTGCAGGAAAAGGCTATAGGCTAAATGTCCCAGAATTACAATAAACAGAAGGCTTCCACAATACTTAAAATCAAAACCTTTAAACACTCCCCATGGAAGGCATGATTGGCAACTTTTCTCAACTGCAACCATTTTTCGCCCTCGGCAACCAAGAGCCCATCTCCTACATACCTCTTGGCATGTCCTGAAACCTTTTGCTTTCTGTACACTCCATCCTTGTTGGTTAATATTTTGCTTGACCAATTCAGGCTCAGTCACAACCAGATCAGCTTGAGGACCAATCCAGTTAAAGAAATTCTCTCCTGTTCAGTGCACCAATTTGTGTCCACATATATTACAAATCATATCATCACGACATCTCCCACAACAGAAACCATTTGAAATTCAGACCAAACTGAAAATAAGTCATTAAGATTTACCATACAACTGGATCCAGGTATGGAAATGTGGAAAAATCCTGGGGAACAAATCGTGCTGCGATATCTCACAGGGGGCTTTAGTCGCCTCCTCCCTCATTCGGACAATCTCCTTGGTGTTTCCATGCATGAACATGTAAGAAGGCCCTTTCAGTCCCTGAGCACGCAGCTTCTTCTCCGTGGAAATGGGGCACCACCATAGCTTGTAGATTATTAACCTCCACAGAGTTGCAAGGATCGAACACAAACACAAAAGGTGGAAGGCTGACATTATTTTCTATATATTTGATTGGAAACAAGATATGATGGATTTTGAATGCTGTTATCTGTTGTGTCCACAACTCTACATGCATATATAGTCACGGAATTTAATTCCAAGAGTTTTTCGACATAATATATTGTAATTGGGATGGTCATCACACACCATAAATCGCTTACTATACAGTAATATTTACTGAACACTTTATTAGGTAATAATAAAATGAGTATTTAACAATGTTACTCGAAAATGAAGGCGACGGATATATTAAATAATAAAATTATACATATATACTTGTTATATTATTTTAACTTTGCAATAATAAGGTATGTACCAAAAAAAAAGCCCAACTTTATAAGTAAGGTAGTACTATGAATTCTGCATACGCAAAAGCTCGGACTCGAGACCTTTGAATTTTAATTAATTTATACCAATGCAAATTTTTTTTCTTATTATTTATATTTATAGAAGATAAGGCAGGTTAGTTGCAGCTTCGATGGGACAAACTGTTGGTATACTAAGGATCGAGTTTCATTTTTCTTTTTTTACAGCACAGTGGCTAGCTGGAAAATGGATAGTGAGAGTGCATACTACATAAATTAAACGAGACAAAGGGAAGAGATATAGGCTCGAATGTGAATCAATCCCTTAATTAAAAGATTGAAAGTCAATGAACTTATCACTCGGTCAAATCTTCATCATGAGTTTGACTTTTGATAAACTATGAATTAAATAATACTAGCATTTACAAGGAAAGAATGGATGGGAAACATGGAATAAACAACCCATGGGATCGAATCCGCTTACTCATCCCAGGATTGAGTTCAAATTTTTTTGGCGTGTACCGGGTATCCTCAAATTACATTGGGCTTTGTTAACCGAAAATTTTTGCAGAGGGCAGTAAATTCCAGCACTGTAATTCCATTTCAGTTCTATTTTGTAATTTATCCAGTTAATTCAATTCAGTTCTTGTTTTAAAGAAAGCGGAAATAAATTTAATACATAAAGCGATAAACGAATGGAAATATGCAGAGAGCAAGAAAAGAAAGCAGAAAAACAAGAAAAAATAAGGCGTCCTCTGCTACTTATAAGCGATCTTCAAATGAGGCTACAAAGTTGCCACCATGCCACGATCTCCTTGATTCCAACCGCTATTGACTGCATCAATCGTCGTCCACTTTAATTTTACGCTGATCATTCTTATGGGCTGGGTTAACAGATGCCCTCGCGCAATTTGTCTGATTAAGACTTTCAAGACAAATATGCGTGTTCATTTTTATAAAAAAGCTATCAGATCTTTGTTTTCCTTTACCGCCGGACATCCTCAGATGCCGCCGGAGTGTTGCCAGGGCCGGCCCTGGGCATAGGCCCAAGGTGCCATGGCCCAGGGCCCATATGAGTATTAGGGCCCCTAGATATTGATGTAATACTATTACTTTCTTCTTTAAATACCCCATTTTCCAGTTTTCTTTTCTGTATCTGCGCCGTTTCTTCTTCATCTCCAACGAAATTTGCCCGCTCTTTAAGGAATTTTCCCGTTTTCTTCTTTATTTAGCCAAAAAAAATATGGTTTTCTTTCCCATTTTTTTTTCAAATTCCAAAATCTTCTCATTCAATTGGGGAATTTTATCACTTTCTAATTGAGTGGAAGAAAATAAATTACGGTTGAATTTTATCAATTTCTCATTCAATTTGAACGAAGAAACTATCGATAAGAAATTGTGAGAGGATATTAATCAGTCGATAGTTGCATTGGTGTTGATTTTTAGTGTTTCTAGTATGCTAACTTTTAGTGCTCTTAGAGTTGTCTACAGAGTAGCAGATATTATAATCATCCTACTTACGTTCACAGAATCAATTTTTGTGAGAAAGTTGTTTTTCAAGAGTGCGGGGTCTTTATCTCTAAAGTTTGAACTAGGTCACAGTAGCTTGCTCAAATAGAGAGTGCAGGGCCTTGGGTGAATTTGGTTTTTTTATGCTGAAGGTACTGTTTTTAGTATTCTTAGATATATAAGTACTTGCCACTTTGTTAATCTACTGTATAAAGCCCTTAACATTTTCTCTCCAATCTCTTATTGTTTGACAGGAATATTCATGAAAGTTTTTTGTTCCAACAAGCTTTTTGAGATTTTTGGCAAAATTTAACCAATTATTCAATCAGTTGATGGGTATGCTTTGTCTACCTAATTAAAGACAGCCATTTCTCTTGTTTTATTGACATTTCTTTCTTTAATGGCTTTTAGACTTTAATATTTATTGAATTTCAGATCTTTTAACATTATTTGGTTATTTTGTGTTGAGTGTAGATTAATAGAATTTCTTACATGCACTTTTGAATCATATGCTTGAAGGTAGGAATACATTTCTTCGATCTTCGAACTCTAAATAGTTTGAAGAATTACTTATTTAAAATCATCCTCTCATGATGCAAGATCTCTTTTAGTCATAATGTTAACTATGATTTGTTTGAGCAAAATATATTTTGTGGATATTGCTTAATGCATATAATCAAATGAATGGTAAAAGGGGCTGACGTTTTTACATCACCGTTATCTAAAAAAAAGAAGCATAAATCAATCATTTATCAGTATATGTTAGATTTATTAGGGGCCTACTATTTTATTTCGCCTAGGGCCCATAAAATGTCAGGAACGGCCCTGTGTTGCCAGCCGGTTAGAGCATCAGCCGCCACCTGAGGAAGCCTGGCCGGCATCGTCAAGCTCCCAGCCGCCGTTCGCGTGTCCCCGGCCGCCCTGTGGAAGCCGCCAGCCGCCGTTCTGCCCCCGCCGCCATCCACTCGTGTCTCAGCCGCCATTCTTAGCTCCTCAGCCGCCACGACGCATTGCTAAGCCGCCAGGGGGAGCGTTCCAGACCAGCCGCCGCTTGGAGCCTTCAGCCGCCTGCCCGGGTCTCTTAGCCGCCCAGCTTGCCAGTCGCCCTATCCGCCATTCAGTCCTCTTGGGCCGCCGCTTGCCATCACCAGCCACCATTGACGATCACCAGGCCGCCGCCTCTCGCTCTGGGCCGCCACTTAACAACCCAGCCGCCACAAGGGTCTACCAGCCGCCTCCTTGGAGCTCCGACCGTCGTGTGTGGAGACGATGAGCAGCTCCCAACGAAATAAAATGGTGCAGTTTATTGGGGTTTGAATAATGTTCGATACAAGCAAATCAAAGCACCAAAGGCCTATAAATACAAGTGCCCAAACGGACCACTTAAGGAGAGAAAACAAACAGAGGCCCAATAAAGCCCAAAACAACAAAATTCATGACAAGGCCCAAAACCAGTCTATCAACCAATTCCAGTAGAAGCAGCTTCAGCTCGATCATCAGATATTGGAGAAGCTCGATTGTCATCATGCTTAACACCCCCCCCCCCCCCCCCCGGCAAGATGAACCGCGCCAGAGGTTCAACTTGGAGCAAAACGAGAGAAAGAGTTTGGAAGGCAAACCTTTAGTGAACATGTCAACAATCTGCTGTGTGGAAGGGATGTAGATGGGATTGATGAAACCTTGCTGGAAGTAGTCCCACACATATAAGCAGCCAACATCTATGTGCTTTGTCCTCTCATGGTGTAGCGGATTCTTGACAAGCTGGATAGCAGAGGAATTGTCACAGTAGATAGGATATGGAGAGGGAAGAGTAAGGTGCAATTCAGACAAGAGATTGCCAATCCAGAGAAGCTCGGAGGCAACATCTCTTAGACTTCGATATTCAGCCTCTGTAGAGCTCTTCGAGACATAGTGTTGTTTCTTGGTTTTCCAGGCAATGAGAGAGCCGCCCATGAAGACACAATAACCAGTGAGAGACTTCCGAGTTACTGGGCAATTACCCCAATCGGCATCACAAAAACCTTGTACTTCGAGTGGTAGACCAAACGGATAGAACAGACCAACTGAAGGATTGTTGTGTAGGTATTGCAAGACTTGGACAACTCCATTCCAGTGATCATCCGTGGGACTATGCATATACTGACTTAGCTGCTGGACGCTGTAGCAAATATCAGGGCGAGAAAAACCAAGGTAAAGCAATTTACCTATAGCCTTCCTGTGTAAATGAGGATCACCAAAAAGAGTACCTCCAATACCAAGTGTCTTGTGGGCAGGACTAGGTGAGTGGACTTTGGGATTTGGAGGAACAACAAGTTCTTCCAGAAGATCGGATGTGTACTTCTGTTGAGTAACAGAGAAGCCCTTCGAAGAAGTGGTAATCTCCAGGCCAAGGAAGTAAGCAGCCTTGCCAAGATCTTTAATAGTGAATTGCTGGTGTAACTTGGTCTTCACTTCAGAGATCTCATTACCATCAGCTCCAGTAATTAGGATATCATCTACATAAATTACGATGATAACCAGCCCAAGAGTAGTAGATTTAAAAAACACACACTGATCACAGTGAGCAACAACATATCCCAAAGTCTTCAAGAACGTGGAGAGGGCACCATACCATTGTCGCGGAGCTTGCTTGAGGCCATAAAGGGACCTCTTTAACTTGCAGACACTCCCTGGAGGAGCTCTCAGTCCTTGAGGGCAGTGCATATATATTTCCTCATCAAGATGCCCATGAAGAAAGGCATTATTGATATCAAGTTGAGAAAGAGTCCACTTGAAAGAGGCAGCAAGGGTAAACAATATTCTAACACTTCCAGTCTTAGCTACAGCAGCAAAAGTGTCAGTGTAATCTTCTCCAAACTTTTGACTAAAGCCCTTAGCCACTAGCCTGGCTTTGTACTTCCCAATGCTCCCATCCGGATTATGCTTGATCTTAAAAATCCATTTACATCCTATAAGATGTTTTCCAGCAGGTGGTGACACAACATCCCAGGTTCCATTGAGTTTCAAGGCATCAGTTCAGATTGTATGGCATTGTCCCAATGAGGAATCCCATTGGCCTGATTAAAGGTTCTTGGAACAAAGTTTGGATCAACCACTGAAGCACAGTAGTAATCATCATATCGAGTAGGCCTCTTGATCACTCTCCGAGGTCTTGGAGGTATATCAGCTTCAGGCACTGTTGAAGCTTGCATTCTAGGAGAAAGTGAAGGAGGCTGCTCTATAGGAGATGGAGCAGTCGATGGTGAGGCATTAAGGAATGCTTCACCTGAAGAAGATGAAGCCTGTGACTCAGTAGGAGACACATGGGAAGTTACATCCAAAGTATGACTCAATGGTTCAGTGGGAACCAAAAGAGAGTAGGGACTATGTTGAGGTGCAGTGGGCTCCTCAGTAGAAGATGTGCTACACTGAGTTGCAGTGGGCAATTCAGTGGAAAGTGAATGTGGAATAAAAGGGGAAGGAAATGCAGGAGCTGGAGTGGAAGTATTAGGACACAGGTTAGAAGCACCATCAGAGTTAGACTTAAAGGGAAAAATATCTTCAAAGATTAACACATCTCTGGAGATATGGACCTTTTTAGTACTAAGTTCAAGGATTTTATGACCCTTTGTATTTTGAGCAGTCCCCAAGTACACCCCTTTCACTCCTCTAGGATCCAATTTTCCAACATGAGGGCCAAGAATTTTCATGTAGCAAAGGCACCCAAAAGTGTGGAGGTTGGACAGGTCAGGTTTAGAATCAAATAGGATTTCATAGGGTGATTTCCAGGCTAAGATTTTGGTAGGCAATCGATTTATGATATAGGCTGAAGTTAAAAGGGCATCTCCCCAATAGAGTTTGGACATCCCAGAACCAATGAGAAGGTTTTTAGCTACTTGTATAAGGTGTTAATGTTTTCTCTCAACCCTACCATTTTGTTGAGGAGTATAGGTGCAGGAAGTTTGATGTATGATGCCAAGACTTTGGAAGAGAGTAAGACATTTGTGGTTACAAAATTCAGTCCCATTATCAGACCTTAACACTTTCACAGCCCCATTGTATTGGTTTTTAATGAGAGTGAAAAACTGAGACAGGAGGGTTGAGGTGTCAGTCTTATGGTTAAGAAGGTATATCCAAGTGGCTCTAGATGCATCATCTACAATTGTAAGCATATATCTGGACTGAGTTCTATCACAAGGGGTAAAAGGTCCCCACAAGTCACAATGTATGAGATCAAAGGGTGAGGAAGCATGAGAAGTACTCAGGGGAAAAGGTAAACGATGTATTTTAGAGGTAAAACAGGTATCACA
The DNA here is from genome assembly GCA_030278955.1 of Hygrophila difformis. Lineage (NCBI taxonomy): Eukaryota > Viridiplantae > Streptophyta > Magnoliopsida > Lamiales > Acanthaceae > Hygrophila > Hygrophila difformis. Next base: position 11,427,330 of record JAOANR010000003.1, read on the forward strand.
AGGTATGGATGTATCTTTATTAGGCAATAATCCCATATGAGACAGTACAATAGAAGAGGGGTGTCCCAACTTATTATGCCAAATCATAGTAGATTTATCAGAATCAACAGCAATAGCATTAATAGATAGAAGGGATGGAACCTTACTTGAACTACTCTTAACTATGTAGAGATTGCTAATCAAAGGGGCTTTTAGGATGCACCTTCTAGTTCTCAGGTCCTGCAGCATGCAAGACATAGGATAAAAAACAACAAAGCATTGCAAATCATGAGTCATTTGACCTATAGATAGCAGGTTAAGGACAACCCCAGGCACATAAAAAACATTTGGAACCAAGAGACCCTCTCCAACTCTAACAGAGCCAACATGAGAGGGAACTTTGGTGGAGCCGTCTGGCAGAGTTAAGGTTTTGAGAGATGCAATTGGCTGAGGGTCAATGAGGTAGGAAAATTTGGAACACAAGTTACAACTGGCACCAGAATCTAATAACCAAAAATCACTCAAAAGTTGTGAATCAAGAGTAGAGGAGCTACCTGCTGTATGGAACACTCCACCAACATAGTCAACAGGAGTGATGCTAGTGCTTGAGTCCTTGCTATCTTTTCAATCAACTCTTCCAGCTTGGAGATCCTGGCAGAATCAGACACTTGACTGGTGTTCACAGTAGCTCCACCCTTAGATTGAGTATCAAGCTCACTGACAACAGCACCAGCAGCAGACGACTTCCCTTTTCCTTTCTCAGGAAGAGCTTTGTACCATTCAGGGACTGCACCAGAGAGTTGAAAGCACTTGTCCTTGGTGTGTCCCTTCCTTTTGCAATAATCACATGTAGCATTTTTGTTAGCAAGTTGAAAACACTTGTCCTTGCTGTGTCCAACCTTCTTACAATAAGCACAGGTAACACCACCACGTTTCTCAAAACTAGATCTGTCGACAGTACCAAGGACAAAGCCTGCAGAGTTAGGATCACCAACACTGGAAACATTGGCTCCTTTTTGAGTTTCCACCGCACACACCATGCCAAAGGCCTTACTCACATAAGGTAATGGATCCATTATCAGAATTTGATTGGACACATGCGAGTAATCATCATTCAATCCCATTAGAAACTGTATTAGAAGATCATAATCATCAGCATCTATCAAAGCTTTGAGTGTCTCTGGACTACAGGATTTAGGAAAAGGCTTCATAGCTCTAAGATTACGCCATTGAATCTTCAAATCACCATAATAGATGGTTAACGATCTATTTCCTTGAGATAAAACAACTAATTTCCTTTTAAGCAAGATAACTTGTGGACCACTAGTTTGTCCGTAACAATCCTCTAATTCACGCCACAATTCATGCGAAGTCTCAGTATACACAAATTGATCAGATATTTCAGTAGTTAACGAATTACGAAGCCAAGTGAGAATGAGGCAATCAACTTGAATCCATAGCTCATACAGTGGATCATCAGCAGGAGGAGCAGGAAAAGTACCGTAGATAAATTTCTCTTTACCCTTGATTCGGAGTGAATTGCGAGCAGCCACACGCCAGGACGCCCAATTAGTACCATTGAACTGAGTAGGAGTGAGCTGGAGGTGAGGTTGATCAGCGGAGGTAAGGCTCAATTCCTTGCACACAGGCGATTCTGCAATTTTACTCGCCGATGCGTCGGAAAGCAAATCAGAGGTAGAATCTGAGGTGTTCGACATAGCAAGGCAAGCGAGGCAAACGGAACAACGATAGAATCAAGGAAAAAACAAGGAACACTAGAACCGATTATGGCTCTTATACCATGTGGAGACGATGAGCAGCTCCCAATGAAATAAAATGGTGCAGTTTATTGGGGTTTGAATAATGTTCGATACAAGCAAATCAAAGCACCAAAGGCCTATAAATACAAGTGCCCAAACGGGCCACTTAAGGAGAGAAAACAAACAGAGGCCCAATAAAGCCCAAAACAACAAAATTCATTACAAGGCCCAAAACCAGCCTATCAACCAATTCCAGTAGAAGCAGCATCAGCTCGATCATCAGATGTTGGAGAAGCTCGATTGTCATCGTGCTTAACACCGTGTCATCGCCAGCCGCCACGGGGGAGCATCTGCCAGCGCCAAGTGTCAGTCGCCTTGTCTTAACGCCCAGCCGCCGCTCGCACTTGTCTAGATCCTCAGCCGCCGTTCGACGTCGCCGGGCCGCCATTGATGTTGATGGCAGCAGGAGACCAAGATGGACGGGAATGGAGATGACGAGGTGATGGACAGCACCTTGTCAAAAGAAATGAGAGGGTCCGCCTCCGTTGAAGTTGAAGAAGAGGGTTGCCGCCGGCATTGGTAGATGATGGGGAGGATGAGGTTAGCCTTTGTCTGAGCTTGGTGGCTGCTGAAGAGGTTGCCGGGCTGACTGGTGGCGAGAGCGGTAGTGGACTACATGAGGAAGATGACCGGAAGGCCGGGGTGAACAGTTGCGGGTCGTCGGAGTTTGAGCGGGAAGACGATAAAGGTTGTAGCAGCGGCTGTAGAAGTAATTGGATGATGTTCGTGTCTTTGCCTGGAGAATGTAAATCAATTAAAGTGGGAAGGTTGGAATTTGTGTAATACATTGAATGTATCTGCCTGGTGTTGGAAGGAGGGTAAATAGTTAATAAATTGGTGGACTTGGTCAAAGAAGCTTGCTGGATGAATTAATGAAACGGGGAGATGAATTGAAAAGTTGGAAAAGTTGGGCCAAGTGTTGGTTTATGCCGCCATCTCATTTTTCGGATGAGAGCATACCACCGCCATCTTATTAAGATTTAATGGCAACCATGGCATTTTTAATTAATTTTTTTTTAAAATAAAAAGCATGTCCTAAACACTGTCTAGCAACCGTTGATAGCTTGTGGTGGCTTAAGTTTGTATGTTTTTATTATTATCATTATCTTATATTATTTATTTATTTAATTTTTATTTAAAACTTTTTTTTTTGTTTTTACTACCCGGCTTCTAAGGCCGCCGTCGATGGCTTTCTATGGCCACTATCGTGAGAATTTGCCACCTCCTTTGATTCGTCTTCCTCTTTACCGGGTCTCACTTCCTTGAAATGAATCCCGTATGTAGGCCGACGCTTCGCTTCCTGTTCCTCAAGGAATTTTTCCAAGCGGGCCGCTCTTTCGGCCAGCTGGGCAAGATCAGTCGCATCATGCACAATTAAATGTTCTTTTAATTTTGGCAACATGTTAGCCATTGCTATATTGGCTATCTCCCTATCAGGGATTGCCATGGTGCATCGGCCATTAAGCTGCTGGAACTTGTTAATAAAAGTGCTTGCTGTCTCGTCGGCTAACTGTTTGGCATTAGTAAGATCTGCGAGACTCACATGTGGTAGCGGCGTGTAGAACATGACGTGGAATGCTCCCTCGAGATCGGCCCAATTTTGGATTGAGTTAGGCCGCAGTGATGCATAACATGCAAAGGCAGGTCCAGTCAGGGATGAACTGAACAACCTCAATTTGAGCCAGTCATTGGCTACCGCCTCACCACACTGAGCAGTGAATCTGCCCATATGCTCCACAGTGGATTTGTCATTGTCCCCTGAGAAGGTGGTGAACTCAGGCATCTTGAAACCCCTTAGATACGGTTGCATGGTATCTACCCAGTCAGGGTAAGGTTTTCTGTATGTAGGCTGCTCCATCGGCCTCAGTTGAATCCCGAAGTGTTGCTGCATCATATCCGCAAACAACTCGGGTGACACCGTTGGCGCCTGCGCAGGCGGCATCGCCACTGGGGGTGTAGTAGGAGCCATGGCGGCTTGTGTTGCATTTTGTGGCGTCTGCCCCCAAGGTTGTGGCGTCTGCCCCCTGGCAGTGCCATCTGCCCCCAAGGTTGTGGTGTCTGCCTCCCTGGCTGTGTCGCCTATCCCCAAGGCTGCGACGCCTGCCTCCCTGGCTGTGTCGCCTGTCCCCAAGGCTGTGGCATCGGTATTGGCGAGTAATTAGCCATGTAGGGTGTATATGGAACATTCGGCGCATGAGGTGCCGCTTGTTGTGGCGGCATACCAATGCCACTAGAGGCCACTGTACAGCCTGGAGAAACACTGGAGGCCACTAAACAGCCCGGTGCCGCATAGATCGGCGCTGGAGGCGCTGCATATCCAAGATTCGGTATCATGGGTGCCGCTGGGGTGAAGGCATAGGCAGTCTGGTATGGGTTTACATACGGACTAGCCAAGCCTCCCGCCTCAGGGATTGGCAGCTGGCTAGGTGACATTCCCCATGTCCGCTGTTGGCCGCCTGATAGCCCTGGACATGTGATGCTTAGCGGCACCGTGTTAGCGCTTTTTGCAGGAGCAGTTGTAGAAGCAGTTACTTCTTGTTGAGACCTCAATGCACCGAAGCCTCTATCAATTTGATTGGCCATGGCAGGCCGTAAAACATCCATCAGATGCCTCGTAAGTAAAAGCATGAATTCAGCCATCGATTCTGTCATCGAAAGCCACATCTGTTCTGCCAATGTGGGGGTCTACATAATCCCCTGTTGTGGTTGGGCAGTATTCGTCGTCTCAATCACGTCCTCAGACGACGTCCTCCCTGGTGTTTTGTTTTGTAAAGACATCTCTTCGAATTTCTGCATTAAATCACTCACCAATCGTCCAGATCTCAGACGCATACACTTCTTTGAAGCGGATATGGCTTTAACTTCGGGTCCCACTGAGCGTGCCAATTTGTTAACCAAAAAATTTTGCAGAGGGTAGAGAGAACAAGAACTGAATTGAATTAACTGGATCGATTACAAAATAGAACTGAAATGGAATTACAGTGCTGGAATTTAAAGAAAGCGGTAATAAATTTAATACATAAAGTGATAAACGAATGGAAATATGCAGAAAGCAAGAAAAGAAAGCAGAAAAATAAGAAAAAAATATAAATCGGCTCTTTGAAGAGTTGTGTTGGGGTCCCCAATTCAAAGCTGTCCTCTGCTACTTATAAGCGGTCTTCAAATGAGGCTATAGAGTTGCCACCATGCCACGATCTCCTTGATTCCAACCGCTATTGCCTGCATCAACCGTCGTCCACTTTAATTTTACGCTGATCATTCTTATGGCTGGGTTAACAGGCTTAAAACTAATTCCTCGAAGATTCTGTGGGGCATTGAAGGGTTGCATCTCCCAAAGCAGAATTTTGCATACACAAAGGCTTAAACCCGAGACATTTAGTTTAAGCTGTCAGAGCCCCATACCATTTAGATCGACTGTGTTTAGAAGGATTGAGTTCAAATTGAAATAATGATTGAATTTATTTTTTATTTTTATTTTTTTAAACAACTTTCTGCTTTCATATTTGTTGGTGAGTAACAATTGTAAACCCAGAAACTATTCCCTATTTACAATTGGAATGATCCTCACTACGGGTGTAAACGAGCCGAGCCGAGCCCGAATAGTGGTAAGCTCGGCTTGAGCTCATGAGAATTCGAGCCAAGCTTTGACCGAGCCAAGCGTTGACTGATCTACTTCGAGCCGAGCATTGACCGAGTCGAGCCGAGCTCGAACTAGTATCATTTTCATCCTCACATAATTTATAAAAGAAATTATATTTAATATATTGTATATATTTAATTTTATTTAATTTAATCTACATATTAAAATAATTTTAAAAATATATATTTAATTAATAATATATTTTAGTTTAAAAATTAAAAGATATAAACAATAATAATACTATACTTTTAATATTATATATAATTTCTATATTTAATAATAAATAAATATATGTATAAAAATAAATCGAGCCTATTATCGAGCTTTCGAGCGAATAGTGGTTGGCTCGGCTTGAAATCATGTGTGTTACGAGCCGAGCTCGAGCTCGAACTGAGCCATTTCGAGTCGAGCTTGAATCAAATTTTGACCAAGCCGAGCTCGAACAATTCACGAGCCTATCAGTCTCATTTACACCCCTAATCCTCACCAAACTACAAGCTTTCACTCAAATATTAGCACAAAGCTTTCACACAATCTGCACCGGAATTCGTTAGCAGATTCACTCGCACACAAATGTTAGGAATGACAATTGGCCAGTTTCGTTATGAGAATTAGAATCCATGTTCCCAAAAACAGTTAGTATTTTTATCTCCAAAACCGGCTCGATCCCCATTGGGTACAAAGTCATAATATCAAAAAACACACTAATTGTTTAATAATAAATTATAATCTTCACTAAAAGCTTATATATAATCGATTTCAATATATAATCAACCCATCAAACTAGAGTTAGGATTCAAAATATTCTATACAATAAAATATAATATATAAAGTATTAAATACTTCCTGTGTTTTTTTTGTTTGCTACGGATCCACTCAGCAAGCAGTCCAATGCACATTTTAAATCATTAATAACTCAAATTCAGTACAAGTAAAAATTCTAAAAGTTTGATATTAAAAAACTATAAGATGAGACGAATCTAACAAGATCTCACTTGGTTATATTTTAACTTGTATAACTATGATAAAACTTCAAGTTAAAATATTTGTGTAAATAGTATCCAATTCACAAACAAAGTTATCTTTTAAAAACGGGGAAAATATAATATATAAAATATATAATAAATAATATATAAAATATATCGAAACGGGCTTGAATGGAGACTTGCATTCTTATCTCATCAGGCCTCATTCAAAAATTAATTTTAGATTAAGTACACCCTAGACTTGAATTTTGAAATCTTGTAATATGCTGCTGTATTACTTAATTTTATTTTATTTTATATGTTTTAAATATATATAAGCCTGGGGATGGGGACTTGACCCAGTGGTTATGTTCTATGACTTCTAACCTTATGGTTGGGGGTTCGATTCCCACCCTGCCCCTTATCCCTCCCCTTTATCCCATTCCCTTTTGTAATTTGTGTGGCTTAAGCTTCCACACACTTTTGCCGACACATGAGTGACAATATTTATAAAAAAAATTGTATATAATCCTTGGAAGGATACAATCAGAACGAACATATAATGGAGGAGGGTACATCCAATAGAATAGCAATAGAGTTAGGTACAAACTCTCCATTGTAGGTGCAATGGTGATGTTTCAATGTTGTTTTGTGATATGTTGACTCCCTTCCCTCATAAAGTCACAAACAGTGAAGAATTGAAGCAATTAGGGGTGAAAACAAGCCGAGCCGAGCCCGAAGAGTGGTAAGCTCGGCTTGAGCTCATAAGAATTTGAGCCGAGCTTTGACCGAGCCGAGCATTGACCGAGCTACTTCGAGCTGGGCATTGACCGAGCTTTGACGAATTCGAGTCGATCTCGAACAGTATCATTTTCATTCTCACATAATTTATAAAAGGAATTATGTTTAATATATTGCATATATTTAATTATATTTTACTTAATCTACATATTTAAATAATTTTAAAAACATATATTTATAATTTAAAAGTAAAAGATATAAATAATAATACTTATACTTTTAATATTTTAGTATATAATTTCTATATTTACAAATAAATAAATATATGTATAAAATAAAGCGAGCCTATTATCGAGCTTTCGAGCCGAATAATAGTTGGCTTGGCTTGGCTTGAGATCATGGGTGTTACGAGCCGAACTCGAGCTCGAACCGAAACATTTCGAGTCGAGCTTAAACAAAATTTTAGCCGACCTGAGCCCGAATGATTCAAAAGCCTATCAGTCTCATTTACACCCCTAGAAGCAACCATCACTCGCTCATCTAATAAAGCAATAAACAATAATGCCCCAATACCGTTTTGTGATGTCTACTTGATCTATGTGATGTCCGTTGCCGAAATTGTGATGAACAATTTAGACTTAATTTCATCCATAAACTAGGTAGATAATCATAAGACTCTCAAACCACCAACTATCACAAAAATGAGCACGGACATCATACATCTGGTCGACATCCCACCAAAGAGTTTCTCTCTGCACAAGACTCTCAGACCACAAACCATCACAAAAATAAGCGCGCGCATCATACATCCACAAAAAAAAAAATTTCTCTCATCACACACGACTGCACCTGCAGCAAACAACACCCTAGCCTTATCCAATAAAATAGAATGTGTAGCTATTGAAACAAAAACTTAAACAATAATTAAAGCAATACAAGAAAGTAGAAAATTGCTGACATCGTTAATAATCCTTTTAAATTGTCATATAAGTAATCCACATGAAGTAAAACTACTCCCAATTCCAGGCAGAAATTGATCTTCCAAGACCCTTTCATACTGAAATTAAACGAATATCTCACTAACAGAAAAACCACTGCTACATAACTGTGGTGTATTTTAATTTATTACAAACACATACTTAAACATACTAGTATAAAATATTATAGGAAAGCAGTGACAACCATCCTACTACAAAGGGTGCAGAATGATGGGGACTCCATATCGAGCAGTCACCATGAGGAATTGGTAAGGGGAGTGGACATAAGTGGGGGACAATGTGAATCTATAACGCTGTAAGATCATCACCAGAACTATCTTGATTTCATTCATTGCGAAGGCTGAACCCACACACACTCGAGGCCCATAACTAAATGTCAGGAATGCAACTGGATTCCCATTTGTCGCCTTTGCCAACCCTTCAGAAAATCGCTCTGGCTTGAAGAGGTGCGCGTCGTCACCCCATATTTTGGAGTTCATGTGGAGCGCCAACGGCGGGATATCAACATCTATGTTCGCGGGGAGATCATATTTTCCTAGTTTGGTTTTTCTCGCAACTCTTCTTTTGAGGTTTAACACCGGACTGTATATTCTCAACGCTTCGTTGACTATCATCGTTAACTGCACATATAATAAAACAAATACTTCACTCTCCACCATATTCAATATATATATTTAATTGATTAATAACTCAAGTTGCATACAATTAATTTTTTTTTAAAAAATCAATATTAAAAAATTATGTTATAAGAAAAATCCAACAAGGTTTTAGTTCACTTACGACTCTAAGGCGTGTAATGCCTTCTGGGGTCGGGTTTTCCCGGGCACATACGCTAAGCACCTCTTCCCTCGCCTTTTCTTGCCATTCAGGGTAGGTTGATAACAGGACAACAATCCAAGGCAACATGGTACTCGTTGTTCCGTGGCCCGCGTTGTAGAAAACCTTGCATTCGTCAACAATGTTATCGAGAGAGATTCTTGTTGCCGGATCAGGGCTGTGATGGACACGCAGCAGTGATCCGAGAAAATCATTCCCATAGCCATCTACTTTCCCGGTCTTGACGGCGTCTTCCCTTTTTCTTACCATTGAGATGATGGAATCCCTCATTGATTGCTCTATTTTGTGGGATTCCATTTCCTCTTTGAAATTCCAAATCCTCCTATTAAAAAATACTAACATCTAAGAATCAATGATTCGAACACTAAACAACAAAAGAAAAAAAAAAAAACAAATTGGCAAAAGGACCATACTCAAGGCCAAAAAATTTAGTTTTGTAGTGGTTTTTAGCGAGGAGGACACGCAAGTTTGACAGCACTTTGAATATGTTCCTCCCCTCGACATAGCTGCTTCCGAAGGCTGTCCTGGCAATCACTTCAGAGGTTAAGACTTTAAATTCTGTGGTCACTTCGATCTCTTTCCCCGCCGCCTCGTGCTTTGCCCATTTCTTCAACATCTCATCTGCACATGACACCATATCTGAAAACATTTCCTGTCACAGAGCCAAAAGTGATTCAGAACAAGCAAAACAACAACGGGTAATTTGATGTAGAGAACATCAAATATGATAATCCCGCTTAGTTTATACACTTAAATTTTAAATTGTATACAAGTCAAACAAGATTATCATTTTATATACATACACTAATTAGATAATTAGTTTTTAAACAACGCGCCTTGAAAACACTTCCAAACAGTAAAATCAAAACCTTTAAACACTCCCCATGGAAAGCATGATTTGCAACTTTCCTCAGCCGGGACCATTTTTCGCCCTCGGAAACCACAAGCCCATCTCCCAAATACTTCTTGGCATGTCCTGAAACCTTGAACTTTCTGTACACTCCGTCCTTGTTGTTCAATATTTCCTTGACCAATTCAGGATCGGTCACAACCAGATCAGCTTGAGGACCATCCCAGTTAAAGAAATTATCTCCTGTAGTTGTGCGAACCGATGTGTCCAAATATTTCAAATTAAAGCTTATGACGCACAACAAAAAAGTCAAAACCCATTGAGAATTCAGACAAAATTCACTCAAGTCAAAAGGCATTGAAATTTACCATACGACTGGATCCAGGTGTGGACATGTGGAAGAATCCTCGGGAACAAATCGTGCTGCCACAGTTCACAGGGGGATTTTGTGGCCTCGTCCCTCATTCGGACAATCTCCTTGTTGTTGCCGTGAATGGATCTGTAAGAAGGGCCTTTCAGCCCCTGCGCACGCAGCTTTCTCTCCATGGAGATCGGGCACCACCATAGCTTGTAGATTAACCTCGTCGTCAGAAGAGTTGCAAGGATCGTCGAACACAAACAGAGAATGAGAAAAGATGACTATTATTATTATTCGGGGGTGGAAACTGATAAGAAGAGATAGATGGATTTTGAAATTGATCCGTATGGGGCTGTCGACACTCAAACATATACTACAACTAGTAGTCTACTTGCATCTTTTGACAGACTCTGGCTGCGTTTGATAAAGTAGGGTAACGTCATTTGAAATTTAAAAATTACCATAAATAATAAATATGTATTATGCATGTAAACAAAACATGTGAATGTCTAGTGTTCAACATCCATGTTCATGCCTTGATCATAAGGTTAGACATGTGAAAGTCTTGAAATGTATATGCCTTGATTATGAGGTTAGTAAATAGTGAGAGGATAAAAAAGTTTATAAATAGCCTATGTAATGTATTGAGAAGTTAGAAAAATTTTATGCAAGCTTAATACTTGTTTCATTTCATAGCCATAATTATTACACTTTATCCATTTTATTATCCCACCTTTAAACTTCCTTTCTTTCACCATTTAATCCCAATTTCCATTACAATACTTCCACTATAAACACAAGCTAATAAGCCATATACCATTTTATTGTACACATACATAAATAAAGATAGTTATTTCTATAACACGTTATCAGCACGAGGAGACTCTGTCCAGATTATCATTTGAGGTATAATATCTTATTTCTAAATTTTCAATAAGATTATGGCTAACCTTGCAAAGCAGGAATTTGCTCCCTTAACCGTTGAAGGAAGCAATTATATGTCCTGGGCCCGAGATGTAAAAATGCATCTTACTTCAATGGGTCTGGAAGATACTATTGCTGAAGGCAAAAATCCCAGCCATCAAAATAAGGCAAAAGCCATGATTTTCTTGTGCCATCATATCGAAGAGGCACTTAAAATGGAGTACGTGACTGTGGAATCCCCACTGGCATTGTGGGAAAAGCTGAAAGAAAGATATGATAATCTTAAAAAGACGGTGCTTCCAAAAGCCCTTGATGACTGGACAAACCTGAGACTTCAGGATTTTAAAACAGTCCGGGAATATAATTCCGCTGTGTTCAAAATTACGGCCCAATTGCAATTATGTGGGCAAAAGATATCTGAAGCAGAAATGCTTGAAAAAACGTATTCTACGTTTCATGCTAAAAACACAGTATTGAGTGAGACATACCGTCAAAAAGGTTTTCAGAGATATTCTGATCTTATCACCTGCTTATTATTGGCTGAACAAAACAGCCTATTGCTGTTGAGAAATCATGAATCTAGGCCCGCAGGTGCAAAACCGTTCCCTGAGGTGAACGCGGCTCAATCATCGAAATATGTGCGTGATCGTGGGCACTTTAAAAATCAAAATGATGATCGTGGCCAAAATCGGTATCACAATCGAGGCAGAGGTGAATCATCTCGTCAAAATAATTATCGAAATAAGCCTCGATTTGAGCAAAATCGCAGATATGATACCAGAAGGCCTTACAAACCACAACAAAGAAATTATGCAAGAAAGCATAAACAAAATGATGAAATTTGTGATCGTTGTGGAATTAAAGGCCATATGGCTCAAACATGCCACACAGCTAAACACTTAGCTGAATTGTATCAGGCCTCGAAACGAAAAGAAAGACCAGGTGTTGAAGCACATCATAATGCCCACGATGATACTTATGATGATATATTAAATGATAATATCACGCACCTGGAAGCTGATGATTTTGTTGAGCCAGATACTGTTACCAAATAATATATTATATAGCTATATATATTTTACTTGTCTTTTATAATTCCTGTTTAATATAAATAATGATATCTTATACTTCCCTTTTATTATCCATGTATAATATAAATATGCTTTCGCATTAATAATATTTATATTGCTGATGTTTATTAACATTCTTATATTCTTGTAAAGAAATGGATGCTGGAAATTCAAAAGTCGGAGATGATATCTGCCTCATTGACAGTGCAACAACGCATAGCATTTTGAAAAGCAAAAGCTATTTCTCCAATTTAAAATTGGAAAAGACCGCAGTGAAAACTATAAGCGGTAATGCAAAATGCATTGAAGGCTCCGGTAGAGCTGTTATATTTCTCCCTGAAGGGACAAAAATGGCAATTGAAAATGCCTTGTTCTCATGCAAAGCTCGAAGAAATTTACTGAGCTTCAATGATATTCGAAAAAATGGATATCACATTGAAACTTCAAAAGAGGCAGATCACGAGTATCTTTTGATAACTCGAATTGAAAATGGCAAAAAAATTTGTGAATGAAAAATTGCCATGTTACTCCTCTGGCTTATACTATACAAAAATATGTGCCGCAGAAATACATAACCTAGTAGGCTTGAAAGCTACTAGTGAATTTATTACCTGGCACGATAGACTTGGGCATCCTGGCAGTATAATGCTGAGGCGAATTATTGAAAATTCAAATGGCCATACATTGAAAAGGCAAATGATATTGAACCCAAATGAGTTCAATTGTGCAGCCTGTTCACAAGGGAAATTGATAACCAGACCATCTCCAGTAAAAGTGGGAATTGAATCCCCTACATTCTTAGAAAGAATTCAAGGCGATATATGTGGACCTATTGATCCACCGTGTGGACCTTTCAAGTACCTTATGGTATTAATTGATGCGTCATCACGCTGGTCACACGTTTGTTTATTATCAACTCGCAATTTGGCATTCGCAAGATTACTTGCACAAATTATAAAATTGCGAGCACAGTTTCCAGATCATCCGATAAAGAAAATACGCCTTGATAATGCTGGAGAATATACATCACATGCATTTGATGATTTCTGCATGTCGATTGGAATTACTGTTGAACATCCTGTGCCTCATGTGCACACGCAAAATGGTCTGGCAGAATCATTTATTAAGCGATTGCAATTAATTGCAAGACCCTTGTTAATGAAATCAAGACTCCCTGTTTCTGCTTGGGGACATGCTATATTGCATGCAGCCGCACTTGTGAAAATAAGGCCGACAAGCTATCATAGCTACTCCCCTACACAAATTGTGTTTGGAAAGGAGCCCAATATATCCCACTTGCGAATTTTTGGGTGTGCGGTTTATGTACCGATTGCGCCACCACAACGCACAAAAATGGGACCTCAAAGAAGGTTGGGCATATATGTCGGGTATGAATCACCCTCGATTATTAAATATCTTGAGCCAAAAACGGGTGATTTATTTACTGCAAGATTTGCAGACTGTCATTTTGATGAAACTCAATTCCCGACATTAGGGGGAGGAAATGATCAACTGAAAAAGGAAATATCTTGGCAAAGTCCATTTGATTTCCTTGATCCTCGTACAAGGCAATGCGAACTTGAAGTTCAAAGAATTGTGTATTTGCAGGGAATTGCAAATCAATTACCCGATGCTTTTAATGATGCTGCTAAAGTCACAAAATCATATATAAATGATGCAGCAAATGCACCAGCCAATATAAATGTCCCAGAAGGACAAATTCCAAGTGCAAATGAACCTACTGCACGCCTGAAGCGTGGTAGGCCTTTGGGTTCCAAGGATAAAAATCCACGAAAGAAGAAAATTATCCATATGGGTGATAAATCAATCACAGATGATACTCCCGAAGGAGAAATTGATTCAACCCCCGAAAAGGTTGAACCTGAAAATATTCACCCAGAAGAAAATGAAGTTATTGAAACTTCTTTCAATTATATCAATACTGGGAAATGTTGGAACCGAAAAGAAACAAACGTTGATAATGCCTTTGCATACAACGTTGCACTCGATGTAATGGAAAATAACGAGGATCCTGAACCAAGATCAGTTGAAGAATGTCGGAAAAGAAATGATTGGCCAAAATGGAAAGATGCGATTCAGTCTGAACTAGATTCACTGAATAAACGAAAAGTATTCGGCCCTATTGTCCAAACACCAAAAAATGTGAAGCCTGTTGGCTACAGATGGGTGTTTGTGAGAAAGAGAAATGAAAATAATGAAATTGCCAAATATAAGGCAAGGCTTGTAGCCCAAGGTTTTTCACAACGACCGGGAATTGATTTTGAGGAAACATATTCACCAGTTATGGATGGAATAACATTCAGGTATCTAATGAGTCTAGCAGTACGAGAAAATCTCGAAATGAGGCTGATGGATGTTGTTACTGCATATTTATATGGCTCATTGGAAAATGATATTTATATGAAAATACCTGAAGGGTTTAAATTACCTGAGTCTTGCAACTCAAAACCCAGAGAAAATTATTCCATCAAATTGCAAAAATCGTTGTATGGGCTCAAGCAATCTGGCCGAATGTGGTACAACCGCCTCAGTGAAAGTTTGATAAAGGAATGCTATACAAATGACCCGATCAGCCCTTGTGTATTTATAAAGAAAAATGGGTCAGAATTTGTGATCGTCGCAGTCTATGTTGACGATTTAAATCTAATTGGAACTCCTGAAGAGTTGAAAAAGGCGGTCGAATATCTGAAAAAGGAGTTTGAAATCAAAGATTTCGGGAAAACGAAATTTTGCCTTGGCCTACAAATTGAGCATTTGGAAATGGGCATATTTGTTCATCAATCAGCTTATACCCAAAAGGTATTAAAGCAATTTCGAATGGATTATGCTCATCCGCTAAGTAATCCAATGGTCGTTCGGGCACTTGATCCTGCAAAGGATCCATTTAGGCCAAAAGAAGATAATGAAGAGCAACTTGGCCCAGAAATCCCATATTTAAGCGCAATTGGTGCGTTAATGTATCTTGCAAACAGCACGCGACCTGATATCTCGTTTGCAGTCAATCTACTCGCAAGATACAGCTCTTGCCCTACTCAACGACATTGGAAAGGCATAAAGCATGTTTTTCGCTATCTCCAAGGAACAATTGATCTTGGGTTATTTTACCCAAAAGACTCTCGACATGAGTTAATTGGCTATGCCGATGCAGGTTATTTATCAGACCCACACAAAGCCAAATCTCAAACAGGCTATATCTTCACGTGTGGTGGAACTGCTATCTCTTGGAGGTCAATGAAGCAGACTCTAACTGCTACTTCTTCTAATCATGCCGAAATATTAGCAATCCATGAAGCAAGTCGAGAATGTGTTTGGTTGAGGTCAATGACTCAACATATATTGAAGAGTTGTGGTTTAATCATTGAACCACAAATGCCCCCAACAATTTTATTTGAAGACAATTCGGCTTGTGTAGCCCAGTTGAAAGGGGGTTATATCAAAGGAGATAGAACGAAGCATATTTCACCAAAATTCTTCTACACTCATGATCTTCAAAAGAATGGTGAAGTCGATGTGCAACAAATTCGATCAGAAAATAATTTAGCGGATCTATTTACCAAGGCATTGCCGACTGCAACATTCGAGAAGCTCGTGAAGAAAATTGGAATGCGGCGGCTTCGAGATTTAAAATGATGTCCAAATCAGGGGGAGCATCTGATACAAGAATACTGTACTCTTTTTCCTTCACTTGGATTTTTTCCCACTGGGTTTTTTCCAAGTAAGGTTTTAACGAGGCATATTCTTCGTATTGACGACATTCAAGGGGGAGTATTATGCATGTAAACAAAACATGTGAATGTCTAGTGTTCAACATCCATGTTCATGCCTTGATCATAAGGTTAGACATGTGAAAGTCTTGAAATGTATATGCCTTGATTATGAGGTTAGTAAATAGTGAGAGGATAAAAAAGTTTATAAATAGCCTATGTAATGTATTGAGAAGTTAGAAAAATTTTATGCAAGCTTAATACTTGTTTCATTTCATAGCCATAATTATTACACTTTATCCATTTTATTATCCCACCTTTAAACTTCCTTTCTTTCACCATTTAATCCCAATTTCCATTACAATACTTCCACTATAAACACAAGCTAATAAGCCATATACCATTTTATTGTACACATACATAAATAAAGATAGTTATTTCTATAACAATATGTATATTTTCAAAGTGTTGCATGAGGTTTTTTTTTTTTAGATTTCTTCTTTCGTTGGAACGTCACCATTATCAAAAAAAAAAAAAAAAAAAGTGTTGCATGAGGATTGTGTGGCGAAGATGGCTTGCAGTGGGGAGCAATTCTTCACGACGTGGGCATGATCATATACTCCAAGTGTTGCTTGAGGATTGTGTGGGCAATGGCGTTCTTCGCATGTAGTGTTGATCCGGTCTTTTGCTAGTTGGTCCTGAGATTTTTTGTAGTTCCTTTTATTTTGTTTTTTTCTTTCTTTTTAGCCGCCTTCGGGCATTGTTCACCAAAAAAAAGTTCTAAATCTAACCTGAATAGGTTGTTTATGCAAAAAAAAAAAAAAAAAAATCTAAAACATAGGGGTTCGACTTTCAATCTATAAGTTGGGGGTCCGAATCCCCACCCGGTCTCTTATCCCTCCCCTTGTTCCCTTTATAATTATAATTTGTGTGGCATGAGCTCCCACCACCCTTTCTCAGACCTTTAATGGCTTCTCAAAAAAAAAAAAGTTTCAAAACATACCGCTAATATCTAAATTATACCCCTCCTCAGCTTTTAACTTTTTAAACTTCAATCTCTAAAATTTAATTTTAAACTCAAACACCGAACACCATTATATAAAATTATCTCAATTTAAAACTATTTTTCACCATAAATTTCAAATTTCAAACTCCAAACTCTAATTATTTTACCATACTCATATGGAATTTTTCTAGAACTCAGGAAGTGGTACGCACGCGTATCATTAATTTTTTAGTAATACTTAATTAATAAAATCACTGCTAAATTATTGTTATTATCATTTATTACTATCCAAACAAAACACAACGATATAGTAATAGTATTAAATAATATAAACTATATATAAAATTATATTTTATTATTTTAATTATACAAAGGGCATTTCAGAAATTCTGGGGCGATACTAAAATGTCAACCAATATGGCAATATAGTTGATCACTATCCCATCTAATTCCCTGCTACTCATTAACTATTTCCGGACTTTAGGTGGATCAAATTTCAACCAGCTGTATGCATAATATATATATATAGTCTGCTAGACTTGTGCTCATTTAATTTTATACATAAAATATCTCTTATTTAATAATCAAAAAATGGTCATTTTCGGCTCGATCGATATAGGTATGTCATTGACATTGCGTAGATCATATTTATACATAATAAACTCTAGAATATTAAAATAAAAACCAACACAGACCCACCCAAACTAATTACCAACACAGAAGGGGAACTTAAGAAGTTATTCCTTTATGAGAGAGGAGATGGTTCCAAAAATTGAGGGTGAGGTGGCTAGAAGGAGATTTAAACACGAAATATTTCCATGCTTTTGCGGCCATTAATAGGAGAAGGAACCATGTAGGTGCCATATTGGTGAATGGGAACCTGGTGGAGGATCCACGTGAAGTAAAAGACGTGGCGTTCTCTTATTTCAAGTCCATTTTTGCTAAATCCAAGGATGAAATACTCTGATTTGAAGAAATTGGGCTGGCGAAGATCGCTGAAAATGATAAGGAATGGTTGGAACGCAGGTTCACAGAAGATGAAATCCGCTCTGTCAGGGCCTGATGGATATAACCTGGGATTTTTTAAGAAGTTCTGGGATTTGTTGAAGGATGATGTCATGGATATATTCCAGCGGTTAGATAGGGATAGAAGCCTGCTTAAGGGTACTGGAAGTTCTTTAATAGCTTTAATCCCCAAGGTGGATCAGCCTAGAGAGTTCAACAATATTAGACCAATCTCTCTTGTGGGGAGTGTCTACAAAATTGTGGCTAAGGCGCTGGCGAGGAGGTTAAAAGAAGTACTTGATGGTGTGATTGGGGATGCTCAAATGGCTTTTGTTCGAGGTAGACAAATTTTAGATGGGGTCTTGATTGCTTCGGAAGTGATTCATACTACAATGACATCTGGCCGCCGGGGGTTTGTGATTAAGGTTGATTTCGCCAACGCCTACGATAATGTGTCTTGGGAGGCGCTATTGAGTGTTCTCGAGAAGATGAATTTTGGTGAGAAGTGGATAGATTGGATTAAAGCTTGTGTGCAGTCAGCCTCTGCTGCGGTGATTGTAAACGGATCCTCTACGAAGTTCTTTGACCTCCAAAAAGGATTAAGGCAGGGCGATCCGCTCTCGCCATACCTGTTCGTGCTTGTTGCTGAAGTCTTAAACAAGCTATTAGTTAAAGCGTCAGAGATGGGGCTGCTGGCTGGATTACCGTCGGGGGGGGGGGGGGGGGGGGGGGGGGAGGGGGGGAAGAGGCCCCATCATCACACACCTCCAATATGCAGACGACACGTTATTATTTTGTGAAGGGGCTCTCGAACAGGTCATAACATCAAGAGAATATTGTGGTGTCTGTTCCTATCTACTGGTCTTTGAATTAACTTTGAAAAAAGTTGCTTATTTGGCATAAACTGCACACCGGATGAGGTGGAGGAAGCTGCTAATTTTATGGGGTGCAAGGTAGGAAGGTGGCCGATGACGTATTTGGGCATTCGAATCGGTGGCAGGGTAAACAGAACATAAATTTGGGAACCTATTCTGGATAAAGTTGAAGGGAGAATGGCGGGATGGAAGGGGAAACTGCTGTCTCAAGCAGGCCGGCTATGTTTGATCCGATCTGTAATGAACAGCTTGCCTATCTACTTTCTATCCCTATTCAAGGTACCAGCAGCTGTGGGAGATCGGTTGGAGAAGCTTAAGCGTAGGTTCTTTTGGAACGAATAAGATAACACTAAGAGGATACACACAATCTGTTGGGATAGAATTTGCCAACCTAAAGAGATTGGGGGGTTACAGTTATGGAAAACCAAGGATTTTAATGAAGCGCTATTGCTTAAATGGAGATGGAGGTTTGGGAAATAGCATGCACTTTGGAAGAGAGTGATTGATGGAAAATACTACAGGGGAACGACCCCTTTGGTGTCGGCATCCAAGAATGGGCGTTCTGTGTGGGGTAGGATTTGTAGCGTTTGGGAGGGACATGGTAGGAGCGGATCAGAGGGTGGTTTCAAAATTATAGTGGGGAATGGAGCTTCTACCCGGTTCTGGCAAGACGTCTGGATTGAGGCGGGGAAACCTTTGTTAGAACTATTTCCCAGATTACACGCTTTGGCCATCAATAAGGAGGGAAAGGTGCAGGATTATGGAAAGTGGTGTGGTTTAGAGTGGGAATGGGACATTCAATTCAGAAGGGTTTTATTTGACTAGGAGATAGAGGTGTGGGAGGAAATGATGAGTGTTATTAGTGTGCTGAAGCTGAATAGATATGTTGAAGATAGAGTGATATGGGTGGAGGAAAGTAATGGAACATTCTCCACTCGGTCCTGGTGGAGGCGCAAAAATACAGTAGCTTCCTTGGAGCAGCGGAAGGTTTGGAGGCATATATGGAATATTAGGGCCCCGATGAAGATTAAAATGCTGGTATGGAAGCTTGCTAACAATGGCCTCCCTACCCGGGAATTATTACTCAGAAGGGGTTGTATTCAGACATTAGAAGCAATGTGTCCCTTTTGTGAGGAGGAATTGGAGTCTGCCAATCACCTGTTCTGCAAATGCCATGTGATGGGTAGGCTGTGGTACTGTGGCGTACAATGGTGTGGAGTGAGATGGGTTATGCCAGGGACGGTATTAAATCTATTGGATGGATGATTTGGCTTCCCCCCATCGCATGGCTTAAAAGAGTTGTGGCATTTACTGGGAGCGGCTACTGTATGGACTGTCTGGAAATGCAGGAATGAAAAGATATTCCGTGGAATAGATTTTAATTTTCCAGCAGCCGAGGAGGTTATCCGATAGAAGGTGTGTTTGTGGTGGAAGACATTATCTAATGGCAGTGAGAATCTATGGGGGATTGGAGGGAATATATCATATGCAAGATTGATAAGAATTCAGCATGGCAGATTCAAGGCTCCTCGCCAAGGTTTGGTGTGGGAGAAACCGGATAAGGGGTGGTGGAAGATCAACACGGACGGCTCCTCTTTTGGGAATCCGGGTCCAGCTGGGGTAGGGGGTGTTATTCGTGATGAGGAGGGGAATGTTATGTTCATTCTATCGGAATATATTGGTATTACTGATTCTTCTGAAGCCGAAGTGACAGCTATAAGTGGAGTGTGCGGGGCTTTAATCCGCGACCAAGGATTCCCTCTCCAAAAGTTAGTCTTCGAGTGTGATTCGATAAATGTAGTTCGGTGGATGCTTGAGCCGGGTAAGCTGCCTTGGCGGTTCTGTAAACTGGTTGGCCCCATAACCGCTGTGTTGAGCTGTGCTGGGGAGGTCCGTGTGCAACACATATTGAGGGAGAGGAATGGTGAAGCAGACCATTGGGCGAGATTGGGTGCGTCGGGAGAAGATAGGGTTGAGGCGTTGTTTTGAATGAAGAGTTGTCGCTGATGACTAACATTTGGAATGGTCAGAATTCAACTTTTTTGTCTGTAGAAGCTGGCTACAGCCGGTGTTGTGAGTCTAATGTGTAGGTCTGATGTAGTATTACTTAGTTTGGGGAGTTCTGGCTCAGAGTCAGTGTATTGTGTATGTGGTAGCTGATTGAGGTTGTTGTCGTGGGAGAGAAGTGAGTGACTGTATTATAATTTGTAATATAACCTAATTTCAGGAAGTATTTTCCTGTGTGCTAATTTGTTGCAGGTGTGTTGTTGTTGCAATTGGCCGTGGTGGACACCTCAAGTCTATGAAGATGCTGATGTGGTTACATAAAGCATTGTAGCTGCTATTCTGGTCTGGAGGATGTTACTACTCCAAGTGTTGTTGATATTCAAAGGTTACTGCTGTTCTTAATCGGAGGCTGATGCTGCATTGTTTTTCCGAGACTGATGCTGGTCCTGGAGCTGCTAGGTGACCCAAAGCTGCTGATCGTTGAATGAAACAGGCATAGGAGGGCTTTAATTATCCAATATGTTGTCCGTAACAAAGCCAAGAGCATTGAAGACTGGTGCTGGTACTAGTGGGCAGATTTGCTGACCTCTTGCATTGATTTCATCCAGCCAATTGACATTCAACCTGGTGAGATCGATGCCATAAGCTTATTCGGATGAGTTTTTATGTGATGCTCATTATGACATGCTATAACTTGCTTCATCATATATTTCGAGCCTGCATTTTTACATTTCGGTGCATCGAATATGATAAGGGCAATAGGTCTTTCTCTATGTCTTTTGGCTTGTCTAGATACCAATCCCTCTTCACCCCTTCTCTTACACCATAGCGAACCACGACCGATCCCACTTGTTTCATCCTGCTGTTTTGTTCAAATGTTGTCCCCCGAACCTTTATTATAATCCATTGGGAATTTTAGATATGGCTTATGCATTTTCTACTGTTCTGTGGTTTACCAGTGGAAATTCTGCAGTTGGTCTTCCTAGGGGGTTGGGATGCGGCAGGAAGTGTGAGGATGAGCTTGTATTTGGCCTAAGTCTAGGTGTCGATATTGTTTGGATTGTAGAATGGGATCCAGAGAGAATAGGTGTTGCTGTGGTCCTCAATTATGTCTTTATGTGTCGGGTAGCCCCTTGAAATATGTTCCGATTAGCTTTGAAAATATTGCAGGAAAACATGAAAAAAAAAAGAAGAAAAAAAAAAGATGATGGAAAAAAATGAAAAAAAAAGGGTGAAAAAGAGAAATATGAAAAAATAAGAAGATTGATATTGTTAGTTTTGATTTCAGTAGTAGTAGTAGGGGCTGCCACTATTTGATAGCAACTAGATTGGAAGGTTAGAGAGTGGAGGGATAGCGTTTGGAACTATGTGGTCACCTCTTTTCCCATAAGTAAGGCTTCCTTTTCTCTATCTAGCCATGGTTCTGCTTATGCCTATACAAAGCCCCTTTGTTTCGATGCAGCGAACCAGGTTATAAATTGCAGGGGAGATATGTTTGTTTGTAGCAAGCTTGTGGATTGTCATTTTGATTCTTAACTCAATAGTGTGTTTTTGTTAGAAAGGACAGTACACAGGTCATCTTGGGAAGGTCGGTTGACTTGATTATTAGTTGTTGGCATGATTTGGATGTGCGTTGGCGAGGCTTTGTAGCGACTTGGAAGGGTTTTGTTACATTGGGAATTCCAGATGTTCGTAGAATGGAGTTGGATTAGTTGGTCGATCGCATTGAATGAAAGTTTGAGAATGTTGATGCTGCTGCTCTCTGGAGATCTCCTGCCCCATGCCACTGTCCTATGTAGTGGTAGATTTGATATGATCTGTGTTTGGTCTTGCTGGCTCATGGAAATAATTAGTACTGTTTCCTGGGATTATGCTGCCCTGTGCTAGTATACTGTATTAAAACCTTTGGTTTTTTTTTTGGTAAGAAAACCTTTGGTTTGGTATGGAATCGAATGCCGTTTATCCTCAAAAAAAAAAAAAATTCCATCGTCTTTTTGAGCGCTTTCTTTTACGGTGCGGAGGACTATCCCACATTACCATACAGGGGTGGTCAATCTCAAAATTCATCATTTTTAAATTTCAATGGTTTGAATTAATTCGAATGAATAATAATAATATAGTAAATTAACAAGACACCTTTTATACTCCCTCCGTCCCAGCTAACGTGTCATGTTTGACTTTTTGACACTGTTCATTGTTCTACTTTGACTTGATTTTATTGCATGTATATATTTGGAAAAAATAGTTGAGTTGGGTCTTGTTAGAATCGTATAATCATGTAGTTTTAGAATATATATTTTACATAATTTTTTGTTGTACACATTTTGATATATTAGCGGTTGAAAAAGTGCATTGGATTGCGTGCAAAAGTAAAACAAGACAAGTTAAGTGGGACGGAGGGAGTATTTATTATACATTTGAGCAATACACCGAGATAGTACATTTCAACCATATGGAGTACATTTCTGACACATTTGTATATCGCTCATCTAGCTAGTGTGCCACAAATGCTCCCTTTGATGCTGTAGTGCACTTCCATCTAGAAAACTCCAGAAAGTTTCCACATGGCCAATGGTTAGTGCAGATCCTTGTGTCAACCATTAGCAGTCATCCATCACAATCACTCTCTACTCTCTAGATTGGGTTACGTTCATAGTTAAAGATCCGGATCCTAATTTTAGGATCTTAAAATTTTACGATCACACCTCTCTAAAATGATTCCGATCTTAAAATTAATAAGATCTGTAGATCTTAAAATTAATAAGATCCGTATAAGATCCTGATCCTAATCGTAGAATATTGCGATCTTATGCTCATACTCCCTTAAACGCTTCTACGATCTTACGATCATACCCTCTTATATGCATAAAATTTTTATAGGATTTTATGATTTATGATCAAAGTAACTTATTTTCTTTAATTTTTGTAGGATTTGTGTTGTATTGTATTAATTAACTTGAAAAATTCATAAACACACGAATGCCTTTACTTGTTAGTATGCATAATTGAGTTTATCCACTATTGCAATTTCATAAGATCTTAGAATCCCGATTCGATCCTACGATTCTGATCTTGCAAAAAAAAAAAACGATCCCATATAAGATTTCAATCTTAATAACCTACTTATGTTGGCTCTTTATCAAGCATTATATTATGGTTGAGGTCGCTATGTCATCATTGGCGGATGTATGTACAAATATAGTGGGTGAATTGTCCAACCATTAAGAAAAAAAATTAGTAGTTTAATATTAATAAATTAATAATATGGGATGAAGATTTAGTCCAAGTGGTTAAATCCCTTAATTTCCAACGGAAGGTTGGAGGCCCGATTCCTTACCGGTCTCCTATCCCTCTCTTTTATTCCCTTTATAATTTGTATGGAATAAGTTCCCACCATCCATTTCTCAGCTTTCAATGGCTCCTAAAAAAATAAATAAATTGATAATATAGCCAAATAAAATAATAATATAATCCACTCCAATTAAAATTTTAATGATGTTTAGCCTATATTTTTCTAATATTTTATTTTTCTCCTCTTACAAGAATTATAATTTGGATCTTTGCCGTTAATTATACAATAATTATATTCTAAAATTATTTATATTAATTATTGAAGATAATTCACCTACCAAATTGAAAATTCTAGATCCGTCTAGTCTTAGCTTGTCCATATACACACTTTTTAATATCTTCAACGTGACTTACAATACATCCACGTGAGTAATTTGTTTACATATAGTCAACTGAGCTTCTAGAAAACCGCCCTTTTTACGTCATTGTCATAATAAAAACTAGCCAAACCATCCGCGCGGTATATGCAGTTCAGGGTAATATATTTATATGTTAATATAAAAAATACTACGTAATAAATATTATTATGAGTATATGTTTGGGTAAACAACACAATATCCATGGATTTCTTCAATCTGACAACTGTTAATTTTATAAAAAAAATAAATATAAATTGTGCTCACTTCTCACAAATATGACAGTCCTAAAAGAATTTGATTTATTATTTCAAGTATAACAAATTTTAAATACAATATGCACCATTGGTCCTCTAAGCAATAGTAGTGTATATCAAGTTTAAATACAATATGCACCTTTGGTCCTCTAAGTAATAATAGTAGTGTATATCAAGTTTAAATACAATATGCATCTTTGGTCCTCTAAGTAATAATACTTATTCTTCGCATAATATCTGTATATATAGTTGAAGTTTAACTCGAATAGGTAAATTATTGTAATAAAACAATTATATTATATTCAATATAAAAAAAGATTAATCTTGACTGATCGTATAATAAAAAAAATATATATTAGATTATTAAATTTTGAGATAAAAAACAAATGAAATGTTGCGCAATATAAACAAATGACATATTGTTAACTGAAATGATAAAAAAATTATATCAGACATATTTTAAGATAAAAAAAATGTTCAAATCTTTTGCAAAACTTCTCTATACACAACATTCAATGTCAGATTACTTCCATCAGGATTATCATTCTTCGGCAGCAAAAATTTCAATCCGGAACGCCTCACAACACGTGAAGCAGCAACGTAGAGCTGTCCATGAGTAAAAACTGGATCCTTCAAGAAAACGCCAACATGCTCTAGAGACTGACCTTGACTCTTGTTGATGGTCATAGCATAACAAACAATTAATGGAAATTGGCGTCTTACAAATTTAAACGATATCCCATGATCGGAGGACGCCAGGCTCATTCGAGGAATCAACACTCTTTCTCCACTTTGTTCACCATTCAATACTTCACCTTCCAGTACATTCTTTCCCATTCTAGTGAGAACCAATCTTGTTCCATTGCACAATCCATGAGTAGAATCAATATTTCTGAGTAACATAACGGGAGTTCCAATTTTCAGAGTCAATGAATGTGCAGGCATACCCGAACAATCGATGGAATTTAGGAATTCTTGATTGTGAATCTCGGAGAAGGTTGAAGATCCACCGTCAGAAGGAGATGCAACATCTGCACTAAAATATGTCCTGCTTTCTTCTTTGTTCAGTGACATCATATCAGTGTTGATAGCATCAACAGCCTTCAGTGTGGGAGCAAGTATAGCACGTTCTTTCAAATAAGCTTATTCAAACATTCGATCTTGGAAAGAAGGGTATATATGAGAGACAATTGCACTTACAGGATCATCTTTGAATTGAATAATTAAATCTGGAGGAATATCAACATTGGACACACCATCATTATCTTTATTGAGAAGAACATCTCCAAGGGAGCACAACCATCTGGAAAACATCTCCAGTTCTGCTCTATCATCTGGTGTACATGCAGATTGAAGCCGCATATTCTTGGTTAGCTTTAAGACACTGCACGCACACATTCCATAGTTTTGAAGAATTCAAACTCGCATTCACAATTTGTTCTCTTGTTCCTTTTGGAATTACAGGAAGAATCTGTCTAAAGTCACCACCAAAAACAATTGTTTTTCCACAAAATGATATAAATTTTAAAAATATATAATATAAATTTATATGCAAATCTAATTTATTATTATTATTACTATTATTACATAATGTAAATTTAAAATATTTACTAATTTTGTGCTAACACACCCGTCCGCGCGATGCGGGTGGATGTAAAGTTTAAAAAATATATATAAAATAGAAAATAAAAAATATTGTTCTCTTCACTATTTCGAAGTTAAAGATAAAAAAATAAGCAAAAAATTGTATGTTATTAAAAATAAAACAACTAAAAATTTAAATTACATGAACTTCAATTTGTTATACTTATTCTTGGGGCATTTACTGTAGAATGTTTACATTATATGCAGGCCTAAATTTAAAAACTAGATCTTCAGGAACACTCCAACATGCTTTAGACATTGACCTTTGGCTCTTGTTAATAGTTAGTGAAAACTGTCGTCTTGAAAATTTAAACGGTATTCTACGATCAGATGAGATCAAACTCATTTGTGGAATAAGCACTCCATCTCCACTGCTTTCGCGAGTCAATACTTCACCCCATGATATTTTTTCCCATTATTGTCGGAACCAATGTACTCCCAACAATACTTCACCCACATGATATTTTTTCTCATTCTTGTCGGAACCAATGTAATGCCAATCCACTTCACCCCCCTACACATTTTCTTAATAATAAATAAAGCATGCGTAGCGCCTTTATTTTTTCACACTATTGTCGGAACCAATGTACAGCCAGTCAATACTTTACCCCCATGATATTTTTCTCATTCTTGTCGAAACCAATGTAATGTAAGTCAATACTTCACCTTCCAAAATAATTTTTCCCACCCTCAGCGGAACCAACATACTGCTAGTCAATGCTTTACCCTCCAGGACATTTTTCCATTTTTTCGCAAGTCAATACTTCACCATCCAATACTCTATCATTAGACATATATTACCAACACTTTTCCACATACCACCAGGAGAAGATATGAAACATGACATCTGAATAGAAACAAAGGGATTTCTCAAAATAGGTGTAGAGGCCCAATGATATCTCATATAGCAATTTACCTTTTACCCTAACGCCTTATTACACGTGATGCAGCAATATATAACTGACCGTGTCTAAAAATTGAATCCTTCATAAACACTCCAACATGCTTTAGAGATTGACCTTGGCTCTTGTTGATAGTCATAGCATATGACGTCTTGAAAATTTAAGCGGTATTCTATGATCAGATGAGGTCAAACTCATTCGTGGCATAAGCACTCTATATCCACTGCTTTCGCGAGTCAATACTTCACCCTATGACATTTTTCCCATTCTTGTCAGAGCCAATGTACTGCCAGTCAATACTTCACCCCAAAAATATTTTTCTCATTCTTGTCGGAACCAATACTACCAATCAATACTTCACCCTCCAGGACATTTTCCCCACTTATCGTAATCAATGTACTGTCAGTCAATGCTTCACCCTACAGGGCATTTTCTCCATTTTTTCGTGAGTCAACACTTCACCCTCCAGCACTCTATCATTATACATGTACTGCCAACACTTTTCCAGAGATCACCAGGAAAAGTTATGATGCACGACAACAACATAATAGAAACAAAGAAATTTCTCATTATACATGATACGTATATGCATAACTCCAAAAACATTACAACTATTCACTTAATGGAGTTTATAAGTGTGTATAATATTGATATGTACAATCCATTTAAATAAATTTATTTATAAATTTTAATAAGTCTATTCTTTAAAAATAACTTTAGAATGTTAAATTTAAAATAAAAACAAAATAATCATTTTCAAAATTAGAAATTATATAAAAGAAATATCCATTGAATCATGATTAGAGAAAAAATTTAATTTATATTCATGTTTATTCTTATATATAATTAGAATATAAATTAATGACTTGTAATAGAATTATAGTATATCAATAATCTTTTTTTTATGAAGTCCAATGGCATTGAAGTCCAATTTCATTCACCAATTAATCAAAATGATCTGATCAAATTGCATTGATGCTGACCTCCCTCGTGATCTTATTGGAATTTCAATTTCATTGAAGATGATCGCGAGTTGAACACACACCACCCCCTTCAAATCTCATTATCATATGCATTGATATAAAAAAAAACCAACTATTTGCTTACATGCATGAATGAACAGTACTTTCAAAAGCATGTCATAGATAAAATTAATATTTTACTGTTTTATTCTAATATAAAATTCCTAAAAGCCCAATAGCATTGTAGTCCAATTTCATTCACCAATAATCAAAATGACCTGGTCAAATTGCATTGATAAATAAATCATCAGTCAAGCATCCCTGTTTACAAAATAATGATTTTGTGGAAGAATAAATAATTGTACCATATCAATATTAGCGATACTGATACCTAGTATACACAAAAAAAAATATCTGTGGGTATGTATCATGATAAGTTTAGAATCCAGATTAGTGGATTCGGTGAAGCGATACCTTTGTATAATGTATCGAGGAATATTAATACATATAGTTAGAAGTTACCAATCCAAACAATTCAAATTAAAATAGAGTTAATTATAGTGAAAGATATTTTAAATTTTACATACTAAATTATTATACCAGCTTATGATTAAGTGCTCTAATTGGGTATGACAGTACGTGCTTAATTATCTTAATGCTTAAATACAATATAGGGTTTCGAAGTTTAAGGCAAAGAACAATTGAAAACCCAACTACAGGTATTTATATATACACGAAGGATAAAGTATAAGTATACTTCTAAAATTAATGGGATTTAGACATGCATTCATATGACCAATGTATGATTGTGCTACATTGTATTTGATAATATACATGTAAAATTAATTAATTAGAGATAAAATCTTTATGACAATAGAATCGAGAAAGTGTATACTTAATTTTTAATTTGTATAAATATAAAGTTTCAAATACAATAGCAATGCATCAGTACTGTGCATAAAGCCGAGCAAAATACATCCCATTAAAAATTGTCACAACAAAAATATAAGCCATGATTACAATTTTAATTAAAAAATAAACTAAATTTTAAAACATTCCAATGAAACTAAATCTCTCTACTATACAAACAACCAAAAATAATTTTTTAAAAAAGCATGATCTGTGAAAATCTTGAGAGAAATTTTTTATTAAAAACATGATTTTTATTAAATTATATTTAAAATAACTAAAAATTAAAAACCTATTAAAAATATAAAGCAAACTGTAATGACCCGATTTAATTAATTGGACTGTTTAAATAACTTGATCTTTGGTTATTTTGTATTTCAGTCCGGATGGGGCCAATTTGTTGTTATTGAGAGTGTTTGGGGGGTCTTCTATAATTACTAAGAAATTGGAAGTATAGAGGAGTTGTTTTGCATAAGTTGGAAAATTGTGAAGAAAGGGAGAGAAGGAGACGGGAGGAGAAAAGAGAGAGAAAGGGAAGGGGGAAGAAAGGGAGAAGCTTTGACTCCCCCGAATCATCGCGTGTTCTTGAAGATCGATTAATTGATTGTTGATAAGTGATTCCCCTCGTCCTCCTCTTCGATTTGGGTATATATTTGTTGGTTTTGGTGGTGAGTGGAAGATGATTTTTTTATGTTAGGTTTTAGTTCGATTGAGGTCCGATTTGGGCGTTTGGAAGAGTGTAATCGTTGGAAGACATCAGGCAAGGGATTATATTGCTTAAATTACGTATTTGGGGGTCGGATTCCGGCGAAATCGCCGGAAAAACGATTGGAAAATCGGAGAAGACGATGAACAGTAACTGCTACAGTACTGCTACAGTAACTGTACAGTAGTTACCGCGGTAACTCGCGTAGTTACCGCAGTAATTCGTCACAGTAATTACCACGGTAATTTGAACAGTAATTACTACGGTAATTTGAACAGTAACTACCACAGTAACTTGTATAGTAGTTACCGCAGTAACTCACTACAGTAGTTACCGCAGTAACTCGCTACAGTAATTACTACAGTAATTCGCTACAGTAATTACCGCAGTAACTCGCTACAGTAATTACAACAGTAACTCGCTACAGTAATTACTATAGTAATTCGCTACAGTAATTACCGCAGTAACTCGCTACAGTAATTACAACAGTAACTTGCTACAGTAATTGCTACAGTAATCGCTACAGTACTGGGCTGCCTATGTCACGCGTTGTACGCGCGCGGGCGCGCAGTGAGCGCAGGAAGGCTCTGTTTGGCCATTTTTGTGCGATTTTGATTATATAATGATGTTTTCTTTGCACCAATTATTGTTATGACTTCCCCAAATGTTATTGGTAAACCTGGGATAATCAATTGGCCCGTGGGGGTTGTTGAATTGCTTAGGGGAACTGTTGAATTATTATATCATTAATGCCTTAGCCTAGAGGGCTATGTATTGAATTCCTTATATGTTGAGAAGCATGCGAACCTAGTGTGTAGGTGCTTGAATATCACTGTATTGTTATATGCATGTTATTGCAGTGGAATTGGCGGTTATTAACCCGATGGGTTGTTATAATGTTTATGATTGATCGGGCAGCCTTCACAGGTGTTGTTGAGTCCCGATGACCCTGCGGGGTGGATTATTGGTTGTTATTCCTGTTGGCCCTTTTGGGCTGGTTATTATAATGCATGGTATTGCATTATCAATGGATGAACATATTGGAAATATCTGATCGGGCAGCCTTTACCGGTGTTGTGGAGTCCCGATGACCCTGCGGGGTGGATTATTGGTTGTTATTCATGTTGGCCCTTTTGGGCTGGTTATTATAATGCATGGTATTGCATTATGAATGGATGAATATATTGGAAATGTCTGATCGGGCAGCCTTTACCGGTGTTGTTGAGTCCCGATGACCCTGCGGGGTGGATTATTGGTTGTTATTCCTGTTGGCCCTTTTGGGCTGGTTATTATAATGCATGGTATTGCATTATGAATGGATGGACATATTGGAAATGTCTGATCGGGCAGCCTTTACCGGTGTTGTTGAGTCCCGATGGCCCTGCGGGGTGATTATTAGGCTGTGATGCCTGTGATTTGGCTGCGATGCCTGTGATTATTTGGTTGTTATGCCTGTGATTGGGCTGTGATGCCTGTGGTCCCTGCGGGGATGGTGTATGTTACCCTGTAACGGGTTGGAGTTGATGATATCCTCACCCGTGGGTTCATACCGCCCGGGTTTAGGTTGCCGGCTAGGCATATTCATTTGCATTTGCATATAGGGTAGATAGGTGTATGTTAGGCCATGCATCACGTGCATAAATTGTATGTCTGTGGTTGAAGCACCGGTATGGGACGGTGTGATGATTTATTTATGTCAATTGTATGATCGTGGTTGAAGCACCGGTATGGGACGGTGTGGTGTTTAACTGCTTTATTTATATTCTACCGTTATTAATATGTTTATTTATTACTTATATTTACTATCTTGAGATGTGGTTCTGTTTTCCCTTACTCCCCGGCACATAGCCTTGCTCAGTACGTTGTACTGACCCCCTTTGCTTTTGTCTGTTTTATAGATTCTGCTGGAGGCGCTGGAGCATGATTTGGGTTTGGGGTATTGAGAGATCACATAGATAGGAGTATATAGGACGCGTTCATTATGCTAATGTGATATTATGTGACTATCTGTGGTTGGTATTTGGACTACTGCTGGTTGAGGCCTGTGAGCCTGGGATTTACATACTATCGGCCGGTGGTCTTATGTGATTTACAGCTTTGGGCTGGTAGCCCTGTTTGAGATATTGGTATGCTGTTGGGAGGCTTGTAGCCTGGATGGATCGCTGGGACCGTTATCTGATTATTATTGGGTGACATTTTTATGTGCCTATGTGTTTTAAATTTATTTATAGCTTCTGCATTAAACTGGATTAATCAGATGATCACTTTAGGTTTACCCAGTGTTGTACTAGCTGTTTTAAATTAGCTGGCCACTAGTTTAGAATAGTTAGTACAGCGGTAATGCTTGCGAAAATCAGGTTTGAATTTTCGGGGCGTTACAGAGTGGTATCAGAGCCTGTGTGCTCTTTTATCTTATTAAAACTTGTATAGACATAGGTGGTGAGCTATGTGTGGGGTACATATAGCATATAATTGTATTTTTATTATATCTGATTATTTCTGCGCACACCAGGTTAATTCACAGTTGGGGAACTGTGAGGGAACCATGGTACTCCAGTCAGGATCCTTGTTATCTCACAGTTATTGAGGACTATGAATGACTTTTGATCGTTTATTTAATTTTGTCATTTATATATACTGCTTTGTATATGATTGGTGATTTCTGCTAACATTGTTTGTTGATGTTCTAATCTAAGTTGACTGAATAGTTTGGAAAGGCCTCATGGAAGCCTGAGCTATTCGAATGGCGATCCAAGCGGGATCAATCTGTTGAATGGTGTTCAGATGGGTTTTGACGTACCCTCGAGAATGAGATAGGGTACTGAGAAAGTCTCCATAGTGCGATAACCCATTGGGGTGATATAGATAATTGCAGTCCGCCTGCATGCGAAGGATGGTGGAAACCATTTCTTAGTTATGCCAGTAAGGGTATAGTCGGATTTGGTTAGAAAGAATAATGATTTGAAGTGGCATAGAATTGACACTGGGTCAACCAAAATAACATTAGATGGTTCGTCGAAGTTGAATGCCTGTCGCGTGAGATGAGGCAAGGTGATTGTTCTGCATGGCAAGATCGGTAACGTGAAGGGGGCCGATATCACTGGGGCGAGTCCGAACTAGCGGACTTCCTAATATGTTGTCTTTATGTGATGGAAAAGTTACGTTGATTGGATAACGTTTTGGCATGTGTGTCATTCATGTATC
This sequence comes from Hygrophila difformis, assembly GCA_030278955.1. Classification (NCBI taxonomy): domain Eukaryota; kingdom Viridiplantae; phylum Streptophyta; class Magnoliopsida; order Lamiales; family Acanthaceae; genus Hygrophila; species Hygrophila difformis. Next base: position 11,460,421 of record JAOANR010000003.1, read on the forward strand.
ATAAGTGTTTCTTCTTGACTCTCTGGTTGAGAGATAAACCCGTTTCCCTGATATGGGAATTATTTATGTCGCATTTTGTGTTGTTGTTATTGTGTTTGATTCTGGAGTCTTATGTTCATTTGAGACTCTAAATTCCATTCATAAGCATGGAGTAAATGCTACTACTGCTGCGAATCCTTCTGCCTTAGTACTGTGCGATTCAGAAGCCTCGTGTTCTTTAGTGGCTTTGCGATTTGTGCGAGAGCATGGAGTAGGACCGTTGGCGCCCTACCAGATGCTTGTTTCTTTACCTTCGGGTGATAATATTCGAAGTGATCATTTGATGCAAGATGCTGTGTTGAGCATCGAGAGTCGCGAATTCAGGGCTGACCTGGTGGTCTTTAGCCCGGCTGGTTTTGACGTACTATTGGGCATGGATTGGTTGTTTGCCATCGTGCTGTGATTGATTGTGGTGTTCCACGAATATCCTTTTTGGATTCTTTGGGTAACTGTGTTTCTTATCGACATCCGTTGATTCCACCTGTTATTGGTGTGGTTTTTGTTGCTGCGTTGTGTGATTTGATGCGCAGGGGTTGTTCTCTTTCCCTGTGGCACATGAGGGATCTTCGAGCAGAGGTTCCTGCTGCTTCGAGTGTCCCTGTTGTCTCTGAGTTCGGGGATGTATTTCCCGACGAAATTCATGGTCTCCCATCTGCTCGGGAGATTGATTTTACTATTGAGCTGATGCCTGATGCAGCTCATATTTCTAAGGCTCCTTACCATATGACTCCTGTGAACTGAAGGAGTTGAAGGATCTATTGAATGAGCTTACCATGTATATTTAGCCGAGTAGCTCGCCTTAAGGAGCTCCTGTTTTGTTTGTTTAGAAGAATGATGGGTCGATGAGGATGTGCATCGATTACAGAGAATTGAATTGAATCACGGGAAAAACAAGTATCATTTACCTCGGATTGGGGATCTATTTGATTAGTTGAGAGGGTCCAGTATTTTTAGTAAGATTGATTTGAGATTGGGCTACCATCAGATAAGGGTGGCGGAGGCGGATAGGCCTAAGACAGTTTTCAGGACTCGTTGAGGACATTTGAATTCCCGGTCATGTCTTTTGGTTTGACTAACGCACTAGCGATCTTCATGGATCTCATGTATAGGGTATTGCATCCCATGCTGGCCGTGTGCGTGGTTGTGTTCATAGATGATATTATGGTTTATTCGCCGACGCGTGAGGCACACGCGGGTCACTTGAGAACAGTTTTGAATACATCGTGAGAGCATAAGCTGTATGCTAAACTCTCCGAATGTGAATTTTGGTTGGAGAGTGTGTCTTTTCCGGGGCACATTATTTCCGGTAATGGTATGTATGTTGATCCTGCTAAGGTAAAAGCTGTATTTAAATGGCAAGTCCCGAAGAATGTGGGGAAGATCCGAAGTTTCTTGGATCTTGTTGGTTACTACAGTAGGTATCGAGGGATTTTCTAGCATTGCTAGACCTCTGATGATATAGTTGTGTAACGATGTCAGATTTAGATGGGATGATGATTGTGAGCAAGCGTTCAAAATTTGGAAGAATGAAATGACAAAGACACTTGTATTGACTCTACCTGATGAGTCAGGTGAGTATGAAATTTTGACCAACACCTCACTTAAAGGTTTGGGTGGTGTGTTAATACATAATGAGAATGTAATCAGTAGAACTACCGACGCATGATTTGAAGACGGCAGCGGTAGTTCATGTTTTGGAAATCTAGTGGCACGGTATAGGAGGAAATGCATGAGTCACTTGTGTGGAATGATATAGCAGATCCGGTAAATATGGGTCCTGAGGTAATTGAGCAGATTAATGTGTTAATAAGAATCAAAGGGATCGGATGAAAGAAGCTCATGACCGACAAAAGAGCTATGCTGATTTAGCTCATCGCCATGTGGAGCTTGAGGTTAGTGATTTTGTGTTGTTATATGTATTGCCTATGAAAGGGGTACAACGATTTGGTAAGAAGCCAAGCCGATTCCGAGATATATTGGATCCTATGAGATTGTTGAGATGGTTGGAAAAGTGACGTATATGTTGGCTTTGCCAGCAGAAGTGAGTCGAGCCCATGATATGTTCTATACTTCCCAACTCAGGATTTTTTTTTTTAAAAAAAAAATCCAGTTAAGATCATTCAGCTTGATGAAGTTGAATTTGATGCTAGTCTTGAGTTCGAGGAGTCCCAGATCGGTTGATTGATGCAAATTATAAGGTTTCGATGAATAAAACCATGTTGATGGTTAAGGTGTTGTGGTCTAGACACGGAGCTGAATGTGCTACTTGGAGAAACCGGTGAGAATATGAAGCTGAAGTACCCAGACTTGGACTTGACTCCGTTGCCTTGAAGTAACATTTTTCCCTTGATTTTGATTTTGATCATATTATTGAATGTGCATTTCGGGGACGAAATGATCGTAAGGAGGGAGGAATGTAATGACCCGATTTAATTAATTGGACTGTTTAAATAACTTGATCTTTGGTTATTTTGTATTTCAGTCCGGATGGGGCCAATTTGTTGTTATTGAGAGTGTTTGGGGGGTCTTCTATAATTACTAAGAAATTGGAAGTATAGAGGGGTTGTTTTGCATAAGTTGGAAAATTGTGAAGAAAGGGAGAGAAGGAGACGGGAGGAGAAAAGAGAGAGAAAGGGAAGGGGGAAGAAAGGGAGAAGCTTTGACTCCCCCGAATCATCGCGTGTTCTTGAAGATCGATTAATTGATTGTTGATAAGTGATTCCCCTCGTCCTCCTCTTCGATTTGGGTATATATTTGTTGGTTTTGGTGGTGAGTGGAAGATGATTTTTTTATGTTAGGTTTTAGTTCGATTGAGGTCCGATTTGGGCGTTTGGAAGAGTGTAATCGTTGGAAGACATCAGGCAAGGGATTATATTGCTTAAATTACGTGTTTGAGGGGTATTTGGGGGTCGGATTCCGGCGAAATCGCCGGAAAAACGATTGGAAAATCGGAGAAGACGATGAACAGTAACTGCTACAGTACTGCTACAGTAACTGTACAGTAGTTACCGCGGTAACTCGCGTAGTTACCGCAGTAATTCGTCACAGTAATTACCACGGTAATTTGAACAGTAATTACTACGGTAATTTGAACAGTAACTACCACAGTAACTTGTATAGTAGTTACCGCAGTAACTCACTACAGTAGTTACCGCAGTAACTCGCTACAGTAATTACTACAGTAATTCGCTACAGTAATTACCGCAGTAACTCGCTACAGTAATTACAACAGTAACTCGCTACAGTAATTACTACAGTAATTCGCTACAGTAATTACCGCGGTAACTCGCTACAGTAATTACAACAGTAACTTGCTTCAGTAATCGCTACAGTACTGGGCTGCGTATGTCACGCGTTGTACGCGCGCGGGCGCGCAGTGAGCGCAGGAAGGCTCTGTTTGGCCATTTTTGTGCGATTTTGATTATATAATGATGTTTTCTTTGCACCAATTATTGTTATGACTTCCCTAAATGTTATTGGTAAACCTGGGATAATCAATTGGCCCGTGGGGGTTGTTGAAGTGCTTAGGGGAACTGTTGAATTATTATATCATTAATGCCTTAGCCTAGAGGGCTATGTATTGAATTCCTTATATGTTGAGAAGCATGCGAACCTAGTGTGTAGGTGCTTGAATATCACTGTATTGTTATATGCATGTTATTGCAGTGGAATTGGCGGTTATTAACCCGATGGGTTGTTATAATGTTTATGATTGATCGGGCAGCCTTCACAGGTGTTGTTGAGTCCCGATGACCCTGCGGGGTGGATTATTGGTTGTTATTCCTGTTGGCCCTTTTGGGCTGGTTATTATAATGCATGGTATTGCATTATGAATGGATGAACATATTGGAAATGTCTGATCGGGCAGCCTTTACCGGTGTTGTGGAGTCCCGATGACCCTGCGGGGTGGATTATTGGTTGTTATTCCTGTTGGCCCTTTTGGGCTGGTTATTATAATGCATGGTATTGCATTATGAATGGATGGACATATTGGAAATGTCTGATCGGGCAGCCTTTACCGGTGTTTTTGAGTCCCGATGACCCTGCGGGGTGGATTATTGGTTGTTATTCCTGTTGGCCCTTTTGGGCTGGTTATTATAATGCATGGTATTGCATTATGAATGGATGGACATATTGGAAATGTCTGATCGGGCAGCCTTTACCGGTGTTGTTGAGTCCCGATGGCCCTGCGGGGTGATTATTAGGCTGTGATGCCTGTGATTTGGCTGCGATGCCTGTGATTATTTGGCTGTTATGCCTGTGATTGGGCTGTGATGCCTGTGGTCCCTGCGGGGATGGTGTATGTTACCCTGTAACGGGTTGGAGTTGATGATATCCTCACCCGTGGGTTCATACCGCCCGGGTTTAGGTTGCCGGCTAGGCATATTCATTTGCATTTGCATATAGGGTAGATAGGTGTATGTTAGGCCATGCATCACGTGCATAAATTGTATGTCTGTGGTTGAAGCACCGGTATGGGACGGTGTGATGATTTATTTATGTCAATTGTATGATCGTGGTTGAAGCACCGGTATGGGACGGTGTGGTGTTTAACTGCTTTATTTATATTCTACCGTTATTAATATGTTTATTTATTACCTATATTTACTATCTTGAGATGTGGTTCTGTTTTCCCTTACTCCCCGGCACGTAGCCTTGCTCAGTACGTTGTACTGACCCCCTTTGCTTTTGTCTGTTTTATAGATTCTGCTGGAGGCGCTGGAGCATGATTTGGGTTTGGGGTATTGAGAGATCACATAGATAGGAGTATATAGGACGCATTCATTATGCTAATGTGATATTATGTGACTATCTGTGGTTGGTATTTGGACTACTGCTGGTTGAGGCCTGTGAGCCTGGGATTTACATACTGTCGGCCGGTGGCCTTATATGATTTACAGCTTTGGGCTGGTAGCCCTGTTTGAGATATTGGTATGCTGTTGGGAGGCTTGTAGCCTGGATGGATCGCTAGGACCGTTATCTGATTATTATTGGGTGACATTTTTATGTGCCTATGTGTTTTTAATTTATTTATAGCTTCTGCATTAAACTGGATTAATCAGATGATCACTTTAGGTTTACCCAGTGTTGTACTAGCTGTTTTAAATTAGCTGGCCACTAGTTTAGAATAGTTAGTACAGCGGTAATGCTTGCGAAAATCAGGTTTGAATTTTCGGGGCGTTACACAAACAACTTTTGTGGTGTGTATATTTAATGTTTAATAGAATAATATTTTTAAAGGGACATTTTTTTAAATTAAAATTCTAGCATAGACTTACAATAAAAATAAATTTAATACAAAAAAATCACCATGAATGATATGTGAACAGACGAATAGTTGTAGTAAAATTAGATAAAATATTAAAGAAACTCACATAAAGGAAAAAAAATCATGGATCAAGATATTGGGCTTGTTTGGGAATTAGTTGTTAGATGTTAACTGATTGTGTGAGTAATTTGAGTAATAAATTAGTTAAAATTAGTTGTTTGACAATTTTGAGGTAAATTTTTTGCCTAAAATAAGCTAATTCCAAAACGCTGGTATTTACAGCGGTTTCAAAAAGAGCTGATTGAACACTATTTTAAGTTATTTTATATTTTTAAATAAGCTAACTTATCTTAAATTTAATAGAATAAGCTAATTTTGTTTAGCTTATTTGCCAAATAGTGCAATTATAATCACATACAAATATATTAAAGAGCATCGCTCCATATAATTTTATTTGATTATAATTTTAATAAATATTATACTTTAATGAAAATATAACTTTATATCATCAAACAAAATAAATTGCATCATTAAATCTCAAAAACTCATATTTTATTGGTAGTAAATTAGATTTTAGAAAAAAATTTATGCATTATGTTGAAATGTATTAAAATTTGAATAAATATTTCTAAATCTTTTTGGGCTTAATAGTTTATACTTCAATATAGAATAAACCCTAAAAGAGCAGAGTAAAACATTTGAATTTCTTTTTGGGTTTAATTTTTGTATAAATTAATATTTTACGCCAGTAATACTGCATAGAGCCAAATAAAATATATATTTTAATATTCGGTGATTATTATAAGAGGTAATAATTAAAATAGGTCATCAGAAGGAGTCATTTCCACTTCTTGGCCACGATATTTTGATTTAGGGAAAATAGCCATTAGAAGGATTTCGGGCCTGAATTTAGGCCATTGGGCTAGAATTCGGGCTGCGATGGCCTAAAAGTTGAAATGACTCCTTCTGGTGGCCTATTTTAGTTTTTTTGAATTATTTTTTATTTTATTTAATTAAAATAAATAATACTCATTCTGTGCCATTATTTATGTCCTACTTTCTTTTTTTTTCTTGTTCCAACATTTTTTATTTCCATTTTAAAAATAATTAAATATTAATTAGCAAATATACCCATCATATCGCATTAATAAATAAATATATTAAACTTTCAAACCCATTACCATTAATAATTCTTATCCAACCTACAACCATATATCAATAAATCACACATAAATAAATAAATTTAAATTGTAAATTCATTACAACCACATTATATAAATTCTTAAGCTACATTTTTTAACCTTAATATATCCTTGTATTTAATACTAATTATCCCTACATAATGTACCATGTCCGAAAATTGTGGGATACTTATAATAAAACATGTTTATTTTTTACTTTATAATTTATTTGAATATGTGTTTGTTTTACTTATTTTATAATATATTTGAGAGATAAAGAATTTTTTAGGCCATCAATAGGCAGATAATTCACTTTTGGGCCACTAAAGATTGAATTATGAAATTAGGCCACCAATAGGCATTCGGGCCGGTTTTATAGGCCAAATTGACCAAGTCAATGCCACAATGGGCCGCGTGTGCGTCACGCGCTACCACTCTTCACGCGATGGCCTAAAAGCGGAAATTATCTCCTGTTAGTGGCCTATTTTAGTTTTTTTTTTTTTACTTTTTTTAAAATTAAAATAAATATTACTCTATCGGACAATTATCCAACCATGATCTCGAGACCAACTACTAAAATAAAGCTGCTCATTTTGGCACACAATATCTGCATTTCCATCGGAGACCCAAATTTCTTGTGATCTTCAATTTTATTTCACTTTCCTGGGTGGGTAGAAAACACCTATTTATCTGTTTCCATTTATTTTTTTATTAAATTTTTACTACTTATTTTATTATATTTCATTTAATATAAATATGATAAATGGTGGGTAGAGAACCCTTTTTTTTGCCGAACAACATATAAAGGGTGGTGGGAGCCCATGCCAGAAAAAAGGAAGGGATAAGGGCGGGGTGGAGAATCGAACCCCCAACCTATAAGTTGAGAGTCGAGGGACTTGACCACTATGGTAAGTTTCCATCCCCTTTAATATAAATGAATTCATTCAAATTAATTTATTTTTTAGATTTAATTTATTTAATTTTATTTTATGTTATACTATAATTTAATTCTTGAAGTTATTATTATTATTAATACACATAATTTTATTTATTATTTTGTCTTCTTTTTCTCACATTTTTAATATATATTTATTTTATTTTTATTTTAAAGAATATTTATTTCGTGTTGGGGTATTTTGAGCACGGTATTTTATGTCGTCATAGACAGTATTTAATGTAGGATATATTAGTATTTGATGCGGTAGATTTGGTGATTAATATTTATAATTACTATAATGAAAACGAGACAAAAACGTTGGAACATATAAAAATGGAAAGTGAGGCAAAAATAATGGAACAAATGGAGTAGTATTTATTTAAATTACAAAAAAGTAAAACAGGCCACCAAAAGGAGACAATTTCCACATTTAAGCCATCGCATCACGAGTGGGTTACACGCGGCCCGCTTTAGTATGGTATTGGTCAAATTGGCCCTAAATTAGGCCCGAATGCCTATTGGTGCCCTAATTTCATAATTCAATCTTTAGTGGCCCAAAAGTGAATTATCTGCCTATTGATGGCCTAAAAAATTATTTATCTCTATATTTGAATTAATATTTATTTTATTTCTTATATTACACCATTCGTCACATTATTAGTGTTAAAAAAAGTAACTTGAATATTTATATAATATGATTGTAATGAGTTTATAATTTTAATTTATTTATTTATGTGTGATTTACTGATATGTGGTTGTGGGGTGGACTGAAATTATTAATTGTAGAGGGTAATTTGAAAGTTTAATATATTTATTTATTAATGTAAGGTGATGGGTGAGTTTGACGATTAATATTTAATTATTTTTAAAATGAAAATTAAATAAAAATATTGGAACAAGCAACAAAAAGTATGACATAAATAATGATACAAAATGAGTATTATTTATTTTAATTACATAAAATAAAAAAATAATTGAAAAAACTAAAATAGGCCACCATAAGGAATCATTTCCATTTTTAGGCCATTGCAGCCCGAATTCCAGCCCAATGGCCTAAATTCATGCCCGAAATCATTCTAATGACCTATTTTCCTAAATCAAAATATCGTGGCCTAAAATTGTAAATGACTCATTCTAGTGGCATATTCTAATTATTACCTCTTATTATAATTATCATCAATAATACTATAACATAACTCATACACGTGCATTATGGAGCAAAAAATACATGAAAGACAATATAAGAAATAAGAGCATGCTAAATACATTTGTTTATTCTTTTTACATTGTACTTATTATAATACGACAATGAAAAGTGATCAAATGGGAAATTATTGAGAGTGATGAAATAAAAATTATTTAATCGAGATACATAATCTTAAAATTATATTATAATAAAGTTGAAATTTAATAAAAATGAATAATGACATGATAGAGTTTAAAATTAATATCTCTCTTTTAGAACATTGTGCATAGAATCCCTATATAAACTCATTTTTTATATAAATTTAAATAAACTCTACTTTAAAGTAACTTATAAGTTCTTATTAACTTTTCTTAAAAAACGTACTATTAGATAGTCAAATTTGAATTAACTATATAAATTATTATATTCATAAATTAATGGTGGGGACCGAGAAAAAGAAAATTTAGTGAAACCGCCGTACGAATAAAAATCAAGTATTACTATAATAGTCGAATCAGTTTTTGTAAAAAAATAAATAAATAAAAACCCAAAAACTAAAACATATGCACGATTATATTAAATATTTTTAAAAGAATTTTAATTGTGTTTGATTTAAATTGATAAACATTATAAACCTGCGAAGATTTCTTGTATACTTGCTTTATTAGGAAAAAATATTTGTATACATAGAATACAAATTATACCCGTGCAAATTGGATACTTGCTTTATTAGGGAAAACAAAGAGCATTTGACGATTACAGTAAACTATCACGGATAACCTTTATTTCAGGGCAATCTATCCATTAAGTAGCGATTATTAGGTTTGCATATTCTTGGATGGTGGGAATAAAGTAGCACAGTTTAGTGATAATGAATGAAGCAAAAACAATTATCAACTGCCTAGCTAATCACGGCAAAAAAAATAAAAAAAAAATGAATATTTTAAATTTGAACAATAAAAAATTAAAATCCTAGTCTTGATTGAATAAACTCCACTAAATCCTAAACCATATACAACATATTATTTTGTATTATTTTAATTCGATTAAACAACATAATTGGATTAAATTGCTGGCTTTCCCCTTAGACTACCTCTAACAATGACATGGTTGCCATAAAGATCAACCTCCATGTCATTTTTTAATTAAAAAGAAAATGAAAATTAGGTTGGTGGTCTAAGCATGAGGTCGACCAAAATTAAAATCCAACCACATGGTCTCTATCCACTCCACCAATTAAAATTTGACACTTGTACTCTTCTTTATAGGTTAAGAAATTAGATTGGTTTTCCTTAATTAAAATTAATATATCTTCTATTTAATATAATTGTATGAAATATAAAATATATCAAAATTTTTATTTTTTTAATTCTCTATAAATAGACATCAATATTTAGATATTTTAACCCACTTTATCAAAATTTTCTTATTTTTCTTTATATATAACAAATATTTTTATTTTGTCAATTTATTACTAAAATTTAGATCTCCAAAATATATCATTAAATTTTATAATTATTTTAATTAATTTCTTGTCTTTTAGAAATAAAAGAAATATTATGATAAAGAATTATAATAAAATGGTTGGATGGTTGGGTGGTTATGGATAAAGTATGTAAAATTGGGGTGGTTGGGTTGGGATGGATTTTGATGAGTTGCATTAGAGAGAAAATAATAAAATAATGAGATGGTTGGATGGTTGGGTGGTTGGGGTGGTCATGGATAATAGTAGTCTTAGTTTCGGTTCTTGTTTTCTTTTATTTTGCCTTTTGATTTTTCCTTTGTATTTACCTAGCCAAGACAGCTAACAAAAAATTATATGTATCCAAAAATTTTATCTATTCTTTATAGATTGAAGATAATATGATAAATCACTACTACAAATTAATTAATTAATATTAGAGTGTACTGTGTAACTTCAATAAAATTATCAGTTAATGGTTATGTATAAGCAGAGCAAGAATAACCATATAGAGCTCTACAATATTGACGAAAAGGTATACAGAATATTTATATTACCTATGTTGAGTAGTAATTACTATGTACTTCACATTCTTAGAAAATATAACAAAATTATTTTGAATCTCAAAATATTTATGTATATTCAATTAACCACTCATTAAAATATTGTAAACAAAAATTGAATATTTTCTCGAAATAGATGCATAAAATTATGTCTGAATACCTAAATAGAAGTTCAAGATTTATTGTTCTCGTTCTTAATAAATACTTACACAACCCAAGACACGCTCACGAATGAATGCCAAAATATACAGATATATGGAGATGGTTCTAGTCATGATTCAGAACACTTCTGAACTTCTGAATTTTAATAATTCCATGCTGAGCATATGTTTTTGGAAGATTGTATGGAATTTAATGATTTGCATTCAATAATGAATTCATTTTACTTTAATCCATTTAAGGATGTTAATTATAGAAATAGAATCGTGTGATTTGGAACAAAATATCAATATATACTTTCTTGTCCGGATTTAGTGGCATCTATTTTAAGAATTTTTTATTTTTTTAAATCTACATCCTCATTCAATTTTTCTTTTCTTTTCTTTTTTTTTTTTTTTTTACTAAACCTGCACCTTCATTCATTCGCCTCCAATTTTCTCTCAATTATTGAAAAATTTAAATTAGTATAGACTATTTTAAAGTAAAATGGGATTATTTTTTTGAGAAGCCGAAGTGCCACTTGGGCTAGTTCGATTAAATTAAATTATCCGATTAAAAATTAGCATGCGTTTTTTAGAATCCTGTAATTTTGGAATAAATATTGTCAAAAGGACAAAGGAGGATTTCTTGAATTCAATCACGAAGGGTTTTTTGTATCCCTTTCACTCATTTCCCAAACCGAGAAGGGTTTTTTTGTGTTTGTTTCTTGAATTCAATCATGTTTATGCTAGTCTAAGGTTGACGATATGTTGGATAAGAAATATTTCATGCTGAAATACTTATGTCGAAATGTCCTAAGTGTTGTCAGTCTTATTATATTATGCATCATGGTGAATACAATCATGTTTATGCTTGTCCGAGAAGCCAATGTGTTGGTTGAGAATTATTTCATGCTATATTTCAGATGCCCGTAGTGTTGTCAGTCTCATATTTTGGAATCATGAGGATTTCTAATTACTTTATAATATTTGCCATGCTGCTTTCTATACAGCATGCCACGTCCCACTTTTAAGATTTAAAAACTATATTGTTTTTTGACTGGCTCATTATGGAAATGATTCATTATTAATTTTCCTTAACGTCACCTGTTGTTTTTATGTTTATATATGTTGAATTGGATTAATTCTATGCTGCATATAACAAATTTATGTTGCCTACAATGATAAACAATAATGATCCATGTTTTCAAACATTCTACATCCGTAACTTGGAAGGCCAATATATTTATTGCCTACCATGATAAACAGTACTGAATCAATCATGGATGTTTTTACTTAATGTTGAATAAGTAATATAAATATTGCACATATAAAATTATGGATACATATCATACGTGCATGATAAATTAAAAATCATGCTGGCAACTCAAAATTTTGAATCCAAATACAATCCAGTTCATCAATCATTTTAAAATTCAATTCTTGCATGCACCTTTACAACACTTTTATTGTGCAGCACTATTCCATATAATTAGTACAATTAGATTTATTGCAGGTTGTAAATGCCCCGTGGTTAGTGGCATTTAATTAGTAATTAGTGGAGTTCTTTCCTATAGTTTCTATTCAATTAAATATGGCATCTTTACTACACTTTTATTGTCCAACACTATTATATATTAAAACAGCAGTTTCAGAATGAATCTGAATGTGACATTCAGGACCCTAACCGAGTTGAAGGGGAGCGGTTCCAGTCCTGAATCTGGGTTAAGTAGATACTTAAATGCTGTTTTTAATGATAAAATGATGTGGGTTATGTGGATGAATCCGGATCTACTTAAACGCTATTTTTTAATGAGAAAATGATGTGGGTTATGTGGTGACCTGTACAGGCGATTTATTGCACATTTTCCTTCTATACATTACAGTCATTTGATATATTTTTTATGGTAAGTGTCCTTTTATAGAATTCCAACTTATCGTGCATTCCAAATAAAATGCTAAAAGTAAAAACAACCGCATCATCACTACCATATGAAACGGCATTTTGGATTCTCATTCGTCCTGCACCAAATATCACACTGTTCATTTTGGAGATGCAATCGAGCGCACTTTCGGGTTTAATCACATTTTGTCTATGGGAATCCATTGTAGTGATTCTTTTAATTAAAATGATTTCCGTTGCCAGACTTTAAAAAGATCTATTCAATGAACTGAACATATAAAACCAATTATTTCTTGGATAAATGAGTCAAGGAGTGCATTCTATACACTAAGATCGGGTAGACAATAAAGTATCATTATATATATCAATTCAAAAGATGGCAACTCATGTATAGAACAGGTTCACTGACATTTCTTGTCATGCACCTTACAATGCAACAAAATAAAATAACATAGCAGAGAAAAGGACATCCGATGGAATTACTTTAAAGACTTCAGCAAGAACATTAGACTTGTGGTGAGACAATTGAAAAAAAAATTATGACAAACACTCATGATTCCCACATGCTTGAAGATAAGAAGCAGTTTTCAACCTTGCTTTAGTCGATTTCGAAATATGAATCCTTCATTACTTCAGGTTTCATCATCCTCTGGTTGACCCGTAAACATATTAAATCATGTATTTTATACCGCAATTGAATCCAGAAATATGGTATTCCAGAAGGCCTATACAGCATGCCATAAAGATTGTTAGATCAAACTGCATTAGAAAAGAAAACCTTAGCATACTCCCCTAAAGATATCTTGACCTGATAGTTATGCCTCTCATTTGTATTAGCATCTTCAAGATAACTTCTGAAGAGCCTTGATATTGTTCAGCCTTGATATAGGAAGACAATACCAGAAATGGGAGCAAGCATCTGTTCACTGCCCACCAGCGAAAAAAACAGAAAATGGGCAGAGTATCCCATGAACTCCCCTTGTGTATCCACATATGTTTTCATCTGTATAAAAAACATAAATCAACGCAGAAGAAAGTCATAAACGACCCAATTGGTTTCACCAATACACTTTTTACTGCAATTCTAATTTAGGTAATTGAATCTAAAGCCTATCTTAGCGACGAAGAAGAAACCAACCACAATTCCCAAAGCAAACTGGAGATCAATCAACATTAGTTGCAGAGTCGTAAAACGGAAGCAACAAAATCATAAATAATCCAAATAACATGATGCAATAAGGGAAAAGGATCAAATAAATTACAGATAGCAGTTGTGCAGAACTATTATAGATCTCCCCTATTTCCAATCATCAATGACAGACCATTTCTCATATAAGGTAAGAGCATCCCCATTTCCAATCTCTGTATTGAAGAATTGCAGTTATGGAATATCAGCATATCTCTAAGCAATAAACAATCGAAAGACAAACTTAAATAAAAAAAAATAGAAAATAGCAACTAAGGCTCAAGGAGTTAGCAGCATAATCACTTGCACTGCATTCAGCAAGTCGAACAGGTGCGCTAGTTCTCATCTCTACATGCGCCTCATGTCCATCAATCCAATATAACTAAAGTAGCAACATGTCCAGGGATTAGTGAAATCACTTCAAATAATTAAAAATTTTTTGCTTTTTTTGTATCAGTTTACCTCTTTTTTGTAGTCAATTAATGATTCCTCGCTGTATTGATTCCCATAATAAACCCTAACAGCCACATACTGAAAAATATAAAGAATTAAGAACATGCACCTCGGATGAGATGATTACCTGCTGTTCTAAAGATGTGGGGAACATGTGGGCATGCCGATCCATTCCACGACATACAATTGCAAATAAACCTGAATAAAAGAAAAGTTATTATTACTGTTCTATCAAGCAAAAAGCCAACTGTAAAGCTTCCTGTCAAATTCAAGAGACACTTAATAGCTTTGTACAATAACAGTTAAAAGCTTAGGAAGTATCCCAAAATGAATAAATGAATACAGCTTTCATAGAGAGAAAGAACATCAGGATGCAATATATAGCAGACTTCATGCTTTGGAGCATTAAACCGAATCGCTATCAAAGAGAAGCATATGAACCATTAAATCGAAACACATCAAACATCAGTCCCAAAGCATAAAATTCAAGTACAGAAGTTGCGAATTGCTATGATTACTAATTAGTTTCCCTTTTCTGAGTTATCCCCGAGTCCAGATTTCAATCAGCTCTGGCCTTAGCTTCGGAGCATTGAATTTCCGCTGTCTCTCTCCTCTCACCTTTCATTTTCTGAATTTCAGACAAAAACAAAAATTAAGTACAAAAAGGAAATGAGTAAAATTGGTTTCTTTGGTTGAAGCACTGATTTAAATTCCAATCTAGCCTAGTTATAAAAACTCAAATCAATCAAAACATACAACATTGTAGAAACACACTACTGATTTAAATAAATCCCTAAAATCATCCACGAATCTACAACTGAAACTGATAAAACGAAGCTTGCTCATTTACCTCTTTTGGTTGGAGCACTGCACACTGAACTATTGGAGATTGGAAAGAGGCGGTCAGGCAAGGACGGGCAGTCAGCACTCGGGAGACGAATGGCGACGGGAAGACGAACGACAAACGGCGAAAGGAAGATGTCGAACAAGCAAAAACGAGGGAAGGATTTGAAATATTGGAGGTTTCTGTATTTCATGAATCTGAATGAATGAATGTTACACCGATGAAGAAGACAGCCCAAAACTATAAATACAACCACAGTTAACACTGAACAAGCCCAAAACAGGAAGCGGCCCAATAAAACAAATAAGACCAAAAATAAAGAAAGGCCCAACTAACACTCTAGCCAATGCCTTCAGCTGAGTTAAGCTGCTGCTTCCACTGAACTGCACCAGACTGAATGCATGCGCCAACACCCACCCCGCAAGCTGAAGGTTGCCATAGCTTCAGCTTGGAGCAAAAGGATTGAAAAAGTTTAGGAGGGAGCCCTTTGGTGAAGAGATCAGCCAACTGCTGAGAAGAAGGAACAAAAAGAGGATCAATCTCTTTCTTCTTGAAGTGATCTCGAACATAGTGGCACTTGATGTCGATGTGCTTGGACCGCTCATGATGCATGGAATTTTTCACAAGTTGAATGGCAGATTTATTGTCACAAAATACAGGAATGGGATCAAGAACAGAGATCTCGAGTTCAGTGAGCAGGGAATGGATCCAAAGTGCTTCAGATGTCAAAGCACTTAGACTTCGATACTCTGCCTCTGTGGAGCTGAGGGCCACAGCCTTTTGTTTCTTAGTCTTCCAAGAAATCAAAGCACCTCCAAGGAAAACACAAAAACCTGTGAGGGACTTCCTAGTGGATGGGCAGTTTCCCCAGTCTGCATCGGAGAAGCCCTTGAGCTCAAGACCAAGACCAGAGGGATAGAACAAGCCAATGTGAAGGGTGTTTTGAAGATATTGAAGAACATGAATCACAGCTTCCCAATGATGGATGGTGGGTGAGTGCATGTGTTGGCTGAGCTGCTGCACACTGTAACAGATGTCAGGGCGAGAAAAACCAAGATACAAAAGTTTCCCTACCATTTTTCTGTAAAGAGAAGGACTGTCAAAGGGAGGCCCATCAATGCCAAGAGTCTTGTTCACAGCACAAGGGGTGTGAACTCTGGAGTTACAAGGGAAATCCACTTCTGTGAGCAAATCCGAAGCATATTTCTCTTGAGAAATGGAGTAGCCAGCAGGGGTTGACTTGATCTCCAATCCAAGGAAATAGGCAGCAGAGCCAAGATCCTTTATGGTGAACTGTTGATGCAAGGCTTGCTTGATATGCTCAATCTCTTGGTGATCAGTGCCTGTCAAGAGAATATCATCCACATATACAACTAATATGGTAAGTCCAATGGTGGTGAACTTAACAAAGAGGCAGGGATCACTGTAGGTGGGGGAGAAGCCTGAAGAAGTGAGAAATTGTTCCAAGGCAAGGTACCATTGGCGAGGGGCCTGCTTCAGACCATACAATGATTTTTTCAGCAGACAACCATAACCAGGAGGAGCAGAAAGGCCTGGAGGGCAGTGCATAAAAATTTCCTCATCCAAGTTCCCATGAAGAAAAGCATTGTTGATGTCAAGTTGATGTATATGCCAACAGAAAGAAGCTGCAAGGGCAATAACCAAACGAACACTAACAGTTTTTGCTACAGGAGCAAAAGATTCATTGTAATCTTGACCAATTCTTTGGTGAAAACCCTTTGCAACAAGCCTAGCCTTGTGCTTGTTGAGACTGCCATCAGAATTATACTTTATTCGAAAAACCCACTTACAACCAATGCATTTCCTGCCTTGAGGGATTTTCATGATATCCCAGGTGTGATTGAGTTGTAGGGCATCAAGCTCAGCCTTGATGGCTACATCCCAATGAGGTAACCCTTTGGCTTGATCAAAACTTTGAGGCACAAAGTCAACATCAGTAGCATATGAACAAATATAGTCATTGTACCTAGCAGGTCGTTTGATCTCTCTTCTAGGTCTAAGTGAAATAATAGGTGCATGTGAAGGAGCCATGTCTGTGCACTCAGGTGAAAGAGGTTGACTCATAGGTGATGAGTCAACAGATGCAGGAGATTCACAGGATTCTCTTACTGGAATAGAAGTATTATGCATATCAGGAGGAGATGCATTGGAGTGACAATCAGTTTGACTCGATGATCTGTGAGAGATCAAAGGAGAGTGTACTGGTGACAGAGGAGCAGTGGGCTCATCTGGAGATGGTGTATGATCTTGAGCAGCAGTGGGCTGTTCAAGGGAGTTAACAGTGGTTAATATGGGTGGTGAGGTGGTAACTGAAGCAGGCTGTAAGGTGGTCATTGAAGCAGGCTGTAAAGATGGTGAAGGTGAAGATAGACAATCAGTGTCTTTATATGGAAAAATTGTATCATAGAATATAACATCTCTAGACACAATAACCTTCTTGGAATCAAGCAATAAAATCTTATATCCCTTTTGGTTAGCAGCAGTTCCTAGATTAACCCCTTTCAAACCCCTTGGTTCTAACTTTCCCAAGTGAGGTGTGGTATTTTTGACATAACATAGACACCCAAAAGTGTGAAGAGTGGATAGGTCAGGGGCAACTCCCAAAAGAATTTCAAAAGGTGACTTCCAATCAAGTATTTTGGTGGGTAATCTGTTTATGATGTAGGTTGAAGCTAACATTGCATCCCCCCAAAAGGATTTAGGAATTCCAGAGGTTAAGAGGAGGCTTCTAGCTACTTGAACAAGGTGTTGATGTTTTCTCTCAACTCTCCCATTTTGTTGAGGAGTGTAAATGCAAGAAGTTTGATGAATAATCCCAAGTTTAGCAAAAAGTTCATGACATTTCTTGTTGCTAAACTCTGTACCATTGTCAGTCCTAAGAACTTTAATACCCCTGCTATACTGATTTTGAATGTGGGATATGAAATGAACAAGGGTGATATAGGTTTCAGATTTATGCCCCAACAAGAAAAGCCAGGTAGCCCTAGAAGCATCATCTACAATGGTGAGTAGGAATCTGGACTTAGATCTATCCAAAATGTTGAAGGGTCCCCAAATATCACAATGAACCAAATCAAACACATGTTCAGAGTGAGAAGCACTATCACTGAAAGGTAAACGATGCATTTTGGAACACTTGCATATATCACAAGGAACTGAGGCAAAAGTATTATTGTATATTCCAAGTTTAGTCATAACAGTGATAGAGGGGTGTCCTAATCTGTAATGCCAAGATTTAACAGATTCAACATCATTTATAGCAGAAACAATAGGGAAAGATTTAGTAGTCTTACTGGAATTTGAGTTACAAATGTAGAGTTTATTTTGAATTTTAGCTGTAAGAAGGTATCTCCTACAGGTCGAGTCCTGCAAAATGCAAGATGATTCATCATTACAGGTCGAACGAAGAACGGCGAGCAGATTGACCGGCGACGGGTAGAGGAAAGGCAACGCGGCAGCGAGCAGACAGACGCTAGACGGGGAGAGGAAAGGTGACGGCAGCAGATTCACGCGAGACCAGCAAGGCAGCGCTGGAGTGGTTGGGCAAATCGGAGGGAGTGGCGGTCTGGAACTAATTCTGGAAGCCGTGGGCAACAGGGCGAGAAAGGGAGGCGGCTAGGGTTGATGGGCTAATCTGGGGAGCTATAGAGATAGCGATTAAATTTATAGAGAGAAATGTTTTGGGAAGAGAAGTTTTGGGAAGATGGGTCGTAAACTTGCAGCAACAAAGAGGAAGCAATAAAGACGGAGGTGAATAGAAATTTTTCGGATTTTATTTTATTTTGTAATGGCATTTTCACAATTTCCTTGGTGTGTAAAAGAGAATGTAAAAGTTGTTTAATTGTGAGGGAAATGGAAATTGGAGGGAAAATGTGTGTGGGTTAGGCTATTTTACTTTTATATATATACTTTTATATATATAATGATGTTTTAGGTTTCTTTCAGTAAATTAAACATTACATGGGAAATGATGAAAAAAAAAAAACAGATATACCATCCACCATTGGCGTATCTACAATAGTGCTAGGTGGATCAATTGACACACCAAAAAAAAAATAGTAAAATATTAGTACAATGAGAATTAGGTTATAATTTAGGATAAGTATTGAGTAATTTGGATGTAGGAGTTATATAGTATATCAATTGCTTTTATTAAAAATATCTATATATAAGATAAAATAACATAAAATATATGGGTATATTTTAAGGGATTCACAACTCTATTAACATTTTACTATTTTAGTATTTTCTGTAACACCCCGGTTTTTGATAACACAGGTCGGGGTGTCACCGCCACACCTCCCTAGTAAGACACGGTTTCTCTGGCTTACTAAAGAGATGCAAGGCTAGGTATTGCAGTATTTAAACCATTTAAAGCATTCAAAGCAGCCCATACAGTATAGTTCGAAAATAATAATATCATAGCGCAGCGGAAATAGTGTTTAAGTATAGTATTGCAGCGGAAAATGTAAATAGGGCCAACATGGCCAAAACACGGGTTAAATAGGCCCGTTCATACTGTAGTCTAATGTACGAAATTAAAACAAAATAATGTTTTCCCCAAAAGTAAGGATCCCATGCATGAACGTGCTCATGTTCATTCTACATACTCTGTAAGAAAAAGAAATAAAAAGAAATGGTTTGGTCAGCACAACTTGCTGAGTAAGTTAACACATGTATGATCGTAGGGTTTAAAAGCCATCAATTTAATAATTAGATAAAAGCATGATAATAACATAATATTCAATTTAATCTAATCAACTATCCAATTGCATAATTTATTTCAGGGCTTTATTTAACAACACATTTCGCATGATTTAAAATAATAGCCATAATTTAAATAAAGCATTTAAATAATTTAATTGGACAACAAACATAATTTAATTTAATTTAACTTAGTTTAATATCCCCATTACATCCCAGATTTAGTATTTCAAGTATTTCACGATTGCATCGCAATCTCAACAAGTCTAGCCGGTAGCCCGGCGACCGCAACCGTATCAGCCATACCCAGTACCACTCCGGAGCCTCGGGAAACCCATGTGGATATTCTCGAGAGTGTAGGCTCTATATCTCATGCCGTTTTGGCAATATCATATCTCAAGTTTAGCGCGCGGGGTCACCATCGTCCATTAAGGCACGAAGTGAATCGTTAGGGGGCACCCTGCAGAGCACTCACCCCTAATTTTAATTTATCAAGTTTGTAAGGAGATTTAATTTCAAAAATCTGATTTCACTTTTATTTGTTACACTTTCGCTTTTTGGGTGTTTGGAAATAAGTGTTACATTACCATATTTGAAATGTTTTAAAGGTTAATAATTTTTACTAATTATACTTAAAATATTAATTTTTTATATTCATTAAATAAAACTCAAAAGGAATAAAGTCAAATGTGAGTTATTTTATTTATTATATTACTTCAACTAAATAAATTTTATTAACTTACCTTAAATCTTGTGTCATTTTCCAGTGTTACACTTATTATAAAACGGATTGAGTATTTCTTAAAAAATATTTCCTCCATCGCACTCAAAGTGTCTCATTTTGACTTTTTAATATTGTTTATTGATCAACTTTGAAGTAAGTAATCGTAATTATATATAAAAAAATATAGTCAAATTTTGGTCTTGTTAGATTTGTCTAATCATGTAATTTTAGAATATATATTTTACATAATTTTTACATATGTACATTTAAGATATTAAATGTTAAACATGTATTGGACGATGTGTTCAAAAGTTTTGAGACATAAATAATGGGACAGAGGGAGTAGATTTAAAAAAAAATTAAATTTTCCACTTTTAAGCCATCGCAGCCCGAATTCGGTCAAATTGCCTAAATTTAGGCCAAAAATCCTTCTAACAGTCCATTTGCCTAAATCAAAATATCGTGGCTCCAAAGTGGAGGGACCTACTTCTCGTGGCCAATTTTAGTTATAATCTCTTTACTTTATTTATAGATGGATCTATTCACAACTATATAATTGTATATTAATTTTAAGATAAGTGACATATTTTTGTGAAAATCTGGCCTATATATACATTAATAGAAATATTTTTTATATATTTATTAATGTATCTTTTAATAATATAAATTCTATATATACATTGCAAATTCCATTTAAATTTGAAATTTTATTTTTTTAAAAAAATAAAAATTGTGGGAACTCCATATAAATTGAAAATTAAATATCTTTTGAAACTAAAAATTGGAATTTTCACATACACATTAACATATCTTTAACATGAATTTATAAATCTGATGTGTAATGTATATTTTGATTACATCATTCACCATACAAAAATATAACCAAAGTTGAGACCAAACCTACACAAAATTACCGACATTACAATATGTTCACCATATTGAAATATAAACGCAACATAATTCTTAGTTGTTAGTGCAAAAGCTCGTCATAATCCTATGGTCTATAAATAAATTCTAAATGCAGCAATAAAATTTAAAAAATAAAATAAAAAATACAAAATAATAAAATCTAAAATAGATAAAATAAAAAATACAAATAAATAAAATCCAACATAGATAAAATAAAAAATGCAAATTTTTAAATTTTATCTTTCAAATCTTTTTAAAAAGTGAATATATAGTGACATGATAGGATGATAGAGTGAGAATTTATAAGTAAATGATAGATTTTATACACGATAGACTAAAATCTATAATGAATAAATAAATAAATGCAAAAATCTAAAATTAGTAAATTAAAAAAATAAAAATAATATAGATAAAATAAGATATGCAAATCTTTCAAATCTTTCAAATCTTTTTAAAAGTGAATATTGTAGAAATCCCATATATTTCAAAAACTGAAAATCTAATAAATAAATAAATAAATAAATGTGAAAATATAAAAATAATAAATTAAAAAATTTAAAAAATTATAAAAATTAGAAATTTGAAATGGAGACACCACATTAAATATAGGATGGTTTGTTCACTAATGCTTTAATATATATATATATATAGATGAATTATATGTACCTATTTTATTTATACATACATAATAAATTCATTCTCCAACCTAAATTAGTCATTGTAATTGGTCTACCTAAATATTGAATCTGGCTCCGCCCCTAGTAATATACTACTATAAAATGGTGTTGGAAACATGGAAGAATCCTTGAGAACAAATAATCGTGCTGGGATATCTCACAGGGGTCTTTCAGCCCTTGCGCACGCAACTTCTTATTTAATTCTCCGTTGAATTGAAATTGGGCACCACCACATCTATCTTGTAGATTAACCTCCTCAGAGTTGCAACGATTGAACACAAACTGAAAGTGAAATGAAAGTAATGTTTTATTTTTTTTTAAAAAAATGTGTAAAAAAATTATCAACTAATATAAAATTGTCAATTAATAGTAATATACTTTATAATAGAGGTGACATAAACAAGTGTAAGTGTATATAAGGCTATCATGCAAGCATCGTAGGAAAAATATACTATATAGTCTTTATGTTTCACAAAAATTCAAAATAGTCATTTATCTATTTTTGCCCCTATTTTTTTTTCAGTAGAAAGGAGGGCCGAAGCCATTTATACGAAGAAAAGCAAGGAATGATACAAACCATCAAGGTCAGAGAAATTGAGGATTACAAAACAGGCTGATCAATATTGCTTTAGCTATCCAAGTAGCCACATGATAGGGACGGCCATTTTGCATCATGGCAATGCCCATTTCAGCAGACTTCGAAGCCACATTCATCCACAGGTTTCAGCTAGCATAGCTAAACTTACAGGTCCACTTCGATCGTTCATCCTACTGAAGTGTCCGGGGGTCTGCCTCCCTTTGTACCAATAAAGCCTCTGTTTCTTTTGCTGAAGTGCGTGGAAGGATCCATCACCGTGACCACGGAGTGGCGCTCAGGCGGGAGGGTGGACTGGATGGATTTCGTCCATGCTCCGGATGGTTGCCGTTTCCAGGATGGCGAAGGTGGTGATAGATTAAGGCCTGGGGGAGACTGTGCACGGGGGCTGCGGCTGCGCCTTGGTGAATCGTGGTACGGAGAACCAGGGTCCGAGTTGATGCGATCGACATGGGAAGCAGAGGGAGAATCTGGTGCAGCAGGCTGGACTATGTGAGATTGGGGAATGGGATCCTCTAGCATAGGCGTGATGGATTCAACTTCATAGGCAGATGTTTTGGGCTGGTTGTTGGGAACCTGGGGGATCGGATCTTCTTGCATATGCATAATGGCTTCCCCAATTCTATCATCAGCAAGAATGGCGAAGCGACTCCCATTGCCTGAATTCTGTGCACGACTATTAGACTGTGCTCCTTTCAGAGGACGTCTCCTGTTCTTCGCGATCATCCAAGGGCCATAAGGGGCATCCTCCACACGCCCTTCCTTCCTGTTGGCTTGAACCTGGTTAATAGGCCTAGCATTCTCTTGTGGTTGATTGCTCGGACAATTGATAATAGTATGCCCGAATTTCCCGCACTTGAAGCAAACAAGTCTTAGATTCTCATATTCGACTCTAAGAAATAGATCATCCACCATAACCCTGGATTTCAACGGTTTTGAAAGATCGATCCGAACTGCCACTCTGGCGAATTTACCTCTAGCGGCATCATCAGTATTGAAATCAATACTCAGAACTTGCCCTACCCTAGTGCCAACCTGAAAGAGAAGATTTCGATTATAAAGAAACATGGGAAGCCCGGGAAATCTGATCCACACCACCATCGTCTTCACTTCATTCGTGAGCGGATCAAAGGACTCCTCCCAGGGTTGAACGTGCAAGTAGCTACCTGAAATCATCCATGGCCCCCCTGTAAGTGCAAAAAAGGCATCCCCACCGTTCGAGAAACGAATCACATAATAACCGTTTTCAAGGTCAATGAGAGGGGCTGAAGCGGCAGCCGGCCATATCTTCTCAATTCCAGATTTCAGAAATCGATAGGCCATATTGCGTCCTATTACCTTAATGACGACGGCGTGCGCCCATGGCCTGAGAAGTCTTTCTTTGAAAGCCTTTGAGAGGACCAACCGATCGATGCCCTCGTGGACTGTTACGGTGATATCATCCGGATCGCCGGAAAGGTCTTCCAAGATTTCGTCAATCGGCACATGTATGAAACCCGCACGACGTTTCGTCATATCACTGTAGGAAGCCCTAGGTCTTTTCTGCGCTCTGGTGTCGAGAGGATCCGGAGGTTCGTCTTGATCCGCCATGGAGACGGTGGAGAAAAGAAATTAGGTCAAGAAAGGGATGACGATTCTTGGAGAGAGAGGAAAGGGTCCCGACCCGTTTATTTTTTGCCCCTATTAGTTCTCTATGTTTACAACTAATATCCAAAATAGTCCTTTTTATACTAAATATATACTTCGAGCTAATTAATTCCTTAATTATGTCTACATGAATGTTTAAAATTTGACTACACATATTATCACTAAAATAAAATTGAAACAAAATTAATTAAATTAAAACTTTAATAGAATAATATCAAATTAAAAAAAATTAAATTTAAAAATAAAATATAATATGTAATATAAAATTAATTATTTTTAAATTTAAAATTAATATATAAATATCATAATGGATTAAATAATTATTTAAATTCAAAAAATTAATTTGATATCTAATAAATTAAATATGCATTGAATCTAAATTAATACTATGAATTAGATATCTGAATTAATTTAATAAATTAAATTTCAATTTATCAAATTTAAAAAAGATATCTAATAAGTTAATTTTAATTAAAAAATAATTAAATATGAATGTATTAGATATTTAATTAAGTTGTTTCGAATTTAATAGTTATTTAATCCGTTATAATATTTATATATTGATTATAAATTTAAATAAATTTTTAATTAATTTTAATAGTATGTGTAGTTAAATTTTAAATATTGACATAATTAAGAAGTTAATTAGCTCAAAATACATGTTTGGTATAAAAAGGACTATTTTGGATATTAGTTGCAAATATAGAGGACTAATAGGGGCGAAAAATAGATAAAGGACTATTTTGGATTTTCGGTAAAGAAAAAGGACCATAACATATATTTTTCCCAAGCATCGTATATAATTCATTCAGATTATTATATTAGCGTGTGTTAAAGACTTATATTTTCATTTAAGTTTTGAACACTATGGTGTATATTCCTTTGGTGAAAGAAAAACCCTATACACGCTATAGGTATGCAAGAAAAATGTTTCAACAATATCATGCAGCAATTAAACAATAGTACCACTATCTCTAACATAATAGTGAAGTGAGATATTAAAAATTACTTCCTCAGTCTCAAACAAAATGTTACGTTGGGCTTTTCGCTATTATTCATTGTTTAACTTTGAATTAAATTTTTATTATAGGTATACAATAAAAAACATAGTGAAGTGTGATATTGTTGGATTCGTCTGATCTTGTAGTTTTAGAATATTACTTTTTATAAATTTTCAATTGTACACAATTTAAGTTATTAATTGTTAAAAATATGTATAGTGTGTCTCACCCAATGTAGCAATTTCTATGAAACGGATGCAGTATCAATAAAACGTAAAAACGAAGAAGTTGGGCCAATTGAAGAACAAAACATATAAATAATATTCATTCTAAAACATTTTTGTCTGCTCAAAAAAGGTGTATACTCACTATAATCATGGAAATAAAAGTGGGACACAGGGGACAAAGGTGTACTATACTCACTATAATAATAATAATAATAATGGAAATAAAAGTGGGATGAGGATGTCATAATTAAAACCAACCAATTCTATACATGATTGTCTCAAAGCCTTGTTTTTGGAGTATGCAACAACTTCATCAAAACTTACAAAAGCAGATCAACAAAAAACACATAACAAAGTCCCCTGTTACTTAATAAGGTGCATTTTTATTACAAACACCCTACCCAGCAGGGACACTATAATATAATCGTACGTAGAGAGTGCAAACAAGACAGAGTTCCCCCTTAGCTTGCGGTCCATCCTATAGAGGGTGCAGCACAATCGGCACCCCATGTTGCGCAATGATCGTGACACGCTCGAGGGGGAAATGCACGTAAGTAGGCGATAACGAGAACTTGTAACGCTGCAGGATCATTGCCAGCACGACCTTCATTTCGTTCATTGCAAAGCTCGTCCCTACACAATTTCGAGGGCCGTAGCTGAATGGGAGGAACACGGCTGGATTGCCTTTCGTCGCGCCCTCAACACCTTCGGAGAATCTCTCTGGATTGAAGAGGTGCGCGTCGTTTCCCCATATCTCGGGATCTCTGTGGATCGCCAATGGTGGGATGGACAACCTCGTGTTTGATGGAATCATGTACCGCCCCAACTTGATTTTTTTGTATACTGTTCTCTTTATGTACACCACCGGACTGTACAGCCTTAGCGCCTCGTTGATTACCATCGTTAACTGTAAGCAAAATATAAAAGATGAAGAGGATGTTATACAACATCCATATTGTTAAAAACTACACAGAAGTTTTCAATTCAAAACCAATTGGTAATAAACAGAGTGACATCTGTCGATAAGGGAATTCCAATCAATGGTGGTAATCTTGTTGGATTGAGGAATCATACGATTTTTAGGTGTGCAATGCCATCTGGGGTCGGTTTCTCCTTGCCCAAGACTCGAAGCACTTCTTCCCTCGCCTTTTCTTGCCACTCCGGGTGAGTCGACAACAGGACAACCATCCAAGGCATCACGGAGCTCGTTGTTCCATGCCCCGCGATGTAGAAAACCTTGCATTCATCGATAATGTCATCGACAGTTATCTCAATTTCCGGATCAGAGCCATGGTGGATTCTCAACAGCGATCCAAGGAAATCGTTCCCATAGTCCTTTGCGTCCCCTGCCTTGGCCATTTCTTCCCTTTTTTTCACCAACGACATGATGTTACTGCGAAGGGACTGCGCCATTTTCTCGGATTCAATCTCTTCATTAAACCTCCAAAGCTTCCTGTGATCAGAAAAACACACGCAGGAACTCAAAAAAATCATACATAATTCAAACACAAGACTATCAAAGAGTAACACAGCAAGAACTCACTCAAGCCCGAAAAATGTAGGCCTGTAATAACTTCGATAAACCATGGAGCCCAAAGCCGTCAGCATTTCGAAAATGTTCTTCCCCTCAAGATAGCTGCTTCCAAAGGCTGTCCTCGAAATCACCTCCGATGTCATAATCTTGAATTCGATAGCTACGTCGACTTCCTTCCCACCGTTACTCGCCCATCTCTCCAGCATTGTTTCCGCACTCATCACCATTGCAGAAAACATCTCCTGCAACGTCAAAGTTAGTTATCAAACACAAGACAAATTTGAAGTTGAGAAATCAGACAAGGAATTGATACATACAACCTTCAGACACTGGCCATGGAAAGCCTGATTGGCAACTTTCCTCAAGGTGGACCACTTTTCACCCTCAGCAACCACAAGCCCATCTCCTACATACTTCTTGGCAGCCACTGACGCCCTGGGCTTCTTGTATTCACTCGATTTCGTTAGTATTTCCTTAACCAATTCTGGCTCGGATACCACCATTTCCACTTGTGTTCCATTCCAATAAAAGAAATTTTTACCTGTCGGGTGAACAATGTGTATGTGTCCGAATATTATTACCCAAATTCGTACCAAGAATCACACAATCCAAAACAACACTTGCACATTGCACGGGAGCAGATTAGGTGCAGGTGACTCCACATGCAGCCAGCCACCAGAATATGATGATGCGGGTTGTGTTGTGTGATGAATCAAATAATGTGTTTTGTGTGATGAAATAGATGTTTGGTGTGATGTAAGAGAGGTTTTTTTTTTTTTTTTTTGTAATATCTAGACATGCATAGTAGTATTAATTAAGAGTTTGTGCCAATTTCATTTTATGATCCACTATATGTATATACTCCATTTATTAAAACTACAAATCAAAGTTCACCAAATAATTTTAAAATCATTAATTTTTTGTTATTTTTTGCTATAACTTAAAAGAATTTCCGGATCCATCCCTAATTAATTACGAATCTAGGTACAAAATTAATAAGAATGTAAAAGAGGAGTCCTTTTTTTCATTATTTACCATACAACTTCATCCAGGCATGATAATCTGGGCAAATCCTGGGGAACAAGTCGTGCTGCGAAAGCTCCCAGGGGGATTTATTGGCCTCCTCTTTCATTTGGACAATCTCTCTGCTGTTGCCATGCATGAATCTGTAAGAAGGGCCTTTCAGCCCCTGCCCACGCAGCTTCCTCTGGGTGGAAATTGGGCAACACCATAGATTGTAGATTAACCTGGACACAAATACCAGTACCCAACCCGCAACTGGAATTAGGAGAAGAATCATTTTTTGGGGAGGGTGGGAGATGGAACAAAACTGGTTCCTTTTTTTCTTTTTCTTTATTATTACAATCTTGATGTGGATTATTTAATGCAATAGTAGAAAATTTCTATATACAGACTAGTTTGGATGGTGGAGAGAAAACAGAGAGCGGAAAATGATTTTATGGATTGAGAGAAAAGGAAGGAATTGGATGGAAAGCAGACGAAATTCGTCTCTCGTAATTTAGCGTGTTTTTCTTTTTCTTTTTGAATCCATTTATTTATTTTCTTGAGCTTTTAATTAACAAATCCCCTAAACAAGGCCATAATGACGGAATTTGGGAGAATTAATTGGGAGTTTAATTCGGATCTAACTCAGGATGCAGGGAAATTCCCGACAAGTCAAAGTTGTCTGGTGGGCCTGGCCTCAGAAATTACTATTGGGCCGGAGCCCATTTTCATCGACCACTATTCGGCCTTAATCTAGTGCACCAAGAACCATTACTATTTGCTCCATTTTGTTGGATTCAATTTGCTCATTGAACCAACGTCATAAAGATAAAATAAAGTTATTACTTTTTTTTTTTTTTTTTTTCGGTAATCAATGACACTCATGTGTCGGCAAAGGTGTATGGGAGCCCAAACCATACAAATTACAAAGGGGGATAAAGAGGAGGGATAGGGGGGCCCGTGGGGATCGAACCCCCAACCCAATCGACGGGGACTTGACCATTAGGGTAAGTCCTCAACCCCATTAAGTTATGACTTATGAACTCTTACCGGAAAATCCGACGCTTGATAGCGTCTTTTCAAAATTTTTTAATTTTTTTTAAAAAGTTAGTATGACTTATGAATAATTATCTGTTGTCTTTCCTGACCTTCACTGGCTGCTTAGCCAAAAAAAAAAAATAATCTTCTGTTGTCGCTAGGCAATGCGATAATTTCATCGGAATGCGGAAAAAAAAAAACAAAAGAAAAAGAAGAAGAAGAGAAGACAATTGTCATGCCATAAACATTACAACATATTTTCTGCCAACAAATTGTAATACGATAGTCGATATGAAGTCGTCCAAAGGCTAAATGGCAAAATAATCATTTACTAACATTTAACTGTGTAAGCAACAAATTATAATAACCAAATAATTCTTATAATAACCACATTGTGGTTATACTAGTTAGTTTGTTTTTTACCATACTATTACACTTCATCATACATTCATGAAAATGCTGTTAAACGATATAAAATAGGGAACAAATCATGTGAACTGTTGAAGGGCGATTTATTAGCTTCATTAGTTTGGAGTAATTCTTTAGCATTGCAAATTTGCGTGAAAAGGGGCTTTCTCAGCTTCTACGCATTCTGCTTTAGGGCACCATCAGGCATCAGCTTTGTAGCTTATAACAACCTTAAAACAGAAACGAATTTGTTAGCCTAGAAAATTAAATACTAAAACAAAAATAATCATAAGAAAACATCACTTTCAAGATTTTAATTTTTCTTAATTACTACCATACACAAGGCAACAGCAACATCACAAACTGATGACTGATTTAAATTTGAGCAGAGTCTCGCATCGCATTCACAACACAAGGTACAAACTCACAAACCCAAGGCAGAAATGTAAACAAAATAAACAAAGTTCCCGGCGGCCGGCACCGTACATGCATAGACCACAAAAGGTATACAAATCAAGAACCTGAGAGTATATTGAATGATTTCTTAATTGCTCATTTAAATGATTACTCTACTTCATCTGCACACGATTTTATAGACCCACCTTGTGCACTACCCAACATTATAGTAGTATTACTAATTCATTAAACAAACTAAAGGGCCAGCAGACAAGCACACCACAGACACAAAACACAAGAGCAGCAAAATAAGTAGTAGTAGTATTAATTGTAATGGGAATAAGTTTTAATAAAGTGCAACAACCACTGCTAAGATTTTCACTACTCATTTGACTAGCTATTACACAAAATTAAAGAAGGAACTAATATATTTAAAATTTGACAAAATAAATTAAAACGATTCGAGTCAATTAAGAATGAGATGCACTAATTTTGATCATACTACAAGTGGAGATGGAGGGACTAATAACACGAGTAAAATGAATTCGTTAGCAAAGAAAATATACTAAAATACTACTGTTAAGATTTTAATTTGTCTTAATACACAAGGCAACAGCATCACAATTTCAAATTCACGACTGATGTGAGCAGAGTGTCGAATCAAAATTCACAGAGATCACAAAGGGTACAACAACTCACAAGCACAAAGTACTCTACCAAGACGAAGACGAAGGCAGAAATCAAAATTCAAAACCATTTAATTAAACAAACCAAGGCCCCGGCGGCCGGCACCGTACAAACATAAGATCAAACAAGGTACAAATCCAGAAGAAGAGAGTACCACTGTACCAGCAAACAGTACAAACAGCAGCAGCAGCAGCAGCAGCACTAATTTTGATCATACTACAAGTGGAGATGGAGGGACTAATAACACGAGTAAAATGAATTCGTTAGCAAAGAAAATATACTAAAATACTACTGTTAAGATTTTAATTTGTCTTAATACACAAGGCAACAGCATCACAATTTCAAATTCACGACTGATGTGAGCAGAGTGTCGAATCAAAATTCACAGAGATCACAAAGGGTACAACAACTCACAAGCACAAAGTACTCTACCAAGACGAAGACGAAGGCAGAAATCAAAATTCAAAACCATTTAATTAAACAAACCAAGGCCCCGGCGGCCGGCACCGTACAAACATAAGATCAAACAAGGTACAAATCCAGAAGAAGAGAGTACCACTGTACCAGCAAACAGTACAAACAGCAGCAGCAGCAGCAGCAGCACTAATTTTGATCATACTACAAGTGGAGATGGAGGGACTAATAACACGAGTAAAATGAATTCGTTAGCAAAGAAAATATACTAAAATACTACTGTTAAGATTTTAATTTGTCTTAATACACAAGGCAACAGCATCACAATTTCAAATTCACGACTGATGTGAGCAGAGTGTCGAATCAAAATTCACAGAGATCACAAAGGGTACAACAACTCACAAGCACAAAGTACTCTACCAAGACGAAGACGAAGGCAGAAATCAAAATTCAAAACCATTTAATTAAACAAACCAAGGCCCCGGCGGCCGGCACCGTACAAACATAAGATCAAA
This sequence comes from Hygrophila difformis, assembly GCA_030278955.1. Lineage (NCBI taxonomy): Eukaryota > Viridiplantae > Streptophyta > Magnoliopsida > Lamiales > Acanthaceae > Hygrophila > Hygrophila difformis. Next base: position 11,492,083 of record JAOANR010000003.1, read on the forward strand.
CAAGGTACAAATCCAGAAGAAGAGAGTACCACTGTACCAGCAAACAGTACAAACAGCAGCAGCAGCAGCAGCAGCACTAATTTTGATCATACTACAAGTGGAGATGGAGGGACTAATAACACGAGTAAAATGAATTCGTTAGCAAAGAAAATATACTAAAATACTACTGTTAAGATTTTAATTTGTCTTAATACACAAGGCAACAGCATCACAATTTCAAATTCACGACTGATGTGAGCAGAGTGTCGAATCAAAATTCACAGAGATCACAAAGGGTACAACAACTCACAAGCACAAAGTACTCTACCAAGACGAAGACGAAGGCAGAAATCAAAATTCAAAACCATTTAATTAAACAAACCAAGGCCCCGGCGGCCGGCACCGTACAAACATAAGATCAAACAAGGTACAAATCCAGAAGAAGAGAGTACCACTGTACCAGCAAACAGTACAAACAGCAGCAGCAGCAGCAGCAGCAAAAACTCCATCACCAAGTATGGTCACACAAGGTACAAATCCAGAAGGAGAGAGTACCACTGTACCAGCAAACAGTACAAACCTCAGCAGCAGCAGCAAAAACTCCATCACCAAGTATGGTCACCCGGGTGTGATCGGAGTCTCTGAAAGTAGCCTTTGGTATCATCTTCGAACATTCTCCTCGGGATCATGGCTTTCCTTCCAGGGGCCTTCATCATCCTCCCCCGGCCGCAGCAGCAGCGGCAGAAGTAGACGAGGACCAGGACAATGAGGGCGGCGGGGAGGTAGGGCACAGCGAGGTGGAACCAGTGGGCGATCTTTTCGGACCGGGTTTCGGGCGGGAAGATGTGGTCGATCCAGGCGAGGATGTATTCTCCGAGAGTTTGCAGAATGAGTATGGTGTCCTTGAGCTTGTCCAGGACGAAGTTGAGCACTTGTTGCAACCGGTGAAACCAGTGGGCGACCTTTTCAGAGCGGGTTTCGGGCGGGAAGATGTGGTCGAGCCAGGCGAGGATGTATTCACTTAGGTTTTGCAGGGCGACCTTGAGATTGTCCAGGACGAAGTGGAGCACTTGTTGCGAGCGGTGGAACCAGTGGGCGAGCTTTTCAGAGCGGGTTTCGGGCGGGAAGTTGTGGTCGAGCCAGGCGAGGATGTATTCAGAGAGGTTTTGCAGGGCGACCTTGAGATTGCCCAGGACGAAGTTGAGCACTTGTTGCGAGCGGTGGAACCAGTGGTCGAGCTTTTCGGAGCGGGTTTCGGGAGGGAAGTTGTGGTCGAACCAGGAGATAATGTATTGGCCGAGGTTTTGCAGGGCCAGTAGAGCGTCGTTGAGCACTTGTTGCGACCCCATGTGTTTTGTTGTACTAGTCGGGAGTTTCTTCTGTTTTGGTGGTGGAAGAAGATCAAATCATCAGTTCCAAGCATGGGAAACCTCCTATATTTAAATAGAGAAGCAGTCGCTCATTATCCTTTTACTCTTCCCAAAATCCTCTATTTAAATCCCCAAATGTACACATCCTTCAAGAGAGTCTTTCGTTTCCCGAGCATGGCCAGCCCCGACTTCATAATTTGCCCTTCTCAACCAATTAATAAAAGCACGGCGCCCGCGGGCCTATACCCACATTTCCTCCCAATTTCCAATCTTTCATTTATTATTTATAATTCCCTTTTGTCAATCAATGCGTGGTGGGATTGGAGCTATACCTCCCGACATCGGCGAGTTTTTTGCGAGAACGATTCTTGCAGAAAAAAGCCACCGTCGACGGCGGTGTTGAGTCAAGGTTTTGTTAGAAGTTCAAAGTCGATGATCGAACTTCTTGGATTAACCTCCTGAGCGGCAGTCTTCATGTACGACGTGTAATATTTTGAAAGATTTGCTCCAGCCCAACGACTCCTTTCCTAATCTGGGGAGATTATTCACTAATGATTATTTTGCAGAAATCCTCCATCAGATTAGTGAAATAGAGTTTGAACGTTGTGAGTAACGGACACTGTACAATTCCAACGGCTAGTTGCAGGTGACCGTTTCAGAATTGCGGCTTCTTGGATAAAAGAGTTTTTCAGAGGAATGGATGATAACTTCTCACTCTTACAATCTTTGGAAATACTCTGAATTCTCTCTAAGCTTTTGGAAACACTTTGTGAGAAGCTCAATTCGATTTGCAGCCCCCTGTTCTTAGATTCTATCTATTGCTGCTAAATCGACAAGCCTTGGACCTCTCCTTGATTGATTGCAAGTTGTTAAACTATTTGAGGAGATTGTCCAAAGGCTTCACAGGAGATAAGCTACATCGATCAACTTCAGCTTGTTCCAGAGAAGTGATTCACGGACTGCTTCAAGGGAAACTCAAAGCAGGAGCTTTGGGGAGTCGAAATAGGTGGAGATCCTATACAAGAACTTGGGAGAGTGTCTGGTTCCAACAACTATCTGCTTGGAGTTTATGGTGAAGTCATTCTCTTTATTTTGCTAGTGTGTGTGGTTGTATACCATCTTGAAACACATAGTAAAATAACTCCTGGATTGGAATCCCCCAGACGTAGCCCGAAGGCCGAACTGGGTCAACAATTTCGTGTCTCATTGATTTACTTTATACTTGATTATTATTCCGCTGTGCTTGGTTTTTATCTTGGTACATTAATCTGTTTTTGTGTTTGAGTTCATTGTATTCAGTGAACCTTTGCATAAAGTGTGTATCTTGCATCCCCGTGGACCCAACAATTGGTATCAGAGCCACACTCTCTCTCTCGAGATCCGCTTTGCAAGATGAATTCGAAATGGGCTTTCAACAAGGCTCCGTTACTCGATGGGACAAACTTTGCCTTCTGGAAAAACAAGATGAGGTCTTATCTCATGTCTATTGATGATTTGGCTTGGGATGCTGTCCTCTTTAAGTATGAACCACCAACTGTCAAGGTTGATGATGTGGTCAAGCCTAAAGAAAAGAAGGACTGGACCCCTGAAGAGAAGACTAGTTCGAGGATGAACTCCAAGGCTCTTCATGCAATCTTCAGTGTTGTGTCTGAAGACCAATACAGTCTCATCTGCAACTGTACCACTGCCAATGAAGCATGGGAGATTCTGGTAAACTCCCATGAAGATTCGGCCCCTGTTAGAATTTCCAAACTTATCTCTTTAGAAGCTCAAATGCATAAATTATATATGGAGGAGAATGAATCTATTAGTAGTTATATTAATAGGATTCGTACACTTACAAACCAAGCTCAACAGCTTGGAAAATTCTACTCCTCCCAGGAGATAGTTCGGAAAATTGTAGGTACACTTCCAGAGAAATTCAACCCTAAGATTGCAGCCCTGGAGCTCCAAAAGGACTATGACAAGACCTCTGTTGATGAACTTATGGGGATTCTCCAGACATGGGAGATGGACCATTGCAAGAACTTCAAGGGCAAAGCTGTTGCTTTCAAATCTGAGTCCAAAGTTCAGTTCGAACCTACTGCAGATGAATCCAGCCCTGATGATGATGAGGACGATGACCTTGCATTCTCGTCTAAGCATATTGCCAGGTTTCTGAGGGAGAAGAAGTCCAAACCCTTTAAGGGCAAGAAGGGTGAAAGCTCCTCTCAGAAAAGACCAGAGAAGAAGAAGTTTGCTAAACCTGACAAGAAGCAGATCAAAGAATCTTCTGATCCTAGAGGTCCTCAGTGCTTCGAATGTGATGGCTATGGTCACGTTAGAGCTGACTGTGCAAATTTCAAGAACAAATCCGCTAGTGCCAAAAAGAACTATTGTGCTTGATGGGTGATTTTCACTACTCATATTTTACCACAAGCGGATGGTTGTCATCAAGTAATAAAAACCGGTGAATACCGGGTCGAACCACAGGGAATTTCAGAATATTATTTCATTCCGGAGAAAATTTTAGTTGTTCTAAGTTCATTAATTATATTTTATATATTTAAAAAGATTTTGATTAATTCTAATGGTGATTTAATTTAAAAATAGTGACATTAAATTTAAAATAAAGCAAATTAAAATTATAATTAATAGAAATATAAATGGGAGATGCTTGTAATATTTTAAATATTGCCATCTTTATATAAAATAGAAATTGCATAATGATTTAGCATTTTCCAATGTCTAAAAAGATCAATTTCTTAAAATTAATTATTTTATAAAGATTAAAAATATTGTAATCTTCTACAGTTCAAATTATGCTTAAACGGATTTCATGGAAGCTGATTAAATTATCTAACATTCTGCAATCATTATTCTAGGCCTAAATTTGAGTCTTTCCCAAGCATACAAATTTTCCTATAGCAATTAAAAGGCACTTTGCATTTCCCAAATCATTGTGCACATGCCAGAATCCATTTATAATGTAATTTATTCCCAATTCGAGTACTAAAATATTAATTCTAATTTTTATCTCCCGATTTAGCAAAGCAGAAATCACAGAATTAGATTCTAACATTTAATTATGCAGAACAATGTAAATAATTTAACAATTATGGTAAAATAATAATAAAACATGGTAAACTGGATTTTAATACTAAATTTAGAATGTGAACAGATTGATATTTTGCCAGATTAAATTAATACAGATTTAGACAGATTGATCGATCATATTAAATTTAGCAGATTAAAATTTCAGATTCCAGATTCCTACTAAAACACAATCATCGATCAATTTTAAGCAGACAATATATAACCCTAATTCAAATTCTAACAGCATTACAGATTAATCCAGATTACAACATAAACAGCGACATATTATATTACTTCCATAAAAAGATAAATTCATACTTCAAAGTGATTCTGAACTCCCGTTCTAGAACTTCTAACACGAACAATACAAAAATCCGTCTACAAATTAAAAACATGATAGCAGATTACATTTAGAGGCAATTTCAATTCATTACAAAGCAAGAAAAAGAAAGGCAACACCTAAAATAGGAAGAACACGCCCAGAAAGTCGTTCCTGATGCATTCCTCCGGCATGGATTCGTGTTTCTGGCCTTCTTCTCCCATTAGAATATGTTTACAGAGAGTTTCTGTCGAAAATGGTAAGTCTGTGTATGAAGAAATGACGAAAAACGATGTTTAAAACCGAGTTCGGGAGGTTAGAAAACTGCTCAACCGCGACTGTGGCGCAAAAAGTGGCGCTCGGAAGAGGTTTTCGGCGCCACCAAGGAGCTGCGGCGCATACGAAGATTTTCCGAATTTTTGAAAGTGGCGCATTTTGTGGCGCTCCAAGGTGCTTTTCGGCGCCGCCAAGAAGGTGCGGTGCATTCTGACAATTTCCTAAAATTTAGCCTGCGGCGCAAAAAGTGGCGCTTGGAGGTGTTTTTATGCGCCACCAAGAAGGTGCGGCGCATCCTGAAGCTTTTTCCAATCCGAAATTTTCCTAAGTGTTGATGTGACGCCTGATGTGGCGCCTGAGCATGCTTTTAGGCGCCGCCATGCCTATGTGGCGCATCCTGGAGCTTTTCCAGTGTTGAAAATTCCGAATTTGACATCCTTTGACCTCCGAACATCTTTTTTCATCATTTTAGTGCCTGAAACATCATTGCAATGTATTAGAATTGCCAAAGTCTTATTATTAAGCATAAAACAAGGTAAATTGGACTCGGATAAGCTCAATTTAACTAGTCCTATTAATATTTACAAATCACATGAAATATAAACTAAAAAGCAGTAAAAATAGAGTCTCATGCATGTAATTTAGGTTCGTTTTAACACAATTTAGGCTCATTTAAATGTGGTTTCACAGGGTGCATCAACATCCTCACACTTAAATATTGCTCGTCCCTTGAGCAATGAGATCAATTAACACATCAACTTGCCAATCAAGATAATAAAGATAAAGTCTCTATAGTTCTGCCAAATCATAGATTTCAACAACAAAATGAGATAAGAGGGTTCAAAGTTTAATGTACTAGAACTAGGCAAATTGATATGCATCAGCTATTAGAACCAGGTACCCAAAGCACTTGCAATACAGAAAATAGATTAATTATACATAGCACTCAACATGGGAAAGTGAATAATGTAAATATGCTTTTCTATTCCAGTCTTTAAATATGCTCAATCTATGGCTAGGTTTCACTATATTCTAGACACTTTGGCTGAGTTGTAGACGGTTGAATTCCAAAAGCTACTCATGTCACCGAATATGTGCCAGTCATCCAGTCAAGAGTTTATGAATTTTTATTTAATCCCCCCCCCCCCCTTTTGATCTTGCATTCATTAATATTTTTTTCTTTTTCTGTTTGCAAGATTTGAGTACCATTTTTTTCGAATATAGGGGTTTCACTCTGACTTTATTTTAATTAAGCATTTAAAAAGACTTGGAACGAGCATATTTATTTATAAATAATGATAACTCTCCACATTTTAAACAACTAGTCTAATTAATCAAATAGTTTTCTGCAAGGTAAATAGAATTGTCACCAATAGCTCAAACAACTTGCATAACAATTTGACAAAGTCTAGGACTTTAAACTAAGAAACCTAATACTCATTAAGTTGTAAAATCGGATTAAAGCAGAACATTTAGACTTATTTGGATTTTCTCCAGATTGGCAATGATGTGATAATGTCTAAATAATAGCACCACTGGAAAACACAATTTAAATTTAAAATAATTAATCATGCATATACCATTTTATTCTAATCATAATAAATAGTAAAATAAAATTAAATCAAGCTCTTACCACATACTTCATGCAAGTTGATAACATATAACATGAAAAGATCACACCTGGAATATTTAGATCCTAGAAATTCTTTCACCATCTTGGATGTCCCCTTTTGCATGTTTCTTCATGGCATATCCTGCTTCTTTGTATATTTATATGGTATTTGCTCATACAAAAGATAATTGTTAGAACACATGGTAATTTATGAATTAAAAATAATTAAATCCCATCCATAATTTATTTAAATTCAGATTTTTATCATTTTAAATTTTAAATTTCAGATTTTTAATTTTTATTAACTCTTTTTATTAATTAAATTAAAATGGACAGATTTAAATAAAATATTAAATTTCATAAACTTACCAAAAGCAAAATACCACAAGTTCTAGCAACTATTACATAAAGATGCTAATTAAATAAGCAAAATAGTACCAAAATTATTCTAATTATTACAAATTAAATCAAAAAGGGAGCAATCCTATCTAATCAAAAATCTAAATTTCTAAAGATCCATCCGAATTATCTACTACATCTTCCCTAGGACCCTCATCACTATCTTTAGAGCTCGAATCAGTAGGAGGAGCATATCGAACACCTAAACTTTCAGACATGAAATACTCAAGTCTGGAAGAAAGTCGTGCAAACTGTGTCCGTGTACTATCCTCCTTCCTCTTCATCTCGGCTCTAAGCTGATGAATCTCATAGGTCATCCTATTAATTGCGATCTCTGCAGGCTCTGCCCTAGTACCAGATGTACTAGGTATATCAGGATGACGAGTGGGTGCCTCACGGGGTGCAGTAGGGTAAGCAAGCTCTGCACATCTTACTCCAGGCTTATTATAGAAATTCTTGAACGAGATAGGAGGCTTTGGTTTCAAATCATGAGCATAGGCCGTCATGTCCACTCCAGCTCTCTTACAAAGTGTCCAAATAAGTGCAGGAAATCCAAGCACCAGTACTCGCAGCATCAGATGCCATGCCATCCAACTCATGTGCTATCAGCTCACCAACATCGATAGGCAACCCATTCTTCACACAGTACACAAAATACAACTCTTCTACACCAGGCTGAGAAGTGTGTGAAGTAGGAAAAACTTTATGCTTATACAGCAAATAGAGCTGATATAGAGGTGCATCCATCAAAGTAGCAACAACTCTCTCTTTCTTCTCCCCTACGTAGGCAACTTTCTTTTGATTCTCGAACATCTCCTTTAAGATCCTCTTCTCCAATTCCGGTCCTCCTTCCTCCTCATAAATAGGCTCATGGAAATTTTTCTTCTTTGTAGCCGGGCAAGAGACATCCTTAGTTCCATAGAGCTCATTAATTATGGCAGGACCATATGGTACAAGCACTCCCCTAATCCATGAAGTAAAATGCTCATATCGAGAATTGCATAAGAATTGTCTGGTAAGCTCCCAGGAATAAATTCCGGTAGGATGCTCAGCAAACTTCGTCCATCCTCGACTCATCAGAGCATCATGAACCAGAACTCGATCCATATCATCTTCAGTGAATCCCTTATCTTGGATGATCCATCTTTTCACCATTCTTTGATAGTAAGAATAGGCTTCCTGATTTATAAAGATCGCCGGATTGAAATTGTCTCCGGTTAGTTCTTCTAGAGGAGGTGTGTCATCCTTTCTATTATGACTCTTCCTCTTGGTTTTAGAACCACGTGGAACCTCCGGTGAAATTTCCTCCGGAGATTCAGCATCATCCTCCTCTTGCTGTGGATTATCTTCTGTTGGTTGAGCAGAATTGAATGAAGTGTCGTAACCATTATATGAATCAGGAGCCACCAAATTATTCACAAACATATCTTCAGCACCCACAGCAGCCGGCTCCGGATCAGGTTCTCTAATAACTGGTGTCTGTGATGGGGCAGGCTCTGTGGCTTTCTGTTTCTTTCCACCATTGTTTCTCGGGTTATTCTTTCTCTTTGATCTCATGATGGCAGAATTTAGGAAGAAGGGATTGAGATTGGAAAGCTAATTAAATTGAAAGAGAGATGAATTGACATATTTGGTAATGGGAGAGTGAGGACCGATTGGTCTCCTCCTTTTAAAGATGGTGAAGTCTTGATTTTGTTGAGATACGGAGTGATTGATTTAATCTAGATCCAAATATACACCAAACACATGATTTGGAGTCAGTAAAATGCTGTTTAGGATCCCAAAAATCGATTAGATATGATTTGAATCTTTTGGATTCGCGGATTTTTGAAAAATTCGCGTTGGTGGCGCAAAAAGTGGCGCTCCGAAGCCAATTTAGGCGCCACACACACTGTGTGGCGCATTTTAAAAATAAAATAAAATTTAAAAAATAATCCGTGGCGCAATTTTTGGCGCTGAAATGGAGTTTTATGCGCCGCACAGTTGATGTGGCGCATCCTGAAGCAAACTTGGAAAAATTCTCATTTTGTGGCGCCAAAAGTGGCGCTTCAAGGCAGATTTAGGCGTCACCAAGCATATGCGGCGCATTTTGGAAAAACTTAGAAAAATTTCTAAGTTTTGCGGCGCATAAAGTGGCGCTGGAAGGCATTTTTAGGCGCCACAATGCACATGTGGCGCATTCTGTGCCAATTTTGGGCAGAATGTGTTTTTCCTAAGTTCATCCCCATGATGTCCAATATCTCCAAATCACTCAACAATACCAATTTCACTTCTTCCACAATCAATTAAGTCCAAATAAACTTCATTGACCTTTTCAACAGTCCAAAACAACTCAATCTAACATGCTATTGGTAAGAGCTACTTTATTGAATTTAAAAACAACTAAAAACCTTATAAGCTAAATAGAGACTATCTAATGCTTCATATAATCAAAATGATTCGAATAACAGAAATAATATATCTAAGATAGCAAAATAATAGGAAATAGAGTTAGGACAATACAACCCCAAATGAAAATAACTAGAATATAGCAAACTGAAAATAGAGTCAAATACATAGGCCTATCAATACATATCATCTATAACGAACACAAGCCTATCTATCACTCCTAATCAATCAGAATCCTCAGAATCATTATCCTCATTGTCTCCTACTTCCTCAGATCCATCCCCAGCATCAGCATCCTCAGCATCATCATCTCCATCATCGCTACCATCTCCAGAGCCTACATAGTCCTCATCATCATCGTCCTCAGAAGGTGTCTGAGGGGCAACATATCTCTGTCCTAAGCTCCGGGACATGAAGAACTCCAGTCGGGCTGCGTGGTAAGCCTGGGCTCGAGCATTCTTGGCTATCTGATTAGCCAAGAAATGGTGTCTTTGAGCTGCAAGTAAGGCATGCTCATTCACCGTGTTCAATAAGTTCTGTTGGTTTATCAATAAAGTCCTCGCCCACTCAGGCTCTCCCTGATGTTGATATGACTGCTGTGGCTGAGCTCTGCCTCGTCCTCTATCTCTGCCCCTACCACCTCGTGTACCTCGGGTGGACTGTGAAGGAGCCTCAAAATGCTCCTGGCTACCCTGTGATGGTGCAGGTGGAGACTGCCCAGGTAGCTCCCTGGGAAGTATCATCGGTTGGCATCTTATGCCAGGCAACTTGAAGTTCTTCTTCCCAAATGGAATCGGGGGCCTCATTCTCCAATCTCTATCAAACTGCCCCATGTTCACTCCTACCTGAGCACAAAGTTGTCATATCAAACTGGGGAACATAAGAGCTGGCCTCTTAGACACCCCCGGTGTCTGTCTCAACTCAAGCGATACAAGCTCTCCCATGTTGATCGGGCTCCCCACCTTGATGTAATATGGGACATACATATCCAGGGCAGTGGGTCCAGAGGTGTGAGTCGAAGGACTCAATCTCGATCTGTAAAACATGAGAAGCTTGTACATGGGAGCATCCATATCAGGCCCATGTACCCTACTCATGTCATCATCATCATACGTGAGGACGTCCTCCTGGCCCTCAAACATAGACATCAGCACAAGCTTCTTGAAATCCTCTCTATCATCGGCTCTCATCACTGGCTCTCAGAAATCTCTGCCATAAGGCACATCTACTACTCCAAAAATCTGATTAATATGCTGAGGGGTGATGGGCACTCTGACCCCAAAAATCCAAGAATCCTCCTCCTCAGCATTGGCTAGAAACAGCCTAGTCAGCTCCCATGAATAAGATCCAGCTGGGTGTCTCACAAATCTCTCCCAACCCCTGGATCTGATAGCATCTCGAAGCAGAGGGTGCTGTAAATCTCTGTCTGAAAAACCCCTATCTGCAATGATCCTCTTTTTATGGAATCTCTTGTACAGCTCATATGCCCTAGCACCCCTGAATACAGTGGCATCGAATATACCCGGCCTGACATAAAACAACTCAGGGACATAAGCTCTAGGATCTTGCCTTTTCTGTCCTCCCCTGGCCGGTTGCTCCTCTTGATCCTCCTGATCAACCTCATCATCATCTTCCTCCCCTCCTACAGCCTCAGGGACAGGCTCCTGGATAGCTAATGCAGCAGATCTCCCTCTCCTAGGTCGAGAGGAAGTGGAACTCGTGACGGGTGCCTTCCCCCGAGAGGCTCTAGAGGGGGCCTGTGAATGATCGGATGTCTCAGGCTGAACGGACTGATCAGGCTGGTCGGGCTGGTCAGGCTGATTGACCTCCTGATGGTCATCAGCGGGTACTGTAGTATGCCTCGAAGAAGCACCACTCTTGGACTTGCTCTTCCTGAAATAGGAGAAAAGTCTCTTGGACTTGGAAGCACCTCCTGAGCCCTGTGGGTGATCCATCTGTATCAAATTTTTCGTACGGAGTCAGCGATGTTAAAAAATATGCTCATCAGGAATAGGAGTAGGAATGCTATCCGGTGACTGTGGATCATAAATCCCCATCCTCCCCTCGGGCATGGGTATATACCTATAACCCGATTTCTTAAGGAGGTTTGGAGGATTATACATTATTTCAGTACCTGGTTGTACAAAAACTTTGGGTTAGTATCATATATATGCATTGCCTCCCATCCTCACACTTAAGTTTAAACCAAAGGTTTAACTTAAGTGTCAAGTATAAAGCAAACATATACATCAACCTAGAATGTGGGATTTAAATAACTTAATGACCAAAATGTTATATTTTAAAAATTATGAATCCTAAACTTTGTTTAAATATATCATCTATTTTATCTTAAAGTTTAAAATTCATGTTTAAGCATGCCTTTTTAATAAAAACTCCTCATTTTATTAAATTTCAGATTTAATAAATAAATACAACCTAAATTATTAAACTAGTGCATTACAAATGGTTTAAATTAATATTTAAATCCATTCCAATCTATTCATATGATAAATTAACCTATTTTAATTAATCAAGTTATAAATAAAAGAGTTTTTATCAAAACATGCTCCAATTAACTCACATTATGAAGAACATGGAATTTTTGACATGAAAATAACTTTATATTTTAATATAACTAAAATGACATGTTCTAATGATGTTTCATCCATTTAATTAATCAAAAATGCCATTTTAATTAATTTTAAAGCAATTTTCAGATTTTAAATTTTCAAAAATCCCAAATTTTAATGTTAATCCAAAAATTTCATATTATGCATTCAATCTATGTTCTACAACACTTGTTCATGTTTAAACTAAAATTTAGACAATTAAAAAACAAGTTTAATCCCACATTCTAACAACACCCAAAATTTGAGCAACAACACAAATACCAAAACTAATGTATTCCAAAGCACTAGAATATGATAAAATTTGAATTGGGATAGCCATTCTTACCTAGATTGAAGGATTGGAGCACTTTGGAGTAGAATCCCCCAAATTTGAAGAACTAGGGTTGAAGAACCCTAATTTGATTAAACAAGCAAAAATTGGGGTTTTTGGAATGAGAATTGACAATGTAGATGAGAATTGATATGAAGAAACAAGAATTGAAAGAATTTTTACCGGAGTGACGCAAATTGTGTCGCTTGGGAATGGTATTGGCGCTCGGTTGAAGAGAATGGGGGGAAGAATGAGCTCTCTCGGTCGAATGGGTAGAATGAGGAGAAAAGAGAATTTTTGTGTTCAAAAATCCCGATCGAACTGGGTCAGGCGCCCCAGATCCGCTGGGTCGGCGCCGTTTGTGGCGCTCGAAGGGCCTTTTCGGCGCCGCACAGTTGATGCGGCGCCTGGGATGTTTGGAAAAATTTCCAAGTCTGGAGGTGGCGCATTATGTGGCGTTAGAGTAAGGTTTTATGCGCCACACAACATGTGTGGCGCTTTTACTAAGTCGATTGATTTTAATTTTAACTCTGGCGCTTTTTGTGGCGCTCGGAAGCATTTTTATGCGCCACACAGTGTATGTGCGCATGACCCGACTTCAAAATTTTCCAAGTTAAAAAATGGTGCATATTGTGGCGCTCGAGCATGATTTTAGGCGCCACCAAGAAGGTGTGGCGCTTAATCCGAGTCTGCGACACTCAAATTTCAGCTCAAACTCGACCATAATGATAGTCAATTCACTCCCTAAGGTTAGCAAGTCAGATTTAGCATATATAGCCTCCTTAAATCCTCCCAGTTCATAGTTCCCCTCAATTGAACCAATTAGTCCATATAGATCCTCCTCCTCAATTCACAACCGAGTCAACTTGCACATATCAAGATTAATCTCCAAGCACACACAAATCCAGCATTTCTCAACATTTTGCTACTTATTCCAATTCATAGACAATGTCCTACTCAATTTATTCAACACATGCAATTAACATAGCATAAAATTCAAACAACATAATTAAACTAAAAGCACATTTAAATTAAATTAAACAAGAACAATAAAGCAAATAAAACACATAAACAACAAAATGTAAAATATTTTTTTCTTTTTCTTCCATTTATAATTTTTATTGGTTTTTATAAGCTTAATTAATAAAAACTCAACATAATTAAAATGCAATGCAATTACTTCAATAAGCAGATTTAAATAACCAGAGGCTTAACATTAATTTGTTCGATGAATTTAACTTCATCTCCGAAATAATGTTTAAGTCTTTGACCATTCACAGTGAATTCTCTTTCATCTTCAGCTTTTAAAACTACTGCACCATTATCCAACACTTTAACAATCCTGAAAGGCCCTGACCATTTTGTTTTCAATTTACCAGGAAACACCTTAAATCTAGAATTATATAAAAGCACTAACTGTCCAGCTTCAAACACCTTAGGCCTAAGCATTTTATCATGATAAAGCTTTGTTCTTTCCTTATAAATTAGAGCATTATCATACTCTTGACGTCTAATTTCTTCTAATTCAGTAAGATCTACCTTCCTTTTTTCTTGAGCCTCTCTAAATTCAAAATTCAACTTTTTCATAGCCCAAAGTGATTTAAACTCAAGTTCAAAAGGTAAATGACAAGCTTTACCATAAACTAATTTAAAAGGAGTCATACCTATAGGTGTTTTAAAAGCTGTCCTATAAGCCCACAGTGCTTCATCTAACTTAAAGGCCCAGTCTTTTCTAGATTTTCCTACAGTGGCATCCAAAATCTTTTTAATCTCACGATTAGTAACTTCTACCTGACCATTGGCTTGAGGATGATAGGGTGTTGTTATCCTATGATGAACATGAAATCTAGATAACAATTGATTAACAGCCCTATTGACAAAATGCGATCCATCATCACTAATGATTGCTTTAGGCACACCAAAACGAGTAAAGATTTGCTTTTTCAAGAATTTAATCACTTGTTTAGCATCATTTAAAGCACATGATTCAGCTTCTACCCATTTTGATACATATTCTACAGCAACAAGAATATACAATTTCCCATTAGATGGTGGAAATGGACCCATAAAATCAATTCCCCACAAATCAAACAACTCAACAGGCATAATTCCTTTTAGTGGCATTTCATCTCTTTTAGTGATATTACCAGCCCTTTGACATACATCACATTTTTGTACAAATGATCTAGCATCACGATAAATATTAGGCCAATATAAACCACCTTCGAGTACCTTATGAGCTATCCTGTTAGGTCCAACATGTCCTCCTCCAAGTCCTTCGTGGCAAGCCTTTAAAACTTTTTCAAAATCCTCGTCAGGGATGCATCTCCTTATTATTTGATCTGAACACAGTTTAAACAAATAAGGTTCATCCCAAATAAAATATTTAGCATCAGTTTTAAATTTTTGCTTTTGGCTATGCCATTTAAATGATCAGGAATTACACCACATGCTAAATAATTCACAAAATCAGCAAACCACGGATCAGAGGAAGTGTTATTTATTAAATACAAGTTTTCATCAGGAAATGCATCATTAATTAATCTCTCTTCCCCTTTTTCATGCTCTAGTCTAGATAGATGATCAGCTACAGGATTTTCATCTCCTTTTCTATCTTTAATTTCTAAATCAAATTCCTGTAACAATAATACCCATCTAATTAACCGTGGTTTAGCATCTTTCTTTGCAAATAGATATTTAATAGCAGCATGATCAGTGTAAACTACAGTCTTAGAGCCAATCAGATATGGTCTAAACCTTTCACATGCATAAACAACAGATAATAGTTCTTTTTCAGTGGTGGCATAATTTCTTTGTGCATAATTTAAAGCCTGACTAGCATAATAAATGACATGAAGCTTCTTATCCTTTCGTTGACCCAGTACTGCTCCAACGGCAAAGTCACTAGCATCGCTCATTGATAATGGCCAGAAATGACCATTATTTTCAATCCATTTCCGTGTCTTAAACGGGCATTTGATCGCATTCCGGTCTTATATTGAATAAGAAAGCAGTTAAATTGGACTGATTTATGCATAATTGTAAAAAATAATAAGCTGGTATGAAAAATGCATAAATATGTAATTTTATTACATATTTATGTCAGAAAAATTCAAAAACATGAGAAAAAGAGAAGAAAAGAAAAAGGAATGAAAAAGATGGGAAAAGATAGAGAAAGCCCACAAAAAAGAGTAACTTTGGCCCATCTGGCCCAATTCAGTGTGTCCAGGAATACCCGGTCGCGGAAGTCCTGCGTCGCGGTCCATGACATCGCGACACAGGAAGGTTTGGCGACACAACAAGCAACAACTGGAGAAGAAGCCATGTCCCCAGTTCCCGGTCGCGATACCCCGGTCACGACACAGGCATGGCTAGCGACACAGATACACAAATTGAAGACCAAGACCCTATCGAGAAGCCTTGCCACATGCAGTGTTGTTCCGAGACACAATGTGATGTGTGTGATGTCTTGAGACACAATGGGCTTCAGACCAAGGCCCATGGGCCTAGGGTTTCACTTCTATAAATATGAGGTGATTCCCTTGAGAAAAAGAGCTTTTGGAATCAAAAAACACATTCTTGAAGACAAGTTAGGAGCTCAGTTTGTAGGTAGTTTTCTTTTAGGTTAGATTAGCTTAGCTTTATTTTTGTGTTATTTAATTCATGCACTAGCATTAGTTTAGCTTAGTTTAGTTTTCAGTTTTAGCCTAGATAGCCAGAGTTTACATTTTTGTTTTCTTGTTTTAAACTTGTGTTTAGGGTTTTGTAATATCCAAAATGATGGGTATTAACAAACCTACTAATAAAATGGGAGAATATTCTTGAAATGTGTCCCAAAAATCATGAAATGGGTTTCACACCCCATGGATTTATCACTGCTTTCCTTTTCTTTTGGGTCATTTGACCTTTATTTCCCATTTTATGTCACTGTTTGGTGATTTTCTCTTTGGATAATGTTACATGCATATGAGTGATCAAACCTAGATTAGGATTTTGCTTTATTTTAAATACTGTTCCAGTTTAGTTTATTTTTGTTCAAGCATGTTCTTGCTTATTTCAAATGTTGTTTGGTTGTTTTTAGCTTAGAATAACTTCTAAATCTGAAATGGGTGAGATCACGCGTAATGCATGCCACTGTTCCACTTTACTTTTCTGACATGTGTCCTGAACACACTCATGTCGCTAGCCACTTCCTGTCGCGAGACCACGTCTAGCGACAGGAGGGCAGTTTAGTAACATGAGTGCCAGAGAACACTTGTTTGATAACTTTTAATACCCTCGGTCGCGAGGCAATCATGTCGCGAACCCACGGTTCGCGACACAACCCTTGATTAGCGACCGAGGAACCAAATGCTTGCAATTTTATTCTGGAAGGGCTCTGTCGCGAAACCACTGTCGCGAACCCACGGTCCGCGACACACCCCTTGTTCCGCGACCAGGAATTATGCCCTTGTTGAATTTTCAAACCTTGTGTCGCTAGACCCTTGTCGCGAGGTCACGCCTAGCGACACGGATTTTTGTCTAGCGACACAACAAACCCTAATTTTCAAAATATCCAATTTCTCTTATTTCCCACCTCTCTGTCGTGATCCCCCTGTCGTGGACCCACGGTTCATGACACAAACTCTGTCTCATGACATGCATGGCACCTTCTTGCCAAATTTTCATTCTCCATCTCTCCCCATTAATTAATTGAACCTTTGTATTGACATTTTGAGGTTGAAATCTAATGATCTCAACTTATGATTAATTTGATATAAAGAACTTTGTTCAATTCCTCATTAAAAGATTATTCTACACATGATTGAACTCTAATGATCTAAATATATAATCCGGACTGTAATTAATTAATTATGGAATGAGTGATTATTTAGACATAAAGAGTAATTATGGATCATTTTACATACCCTTGCATGAGAAACCAATGTCTCTCATGCAAGATGACCCAAAAAATATGTTCTTTATTTATTTTGTCTTTTCCGTGTTGTGTGAAACAGCTAGTAAGAGATATAACAGACTAATGTTGGCGGGTATTCCCACACGGATAAACTAGCTCGTGGTCTGTATATTAATTACT
This sequence comes from Hygrophila difformis, assembly GCA_030278955.1. Lineage (NCBI taxonomy): Eukaryota > Viridiplantae > Streptophyta > Magnoliopsida > Lamiales > Acanthaceae > Hygrophila > Hygrophila difformis. The sequence continues at coordinate 11,509,518 of JAOANR010000003.1, forward strand.
AGATGTTATTTTGCATGGTTCGGATAGTGGTCGGTGGAAGCCTTGGCGGTTCGTCCATCCGGGATTATAATAGTTGCTCAGCTGACTCCTATCCGGATACAGTTTCCTTTTCTTTATCGTATTTTCAAACCCGAATTTTGAGCTGTAATAGTATCAAACGGTGTCGATCAATATTGTTTGAATAGTATTACAGTGAGAAAACATGTAGGTTTTTCTCTCATTTCACAGATAGTAGAAGTCTTGATGATAGCGATCACTGTCGTTTAAGGTCTTCTGCTGTCTAAAATCATCTCACCTTAATGATTAGGGAACTGGACCACAGATAACTGCAATCCAATTAACCCTAATTATTTTGCCATCTCTTTAGCCAAAATTCTTCTTATTACCGGCTATTTCACCTCTGTGTTTCACATTCTGTCTAAACCCACCTTATATTTTGGGTTAATTTAATTTTACACTCCCTTATAAAATTATGCGTGATATTATTATGTAAATATTGTGGTCTAATTATTTTGGGATCCTTCCCTTGGACATAGAAGTCTTGATTTTAATCAGATGATTCATAATAAATTTCCAACAAAAGTTCATTTATAAAATCCGAATCTGAGTAAGGGATAAATTCCACAGTTATGACTAATTCATATTCTACTAGGGGTTGATTTTGGGAAATTAGAAGCAGAGTCAGCGATTAGGTCTCACCTGGACTGAAAGGATCTGTGTTTTAATTGAGAGTCTAGTACATGTTTAGGGAATGATTTTCAAACATCAATTATTATTTTCCAAAATTACTGTATGTTGGAAATCTTGTATTAAACATGGCACTGAACCAGAGACCACTTGGACTCAGATAAGGTGTGATGAGTAATGCTAGAGAAACAACATATGGGCCTTGGTTATTTTCTAAGGTAGGGTTGAGTATTCTTTCAACTGCTATCCTCCTCTGCCAAAGCCTATTTTTGAGTCCTGAGTGAGTGCATCCGGAACGAATTAATTTATTAGTTCGTTTCATTAGTTTGTATCTCATAACCACCCGAAAGGAAGTGAACACTGCGAGTGGTTCACCGAGAGCCGGGAATTCTTGATCCACACCCGGTCATTCTGACTGGGGGTTGTCTTTCACTACCAGGGTCAAACTTTCAAAAACCTCCGAGTGATAGGATTTTAAATGCTTTCTTTATCGCTTTCTTTTAAATGCTTTCGTTAGAGATCACACGGTTGTATTGAGAGTTGTGTAACTACTAATAGGACTGATAGTTAAGGGATAGTTCAGGCTTGATTAGAATCTTTGGGCGTGACATGGGGGAATGATAGCAGTACTTGGCAACTCAACTAATGATTTGTTAGGTGTTGCTTGTCCACCACAGAGGACTAACATACCCTTGCAAGGCATTGCGAGGGGAGTTAAGAGTTTGTGGAATCTTAGACTTTGATTTCTTAAGAGTATGTAAACTCTTACTGTAAGTACCTGTCTGTTAAAGGGAACATGGTATAGAAAACATGAGAGTTAGCTAACTGAAGGATCATCCCAAGCAAAGATCTGTGTAACAAAATGGAAGTTTAATTGTGTTTCATCTGAATCTTGTCCAATTTTTATTATTTTCTTCCTGTCCCTTCTGTCTCATTTTAAATTTGCTTTCTTAGAATAATTTTAATCGCTTTCTTAGAATAATTTTCTTGCTTTCTTAGATTAAATTTAATTCGCTTTCTAGAATAATTTTATCTGCTTTATTCTATTGCTTTCATAGCTTTGAATTAAATTATGTCAAGTAGTTGATAATCAAACACAAACTTGAATTGAGTAACCGAGTGGAAAATCTTAGTAAACGACGTGGGCCCTGCTTCTATCGCACATCCTCCAGTGAACGATCCGGTCTTACTATAAATTACTGCAATTTTTGACTCTGTGCGCTTTCAGGGACACAGTTTCTTAACACGAGTAATAAAAACGTGACAACCTATAAATATATCCCTAATCCCAAATCCATCTTCATAAATTGGTTTCATTAAATTAAATTGAAAACCAGGATTATGATTTTTCAGAAAATGCTCATGTAGTGGGAACTTGTCAAAAGTTTCATGGCAAGGATCTTCAAGGCAGGAAATTGTCAACAGTTTCATGCCGGGGAGGTCCACAGCGCCGTTTGAAATCAAAGTTTTCCACATGAGTAATAAAAAGTGAAATATATCCTTAAACCCTTTTCCCATGAATCATAACTCTTTTCTTTTAATAATTTAACTTGGGATATTTTAGAAGAACTCGTGTTGACGAAATTGTCAAAAGTTTCATGGCGCCGTTGCCGGGGAGGATGCAGCGTTGTTTATTAAGAAAATTACACTCCTGATTGCTCATAGATTAGTTTAGTGTAGTACATCTACTTCAGAACAGAGAAGTACCCTCAAATTAATTAAACATTTAGAGTACCAAGACTCTAAATGTGAGGATGTTGATTTGAGGAGAAAACCTGACCAATTGGGTATTTATCTGTCTTGCAGGAAATTCGGAACCATCAAAAAGAAGGAGCAGAAAATAGCAGGGAAAACCAGGTTCTTGGTTGGATTAATTCCACGAGTCTAAGAAAATATTCACGGAATTTAAAGAAATTTAAAATCCAGAATAAATTTCACAGATAAATGGAATTGATCCAACCTAATTTTATGCGAGTAGAATATTTTACTTCCAGCCCAATATTTTGAATTTATTTGGACTGAATTTATTCAGACCCAAATCAAATAAAATGGACTCAGGACCAACATCACACTCGGGCCCAGTCTGTTAAAAATTTGAAAATTCAAAATAATGTGTCGCGGAATCTCTTCTGTGTCGCGAGGCACTACCTCGCGCCAGAAGAAGAATTGCGACACAGTTTCCCCATACAATGAGATCTGTGTCGCGGAGTGACCACCGTGTCGCGAAGCACTGCCTCGCGACCAGGTTCAACTCCGCGACACAGTCTCACTTGTCCCTGTCTTCTGCTTGTCGCTGTCGCGATACACCGTGTCGCGAGGCACTGCCTCGCGACCGGATTTCAATTCCGCGACACGATTTGCACTTAACCCCATTTTCCTTCCAACCTGGTCACGATACCCCCTGTCGCGAGGCACTGCCTCGCGACCGGATCCCATGCTTCGCGACACCTCTAATGTCGCTAGGGCCTGGTCGCGTAACCCAGTTCCGCGACATGGGCTAGGGTTTCACGACCGGCCCATTTATATTTATATACCCCCCCTTCTCCCTTCTTATTCCTTACGCTCCCTCATTCTCAGCACTTAGAAATTTTTAAAACCTCTCCATCTCGAAGCCCTTCTTCCCGAACGAACACCACGTGTTCTTCGCACAACCCAGCCATTTCCTAAGGGAAACTCTGCCTGATTTTCGCGAGAAACACAATGGAACCATCATCTTCCTCATCTCCGAAGCATCCCGAGCCCTGGTAAACTCTCGTTCGCCATTCTCGAGTCACCTGTACTTCTCCCTGCTTTTCGCGATTTTGGAATTTTTGTTCTTGTTTTGCGAAATGTGTGTTTAGGTGCAAATTTGTTCAGTATTTTACTGTTTCGATTTGATTTGGAACTTTTCGCATGATGGGGCATTGTGATATTTGAGTTGCTATGATTGCTGTGTTGGTCGAGCATGACTGGATGGTTAAGGATTTTGTTGTGTTTGTTTGAGAAGCAGAGGAACATTCGATTGCTGTGTGGGCATTGTGGTATTTTGAATTTAAGGTTGTTAGAAAGCATGGCGGCAGTTAGGGTTAAAATCACCATTGTTCTGTTTTTGAAGTTTTTAGGGTTCTAAGGGGTTTCTAAGTTCTTGGGGTTCACTGTCATTCTTTGCCTTAATACTGCCTCCCTGTCCCACTATTGTTCTTGAAGCATGATAATCTGGATTTGTGAATATGGTGAACCAGGGAGCATGTGGGCATTTTTGAATGTCTTAATGTTATTGGTCATTTGTAGTGAATTTGATGTTGTGAAGCATGAGATATTGGTAGAAACAAGATTGTCTACATTTTGATCTTTCTGCTAGTCTCTTGCTGATTATTTTCATGAGTTGTGCATGCTTTAGTAGCATTTATTGTGCTATCTCTGTTTGGCAAGTTTGAGTTGCAGTTTGTGATAGCTGGAAAAGTTAGTGTTTGTTTGGTTTTGGCAGTGCCTGTGCACACCAAAAACCCCACCAACACCCCCTTTTCAGAAAACCACTTTTTCACAAAAAGACAAATGAGTGATAGAATAATATTTGACTTGGTGTTTTTGTTCCCAATGGAACTTAAAGTGTGAGTTAAATAGCAGTATTTTTGCCACCTCAAACTGCTATCTTCTTTGCAAAAATCCAAAATGGGACCACACACATCCCACTTTTCATTAAATAAAACAAGTCAATCATTTTTTTAAAAAAATTAAAAATAGTGTTTGCAAATTTCTTGAATGTTTTAACTGTCCAAAGACAGTCCAAGCAATCCGGGATTAGCAAATCCATTTCGCCACGTCTCCACTGCACATTCCAAATTCGAGCAATCATCCCGTCTTTTTCATCTCATTCCATTTCAACAAGTACCTCGAGCTTGTTTAATAAAATTGAAAAATCAAACCTTTTGGGCCCAATAGCCCACTAAAATTCTCCAAGTCCAATGACTTAGATTTTCAAGTAGTTAATATCATATGTCTTGCAATAAAGTTTTAAGTACTAATCAAATAAATCACATTTCGAGCAAAGCTCAAAATGTGAGGATATTGATTTCCAACTTGAAACTCAAATTTTCAAAAACATAAAAACTTGATTGGAGTTAATACTTCCTATATTTTTCAGGAACGAGAAAGTGATTAAGTCAGCAATTGGACTGCCTGATTGCACTCTACATCAGGCAGCAATAGAAGCCTCTGCGAACAGAACCCAGATCAAGAAGCTAGGGATGCTCTGATAAGCGTATACAAGGTCCCATTGGACCAGAACACCGAAGCTGAATTGACACTAAGGCCCGGATGGGACGTGAATATCCCTCCTGCAGAAAGATCAACCGCACTGACAAACATTGAAAGGGACTTCTCCCATCACATGCCGAAGTTTTGGGAGTTAATGACAGATCATGCCCCAAATGACTCCATAATGACTCCCGCAGTTCATCTGGAAAGGATTACACTGAAGTTCCAAATACACACAGCTGTCTGGCAACGTCATTTAGAAGATGGAACAGTGGGAATTCCAATCTCAAACTATGACATACTCATCCCCGATCAGCCAATAGACCCACAAGTACGACTGCATTTTGTGGAGAAGCCTTTAAAGGTGAGCCAAATACTGGGAAAGGGAGCTATCTCGATGCACGAAGCCTTACCCTGTATTTGGCATCCGCACTTGTTTGACAACATGGGCAGGGAGGAGCAGAGATGGGTGACCAAGCAAGCCAAACAGAGGCATAGGGAACTGAGTTACAACCTGCTCCATAAGTTGAGAAGAATCGAGGAGTTTAACGCAGAGAGGAACTCCACTATGCTGAACAGATTCAGAGAAGAAATCAATGCGGCTCGGCACGAATGGCATGAGTTGACATACCTGTGGGGGAAAGGCAAAGGGTTCATAACGCAAGAAAGACTGGATAAAGGACTGATCCTGCCAGATGAGGACAATCTTGAAACAAAATTCATAAACAAGCGATTCGGCCAGACGGGAACAGCTGAGAAAGGAAATGAGGTGGATCCTGGATTTCCCGAACACATCAGAGAACTAAGGGAGAAAGCTCTTTATGAGGTACAGCATAAAAATTGGTCGGTGCTGACAAATAAAAAGGTGCAACTCAGATTGATGACTGAGGCTGAGGCAGGGGAGTATTTGAAGTATGATCTGGCACCAGACATGACTTACGTGATAGAAGAATTGGAAAGGGATATGATAAGCACCATGATGGAGCAATATAGAACTTCATATCTTGAACTCATCATGGAAATGGATAGAGAAGCCCTGAAGTATGGGAAAGAAGGAAACAAAACAAAAGTCATGCACTATAATCGCACGATCAGAAACCTGTTCTGCAACCAAATTAAGAAGGATTGGGAACTCCAACTGGTGCGAATCACAAATCCAGTGTTTGTGCAAGATTATCTGAAATATGCACACAGGCTGTTTGGGACACAAGAAGCCCAGGAAGAAACACAGGAGGCCCAACAGGAAAACCAGGAAGATCCAGACGTTGTGATTGATGCCTACATCTCTACTCCTCCTGATGCCAACCCGCAGCCTACCCAGCCAACAGTGCAAGCTTTAGCCTTACCACCAAAAGGACAAACTGAAGTGCAGAAGACTTATGCTACCAAATCTGCAGAGCAACAGGATACGGTTCAGGCCCCAGTATCAACTGCTACTGTGCCCGAACCTCCTGTACAGTCAATTCAGCCTGAAACACCAGCACCTGCTGGTGTTAAAGTTGCAACCCAACCGAACTTCCAAAGCAGCCCAAGAAGAAACTGGTAAAATTGGCTGAAAAAGAGAAACCAGTAAAGGTTCCCGAGCCAAAAGTCAAAATCCAAGAACCCCAGCCGATTGCGAGGAAAATGGCAGCGCCTGCAGACCCAACAGACAGAGGCAAGGGAATAATGTCGCCACCACCTCCTAAACGGAAAGAGCAGATTGCTCGAGATGCTGAATTGACTAAGAAACTGCAAGCAGATGAAGATGCACAGGCAGGTGCGTTGGAACAGCAAATTTCTGAAAGGCAGCCCAGTGAAGCTGAGATTAGAGATAGAATAAGGAGAGAAGAACGGGCAATGCAAGATACAGAAATGCTGAAAAATATTGAGAAGGCAAAAGCTGAGGAGGAAAGTAAAAAGAAAGAATTACATGACAAAGAAATTGCTGAAAAGCTCCAAACGGAATTGGAGATGAGGGAATCGACAGAGGTGGAGAAGCAAAAGGGAAATAACGAGGAGTTAATGATTACTGGTAAACCGAAAGCTCAAGAGACGGCAGCAATCATGGCTGATCCACTGGATTTCGAATGCAGTCAACTGCCTCCCATCACAACAAGAGTACCCAGAGTTGAAACGGATCCAACCCCTCCAATCACGACTCATTCGCCAGTATACAAGGAAAAAGTGAGAGCCGAAAAGGCAAGGATGGAGAAAGAGAAGGGGAATGATGAAGATTTGATGATCACTCGAGAAGTGCAGGGGCGTGGACTCAAAATTAAAACGGAGTCTCCTGTTTGGGCTGGGCCCACTGCACATGATGCTCAAACCATCCAGAAAGATATACGAGGGAGGCTGAACAAACAAATTGAAACGAGAATCGATGCCGGAGAAAAACCAGATCAAATTAGGTACCAAACAGAAGTGGGCCGGTTGATCGATCCCCTTGTTGGCACGGCCAGAATTGAGGCAGTCATCACTCAAGAAGGCTCATCGCACCAAGCTGAACAGTCAGAAGGGCCACAAGACTCCATTGATCCAGCAGCACTGGCCAAAACATTGGATAACAGCCGGACGACCATCCCATGGCCTCTGCGCTTAAGGAAAATGTTCAGGGAATTTTGACTGAAGCTGCAGATGGAAATAATTCAGAAAAAGAAGCTCGGCAAGAGGAGCAAGAATTCATGGACCGGATGGCGCCTATTTTCCAACGTCCCGTAGGACGAGCTGCAAGAATTAGGGAGGATGAGGAGGAACTTAGAGATGAAACAGCTCATGGAGAAGGAGAGCCAAGTCAGAGGGCACATGAAGCTGAACCAATGGATGAACAACCACAAGAAGGAGACGACCAAACAGACTGGCATACGAGCGAAGATGAATCAGTCGGGTCTATCCGGCCAGTTGAGTTTTGGTCTGAGCACACTGTGAGGCACAGAATGGGAGTTTCGAAACAGTATGAGAAAAAGAAGCTAAGTGAAGTAGAGGTGCAAATCAAATTCAATGGCAACAAGGAAAGGGCAGGACAATATGCAAAGCTGCAGCAAATGATAGTGCCTGATAAGGGGTTCAAGCAGGATGCTTTGCTCCACCCCACTGTCGAGACTTTTTACAGAAATCAAGAGTGGGGGAACTTTATGCTACATCATGAAGAAGATGGCCTCGTTGAGTTGACAAGGGAATTCTTCTGCAACATCAACGCCGTCAATAGAACAACCTGGGTCCGAGGTCACGTGATAAACATCTCACCTGAGTGGTTGAATCAATTTCTTGGAACCCCGGATATCAGAAGTGAGTTCCCCGCTGGAGAGATCATGGTAAAAAGAGGGAGGACAAGTGAGTATGCAAAGTATGCAGCCTTGGCGAACAGCATGACAAGAATAACCGCCCCGGGACACACATTTGATACAAACTGGCTGCGACTGCACTTCATGCCAACTTTCGAGTTCTACATGTCAAAGATTCAGCCCAATTCGCACCCGCACACCACATCTGGGAGTGTTCTGATGGGATTTGCAGGAATGTGGAGCGGAGCAAAGCTGAACGTAGGTAGGCATGTGTTCGATGTCATGACGACGCGGATAGAAGACAAGCAGGCCTTGTGCTATCCGAACCTAATTAGAAGAATTTGCGTTGCTCAGGGCGTCGACTTAAGTGCATTTGCAGGGGACAAAACAGTGAAGGTAGACCCCTCCATCAGCGTGCCAAGACTGCCTATGGAGGAACGAATTAGATACTCCTTTCCTCAACTGCCCGGTGAAGGCAATTCTGATGTCCAATCCTCCTTCATATCCGGTGCCCAAGCACCAAGAAAAAGAATCAGGCCATCGAAGGCAAAGAAGGGAACAAAGCAAGCCCGTACTGATGCGGGACCTTCGACAACTGTGCTAGAGGAGCATCAGACATCGCAAGAGCAACTTCCGACTCTACCCCCATCTCAGCCTCAGTCTCAAATCCCACCTGCAAGCCAGCATGTTTCGCAGAATCCAGCTGATTCTCATGTGATAGAGATTGTGAGCAGCATGAGCAAAACAGTTACAGATAGTATAAAGACGCTGGCATACTCAATGATTCTGGGAAAGGAGAACGAAAGAAGAGAAAGAGCCGAAGAGAGAGCTTAATAGAGAAGGCGATATGAGGAGTTCAAGAAGCTGTTATTGGAAAGAGAAGAGCGTATGCAGAGGGAAAGAATGGAGAGTGAAGAAAGGCAGCGCAAAATGATGGAAACATTAATGCATGCTCTCATTCAACAACTTCCCAAGCCACCTCCACCCCCATCAGATGCAGCCGGCTCCTCCAAGAAATCAGATGAGAAGAAAGATGGCGACTCCTGATCCTATCCTATCAATTGTGAGCATAACTTTAAATATCATATAAGATTTCATATCCATTGTGTAAGATCGCTCTGATTGCAATGAAATCTCTTATAATTGGTATCATTTACTGCTTTCCAAAAAGGAACTTTGCAGTCCAAAAACAATTTTATTCTTGAAAAGATGTCTGTACAGTCCGAGATGAATAAGTGACTGTCAGGCCAAAAATATGCTGTTGACATACTCCGTATGTCAGCAGTGCCTCTTTACTGCTTTAAATTTAATAACCAGCAAAAATGTGCATAAACCTGCTCTAAATTCACATGTTGAATTTAGGCTTGTGATTAAATCTTCAGACTTCTAAATTGGGATAATATAATTGAAAACATGCATGAAATGAATTCCTAAGGTTTTGAGCTATAAAAATTTAATGATGCGATCATCTTATTGGGTAATGAATCTGCATGTTAGAAATTTTGATTGAATAAAGTGTTGGGATTAAGCTTTGATTAAATTTCAGAATACTGTATGACATGAATCAATCCAACCTGTGAGGTTTGAGCCATGAGTCACTTTTACTCATTCATTTTCTTTGATGTGTGAATCATTTTATTTAAAGGAAATTAGAACTTGCAATTGGGACCGATTCAAGACCAAGCCATATTCCAAAAATCGAGCATATGATTGAGGCACTTAGAAAACCCAAAATTTTGGCCTTCATTTGAAATCCAAACCCAAAAATATTTTTCCTTTAGGATTAACCAATCTGAGCCTTTAAACCTAATTTTTCTTTGAAGCCCTCTATATTATTCCTAGCTTTACAAAAGACCAAGAAATCAAACCCAAGTGTGCAGCGATGTATTATGTCAAAAGACATTAAATTTATGATCATCAGAAAAAAGCATAAATCGGTGTTCAATAAATCGATTCAAAAATAAATAAATAAATAAATAAATTGCAAATGACAAAGCAAATTAGACTTAGTCTAATGTCATGCAATAGGAAAGAAAAGCAAAAGAAAAATAGTGATGATCATAAATTTTAAATAAAAATCTGCCTTGTTATGATAGAATGAATTCTTGTCACTTCTAAGCCTAATAATTTCCTTCCATACCAAATGTTACAACCGTATGCCCCGCTATAACCTTGAGTAAGACCTCATGATCTCGATTTGAAGAAATGAGCCGGTGGCGAGTTGGTCCAATTGCAAGCATATGGGATAATTTGATCAAATTTGATTTCGAGCGTTCATGATTTAGCCCAATTGAGAGTAAGTGAATTTTCCGATTCTCTTACATGTGAGGCTCTGTTTTAATGCACATGTTCATGTCATGCCTTAATTCTGATTCTTAATCCTTGCATTTTTCGAACATGATATTCATGAAGGGTTGATGATAATGTTTGATTTGTAGGCCCGACGTAGTGAGCGAGTATCATTTTATTAAACACTACAATCAAGGGAATTTAATACTTGAAATCTTTGGTTGTCTTATCCCAATCTAAAAAGAATGAAATTTTTGAAGCCACGAAAATGAATTGAATATGCAGAGTCCGTGTTCTTTAGAACATCGACTCTGACTGCTCGGGGACGATCAGTATTAAATGTGAGGATGTTGATAATGGCCAGAAATGACCATTATTTTCAATCCATTTCCGTGTCTTAAACGGGCATTTGATCGCATTCTGGTCTTATATTGAATAAGAAAGCAGTTGAATTGGATTGATTTATGCATAATTGTAAAAAATAATAAGTTTGTATGAAAAATGCATAAATATGTAATTTTATTACATATTTATGTCAGAAAAATCCAAAAACATGAGAAAAATAGGAAAAGAAAAAGGAATGAAAAAGATGGGAAAAGATAGAGAAAGCCCACAAAAAAGAGTAACTTTGGCCCATCTGGCCCAATTCAGTGTGTCCAGGAATACCCGGTCGCGGAAGTCCTGCGTCGCGGTCCATGACCTCGCGACACAGGAAGGTTTGGCGACACAACAAGCAGCAACTGGAGAAGAAGCCATGTCCCCAGTTCCCGGTCACGACACAGGCATGGCTAGCGACACAGATACACAAATTGAAGACCAAGACCCTGTCGAGAAGCCTTGCCACATGCAGTGTTGTTCCGCGACACAATGTGATGTGTGTGATGTCTTGAGACACAATGGGCTTCAGACCAAGGCCCATGGGCCTAGGGTTTCACTTCTATAAATATGAGGTGATTCCCTTGAGAAAAAGAGCTTTTGGAATCAAAAAACACATTCTTGAAGACAAGTTGGGAGCTCAGTTTGTAGGTAGTTTTCTTTTAGGTTAGGTTAGCTTAGCTTTATTTTTGTATTATTTAATTCATGCACTAGCATTAGTTTAGCTTAGTTTAGTTTTCAGTTTTAGCCTAGATAGCCAGAGTTTACATTTTTGTTTTCTTGTTTTAAACTTGTGTTTAGGGTTTTGTAATATCCAAAATGATGGGTATTAACAAACCTACTAATAAAATGGGAGAATATTCTTGAAATGTGTCCAAAAAATCATGAAATGGGTTTCACACCCCATGGATTTATCATTGCTTTCCTTTTCTTTTGGGTCATTTGACCTTTATTTCCCATTTTATGTCACTGTTTGGTGATTTTCTCTTTGGATAATGTTACATGCATATGAGTGATCAAACCTAGATTAGGATTTTGCTTTATTTTAAATACTGTTCCAGTTTAGTTTATTTTTGTTCAAGCATGTTCTTGCTTATTTCAAATGTTGTTTGGTTGTTTTTAGCTTATAATAACTTTTAAATCTGAAATGGGTGAGATCACGCGTAATGCATGCCACTGTTCCACTTTACTTTTCTGACATGTGTCCTGAACACACTCATGTCGCTAGCCACTTCCTGTCGCGAGACCACGTCTAGCGACAGGAGGGCAGTTTAGTGACATGAGTGCCAGAGAACACTTGTTTGATAACTTTTAAAACCCTCGGTCGCGAGGCAATCCTGTCGCGAACCCACAGTTCGCGCGACACAACCCTTGATTAGCGACCGAGGAACCAAATGCTTGCAATTTTATTCTGGAAGGGCTCTGTCGCGAAACCACTGTCGCGGACCCACGGTCCGCGACACACCCCTTGTTCCGCGACCAGGAATTATGCCCTTGTTGAATTTTCAAACCTTGTGTCGCTAGACCCTTGTCGCGAGGTCACGCCTAGCGACGCGGATTTTTGTTTAGCGACACAACAAACCCTAATTTTCAAAATATCCAATTTCTCTTATTTCCCACCTCTCTGTCGTGATCCCCCTGTCGTGGACCCACGGTTCACGACACAAACTCTGTCTCATGACATGCATGGCACCTTCTTGCCAAATTTTCATTCTCCATCTCTCCCCATTAATTAATTGAACCTTTGTATTGACATTTTGAGGTTGAAATCTAATGATCTCAACTCATGATTAATTTGATATAAAGAACTTTGTTCAATTCATCATTAAAAGATTATTCTACACATGATTGAACTCTAATGATCTAAGTATATAATCCGGACTGTAATTAATTAATTATGGAATGAGTGATTATTTAGACATAAAGAATAATTATGGATCATTTTCCATACCCTTGCATGAGAAACCAATGTCTCTCATGCAAGATGACCCAAAAAATATGTTCTTTGTTTATTTTGTCTTTTCCGTGTTGTGTGAAACAGCTAGTAAGAGATATAACAGACTAATGTTGGCGGGTATTCCCACACGGATAAACTAGCTCGTGGTCTGTATATTAATTACTAGATGTTATTTTGCATGGTTCGGATAGTGGTCGGTGGAAGCCTTGGCGGTTCGTCCATCCGGGATTATAATAGCTGCTCAGCTGACTCCTATCCGGATACAGTTTCCTTTTCTTTATCGTATTTTCAAACCCGAATTTTGAGCTGTAATAGTATCAAACGGTGTCGATCAACATTGTTTGAATAGTATTACAGTGAGAAAACATGTAGGTTTTTCCCTCATTTCACAGATAGTAGAAGTCTTGATGATAGCGATCAGTGTCGTTTAAGGTCTTCTGCTGTCTAAAATCATCTCACCTTAATGATTAGGGAACTGGACCGCAGATAACTGCAATCCAATTAACCCTAATTATTTTGCCATCTCTTTAGCCAAAATTCTTCTTATTACCGGCTATTTCACCTCTGTGTTTCACATTCTGTCTAAACCCACATTATATTTTGGGTTAATTTAATTTTACACTCCCTTATAAAATTATGCATGATATTATTATATAAATATTGTGGTCTAATTATTTTGGGATCCTTCCCTTGGACATAGAAGTCTTGATTTTAATCAGATGATTCATAATAAATTTCCAACAAAAATTCATTTATAAAATCCGGATCTGAGTAAGGGATAAATTCCACAGTTATGACTAATTCATATTCTACTGGGGGTTGATTTTGGGAAATTAGAAGCAGAGTCAGCGATTAGGTCTCACCTGGACTGAAATGATCTGTGTTTTAATTGAGAGTCTAGTACCTGTTTAGGGAATGATTTTCAAACATCAATTATTATTTTCCAAAATTGTTGTGTGTTGGAAATCTTGTATTAAACATGGCACTGAACCAGAGACCACTTGGACTCAGATAAGGTGTGATGAGTAATGCTAGAGAAACAACATATGGGCCTTGGTTATTTTCTAAGGTAGGGTTGAGTATTCTTTCAATTGCTATCCACCTCTGCCAAAGCCTATTTTTGAGTCCTGGGTGAGTGCATCCGGAACGAATTAATTTATTAGTTCGTTTCATTAGTTTGTATCTCATAACCACCCGAAAGTAAGTGAACACTGTGAGTGGTTTACCGAGAGCCGGGAATTCTTGATCCACACCCGGTCATTCTGACTGGGGGCTGTCTTTCACTACCAGGGTCAAACTTTCAAAAGCCTCCGAGTGATAGGATTTTAAATGCTTTCTTTATCGCTTTCTTTTAAATGCTTTCGTTAGAGGTCACACGGTTGTATTGAGAGTTGTGTAACTGCTACTAGGACTGATAGTTAAGGGATAGTTCAGGCTTGATAAGAATTTTTGGGCGTGACATGGGGGAATGATAGCAGTACTTGGCAACTCAACTAATGATTTGTTAGGTGTTGCTTGTCCACCACAGGGGACTAACATACCCTCGCAAGGCATTGCGAGGGGAGTTAAGAGTTTGTGGAATCTTAGACTTTGATTTCTTAAGAGCATGTAAACTCTTACTGTAAGTACCTGTCTGTTAAAGGGAACATGGTATAGAAAACATGAGAGTTAGCTAACTGAAGGATCATCCCAAGCAAATATCTGTGTAACAAAATGGAAGTTTAATTGTGTTTCATTTGAATCTTGTCCAATTTTTATTATTTTCTTCCTGTCCCTTCTGTCTCATTTTAAATTTGCTTTCTTAGAATAATTTTAACCGCTTTCTTAGAATAATTTTATTGCTTTCTTAGATTAAATTTAATTCGCTTTCTAGAATAATTTTATCTGCTTTATTCTATTGCTTTCATAGCTTAGAATTAAATTATGTCAAGTAGTTGATAATCAAACACAAACTTGAATTGAGTAACCGAGTGGAAAATCTTAGTAAACGACATGGGCCCTGCTTCTATCGCACATCCTCCAGTGAACGATCCGGTCTTACTATAAATTACTGCAATTTTTGACTCCGTGTGCTTTCGGGGCACAGTTTCTTAACACGAGTAATAAAAACGTGACAACCTATAAATATATCCCCTATCCCAAATCCATCTTCATAAATTGGTTTCATTAAATAAAATTGAAAACCATGATTATGATTTTTCAGAAAATGCTCATGTAGTGGGAACTTGTCAAAAGTTTCATGGCAAGGATCTTCAAGGCAGGAAATTGTCAACAGTTTCATGTCGGGGAGGTCCACAGCGCCGTTTGAAATCAAAGTTTTCCACATGAGTAATAAAAAGTGAAATATATCCTTAAACCCTTTTCCCATGAATCATAACTCTTTTCTTTTAATAATTTAACTTGGGATATTTTAGAAAAACTCGTGTTGACGAAATTGTCAAAAGTTTCACTCATGATCTCAAATGGTAAACTCCAGTCAGGTGGCTGAATAATTGGTGCTGTCACCAATGCTTCCTTGATCCTATTGAACGCCTCAATACACTCGTCAGTAAAATCAAACTCAACATCCTTACATAGCAGCTCAAACAGAGGCAATGCAATTTTAGAAAAATCTTTTATAAATCTTCGATAGAATCCAGCATGTCCCAGAAAACTTCTCAAAGTTCTTAAATTATTAGGAGGTGGAATTTTTGCAATCACTTCTACTTTAGCCCTATCAACTTCAATGCCATTTTTAGAAATCCTATGTCCTAAGACAATACCTTCATTAACCATAAAATGACATTTTTCCCAATTAAGGATTAAATTTGACTCTTCACATCTAATTAGAACTTTTTCCAAGTTAATTAAACATTTCTCAAAGTCAAACCCAAATACAGAAAAATCATCCATAAATACCTCAATGCATGTCTCAATTAAATCAGAAAATATAGACATCATGCATCTCCGGAATGTAGCTGGAGCATTACACAAACCAAATGGCATTCTCCTATATGCAAATGTACCGTAAGGACATGTAAATGTAGTTTTATCTTGATCCTCAGGTGCAATTGGAATTGATTATAACCAGAATAGCCATCTAAGAAGCAATAAAACTCATGACGAGCTAAACGTTCTAGCATTTGATCAATAAAAGGCAATGGAAAATGATCTTTCCTAGTCTTATCATTCAATCTCCTATAGTCAATGCATACACGCCATCCAGTAGTAGGTCTAGTAGGTACTAATTCACCATTTTCATTTCTAATCACAGTCATACCTCCCTTTTTAGGCACTACTTGAATTGGACTCACCCACTGACTATCAGAGATAGGATAGATAATACCTGCATCGAGTAGTTTAATCACCTCTGCTCTTACAGCTTCTTGTAGATGTGGATTCAGTCTCCTCTGGGGCTGTCTCATTGGCTTGTCATCCTCCTCCATATAAATCCGATGTGTGCACAATGCTGGACTCAGTCCCTTGATGTCAGCTATCCCAACCTATTGCTCTAACATGCTTACTCAACACTTGGGTTAATGCATTTAATTGATCATCATTTAATTTATTACTTGCAATAACAGGTAAAGTATCATTCTCACCAAGAAAAACATACCTCAAATGTGATGGCAGCTCCTTCAATGTCAATGTAGGTGGCTTTTCAACAGACGAGACTAACTTGGATTCTTCTATTGCACATGTTACTTGCACAGGCAATCCTCCCTCACACTTACTTTTAGCTAAGTCCTCACAACTCTCCACTAACTGCTCAAATTTCCTATAGGGATCATGTCTAGCAAAGAACTCTCTCTCAATCACCTCATCCTCCAAATAGATAGCTGTAACTCTATTACACGGGTAGGTGTCAGAACTAGCGTGTTGTGTTTTAGTTGTCTTAGAAATGTCAAACGACACTTGTTCATTACCTACTTTAAGTGTAATTTTACCATCATCCATATCAACCATAGCCCTACCAGTTTGCAGAAATGGTCTACCTAAAATCAGAGGAATATCAATGTCTTTTTCCATATCAAGAACAACAAAGTCGACAGGGAAAATGAAGCTCTCTACTTGAACAGGAACATCTTCTACAATGCCTAAAGGAGTCCTAATAGATCTATCAGCAAGCTGTAGCTGCATCCTAGTAGGCTTCACAACTCCTACCCCTAGTTCTCTAAAGACATGTAAAGGCATCAGATTAATACTAGACCCGAGATCACACAGAGCTTTGTTGAATTCTTTAGTGCCAATAATGCACGGAATAGTGTAACTCCCAGGATCTTTTTGTTTAATAGGTTGCCTTCTTTGTAGGATTGCACTACATTCCCCTGTCAGTGTCACTTTCTCTTCATCATCAACACTCCTCTTTTTTGATAGAATTTCTTTTAAGAACTTAGCATACACGGGCATTTGTGCAATGGCATCAGAAAAAGGGATATCAATTCTTAAATTCTTAAAGACTTCTAAGAATTTAGCATAATGTTTATCTTCCTTGGCCTTTTTAAGACGCTGTGGATATGGGATAGGTGGCTGATACGGCTTGACTGGGATAGTAGATTTTCCCTTTTCCTTACTCTGTTCAACTCTGAGTTTCTCACTCTCCTTAGGCTCATCAGTGTTTTCATGCTGACTTTCTTCCTCTGTATCCTCACTTTGATCATCTACAGCATCAGCTAGAACCTCTGGATCATCTAAGGTAGTAGGGTAAGGATTAGGCAATTCTTTTTTATTCCTTAAAGTGATTGCTTTACACTGCTCTTTTGGATTAGGATCAGGCATGCTTGGTAGTGTTCCTTGCTGTCTATTTGAGGTATCCCTAGCAATTTGACCAACTTGAACTTCTAAATTTCTCATTGAGGCTTGCATTTGCTGAATTGTTTGTTGCTGAGACACGATTGTGTTCATTAACTCTTTTAAATTGACCTCCTCACTTCCTTGGTTTTGTTGTAGCTGTTGTTGAGGTTGAAAGTTCCTAGACTGTTGATTAGGGTAAAAATGTTGATTTTGATTTCTGTTCTGATTAAAGTTTTGGTTCTGATTTTGGTTTTGAAAATTCTGATTTTGATTTTGATTTTGATTTGGGTAATTTTGATTTTGATTTTGTGGATAAGGTTGACAGTTGTTTTGTGGGTAGGTATTTTGTTGAAATTGAGAATTTTGATTTGGATAGAAGTTTTGGTTTTGAGGACGGTTTTGGTTGTAGTTTTGCTGCCTATTTCCCATGTAGTTCACATCTTCCACTTGCTCATCCGTCCCCTCACACTGCATAGTCTCTTGAAGTCCTTGGTCGAGCAGGTGACATGCTGATGACTCGTGAGGTCCATGACAAATACCGCATCTCACAACTTTAGCTTGACCTTTCTTAAGCGTAGAAACCTCCCTCATCAAAGCATCTAACTTAGAATTTATAGCAACTGCTTTTTCTACCTCATAGATTCCTCATTTTGTTTTATTTCTAGCATTTTTCTTACCAGAAAATTTTTTCATGTCAGAAATCTTTTTCTCTATGATTTCCTTAGCTCTTGAAGGTCCTATATACAGAAAAGAATCTCCAGCTGCTGCATCCAACAAATTCCTCCAATGATCAATCAACTCATTGTAAAAGAAGTGCATCTCCTGCCAATCTTCAAAGCCATGATTCGGACATCTCGCCAATAAAGTGTTGTATCTATCCCATGCTTCAAGTAAAGTTTCACCCTCATCTTGCACAAACTCTTTGATTTTTTCTTGCAATTCAATAACTTTGGATGGTGGGAAGAATTGTTCTAAGAAGGCTTCTAACATTTTATCCCAAGTAGTAACATCCCTTAATTGAAGTGAGTTGTACCAAGTTTTAGCTTTATCTCTGAGTGAAAACGAGAACAATCTCAACTTAATTTCATCACTAGTAACACCATTTATTTTCACTGTGTCACAATAGTCCAAAAAATTTCTTATGTGTTCTACAGCATCATTAGTAGGTGCTCCATTATACTGATTAGCTTGAACCATAGTGATCAGTGCAGGCTGAAGGGTAAAGCTTAAAGCATCTACATCTGGCCATGGAGTTCTATTAAGCAGATTTCCACTAGTTCCTTGTAAGTGTTCTTCAATGGTCATTTCAGCTTGATCATCGTGTTCCAAATCACTACCGTTACCTCCATTATTACCCTGATTATCATTGTTATTCGCTGCCATGTTTAACCTATTGAACTGAGCAACTAATTGATTAGTTTGAATTGTTGAAACTCCAGTCGTTGGAGAATAGTTTTCTTCATCAGAGGATGAATTAATTAAAATTTCCAACTGAGCAGGTCTCCTACGTTTCCCTAATCTAATAGCTCTAAGAGTACGCTCAATTTCAGGATCATAAGCTATTTCTGCCTGTTTGTTTCGCACTGCAAATATTAAATAAAAATAAAATAAAATAAGTAACAGTTAAATTAATATTTAACTTAATAAATTTAAATTAATAAACTAAAAACAATTAAAAGTTCACAACAAATTCCCCGGCAACGGCGCCAAAAACTTGATGTGTGATTTTCACTACTCATATTTTACCACAAGCGAATGATTGTCACTAAGTAATAAAAACCGGTGAATATCGGGTCGAACCACAGGGAATTTCAGAATATTATTTCATTCTGGAGAAAATATTAATTGTTCTAAATTCATTAATTATATTTTATATATTTAAAAAGATTTTGATTAATTCTAATGGTGATTTAATTTAAAAATAGTGACATTAAATTTAAAATAAAGCAAATTAAAATTATAATTAATAGAAATATAAATGGGAGATGCTTGTAATATTTTAAATATTGCCATCTTTATATAAAATAGAAATTGCATAATGATTTAGCATTTTCTAATGTATAAAAAGATCAATTTCTTAAAATTAATTATTTTATAAAGATTAAAAATATTGTAATCTTCTACAGTTCAAATTATGCTTAAATGGATTTCATGGAAGCTGATTAAATTATCTAACATTCTGCAATCATTATTCTAGGCCTAAATTTGAGTCTTTCCCAAGCATACAAATTTTCCTATAGCAATTAAAAGGCACTTTTCATTTCCCAAATCATTGTGCACATGCCAGAATCCATTTATAATATAATTTATTCCCAATTCCGGTACTAAAATATTAATTCTACTTTTTATCTCCCGATTTAGCAAGGCAGAAATCACAGAATTAGATTCTAACATTTAATTATGCAAAACAGTATAAATAATTTAACAATTATGGTAAAATAATAATAAAACATGGTAAACTTGATTTTAATACTAAATTTAGAATGTGAACATATTGATATTTTGCCAGATTAAATTAATGCAGATTTAGACAGATTGATCGATCATATTAAATTTAGCAGATTAAAATTTCAGATTCCAGATTCCTACTAAAACACAATCATCGATCAATTTTAAGCAGACAATATCTAACCCTAATTCAAATTCTAACAGCATTACAGATTAATCCAGATTACAACATAAACAGCGACATATTATATTACTTCCATAAAAAGATAAATTCATACTTCAAAGTGATTCTGAACTCCCGTTCTAGAACACTTCTAACACGAACAATACAGAAATCCGTCTACAAATTAAAAACATGATAGCAGATTACATTTAGAGGCAATTTCAATTCATTACAAAGCAAGAAAAAGAAAGGCAACACCTAAAATAGGAAGAACACGCCCAGAAAGTCGTTCCTGATGCATTCATCCGGCATGGATTTGTGTTTCTGGCCTTCTTCTCCCATTAGAATATGTTTACAGAGAGTTTCTGTCGAAAATGGTAAGTCTGTGTATGAAGAAATGACGAAAAACGGTGTTTAAAACCGAGTTCGGGAGGTTAGAAAACTGCTCAACCGCGACTGTGGCGCAAAAAGTGGCGCTCGGAAGAGGTTTTCGGCGCCACCAAGGAGTTGCGGCGCATACGAAGATTTTCCGAATTTTTGAAAGTGGCGCATTTTGTGGCGCTCCAAGGTGCTTTTCGGCGCCGCCAAGAAGGTGCGGTGCATTCTAACAATTTCCTAAAATTTAGCCTGCGGCGCAAAAAGTGGCGCTTGGAGGTGTTTTTATGCGCCACCAAGAAGGTGCGGCGCATCCTGAAGCTTTTTCCAATCCGAAATTTTCCTAAGTGTTGATGTGACGCCTGATGTGGCGCCTGAGCATGCTTTTAGGTGCCGCCATGCCTATGTGGCGCATCCTGGAGCTTTTCCAGTGTTGAAAATTCCGAATTTGACATCCTTTGACCTCCGAACATCTTTTTTCATCATTTTAGTGCCTGAAACATCATTGCAATGTATTAGAATTGCCAAAGTCTTATTATTAAGCATAAAACAAGGTAAATTGGACTCGGATAAGCTCAATTTAACCAGTCTTATTAATATTTACAAATCACATGAAATATAAACTAAAAAGCAGTAAAAATAGAGTCTCATGCATGCAATTTATGTTCGTTTTAACACAATTTAGGCTCATTTAAATGTGGTTTCACAGGGTGCATCACTACTACCATCAGTGAGGAAGAGGACTCCAGCTCCAGTGACAGTGATGAAGAAAGTGGAGTAGCCTTTGCTGGAACATGGGATTCAGACTCCGAGTTTGAAATTGATGTTGGTAATGTTCCTACTTGTATTTCTCCTTTTACTATTGATGAAGGTGCTTCGTCTTCTTCTCACAGGCCAATAAGTCAAACTGTTGAAGCCCTCAACAATCTCTATGAGGAAACCTATGAGAAGCTGAAGAAGACAGAAGAGGAGCTAAAAAATGCCATCATTGATTTTGAGGCCCTAAAGGGAGATTATGGTGATTTGAACGAGGATCTTGAAGAGCTCATTGCCAAACACTATGTTCAGTGGGAAGAACTCCAAAAGACTCATCAAGATCAAGTGACCTACAGGACTGAATATCG
Organism: Hygrophila difformis; assembly: GCA_030278955.1. Classification (NCBI taxonomy): domain Eukaryota; kingdom Viridiplantae; phylum Streptophyta; class Magnoliopsida; order Lamiales; family Acanthaceae; genus Hygrophila; species Hygrophila difformis. The sequence goes on from JAOANR010000003.1 coordinate 11,531,208, forward strand.
TAATCAGTTGTCTAAATATCGTGAGCTTGAACGTGATCATGATAGGATGCACTACTTGGTTCACTCTCTTGGACCAAGGTCTGAAGATCTTGCTATCAAGAATGAGGAACTTGCAGTAGAAGTTGACGAGCTTTCAGTGGCAAACGGGTCCTTAACAGATCAAGTCTTCTCTCTGACAAGTCAAAGGGATGACTTTCAACATCAAGTGATCACTCTTAGTGAGCAAGTTCATAGTCTCACAATTGTGAATGATGCCTTGACAGAAAAGTCACCACCTTGTCAGAACAAAAGGATGATCTCCAGCTACGGGTGGCTACTCTAAGTGGTCAAGTTCAAGAGCTCACTACCAAGGTTACCAGTGCTGAAGAGTTGGCAACCAAGCTTAACAAAGGGAAGGATGTTCTCAGTGAAATCTTATCAGCTACCAGGGCTCATGGAGATAGGCGTGGAATTGGCTACTCAAAAGAATGTTCCAGCTCTAAAGAGAGGATCTTTGTAAAGGAAGGAACATCTTCAGATGAGTCCCCAGAAAGAGTCACTGAAAAAATAGAGGTTCAAGTCAGAGGTTCTAAGAAGACCACCAGACGTCGTGCCCCTCCTCCTGTACCCTTGGAGTGTGAGTATTGCAGAACCTATGGCCATCAGACTAGCTCGTGTCACATACTTGCCAGAGATACTGATAATGGCCAAAATTGACCATTATTTTCAATCTATTTCCGTGTCTAATACGGACATTTGATCGCATTCCGGTCTTATTTAAATAAGAAAGCAGTTGAATTTGACAGATTTATGCAAGTTTGTATAAATAATAAGCGGGTATTGAAAAATACAAAAACATTGTTATTTTCATTAAATTCTTATTAAAAAAATCCAAAAACATGATAAAATATTAAAAATTCCACATTTGATAATTATGGTTTGGTAGTATCTGTTCGGTGGAATACGGATCCATTAAACGGAACGCAAACAAAATATCAAGTGGAGCAAATATCCTTATCTATTATATTTTCTTATATTTTATATTTTGATGTATATATTTTTAGTTGTTATGTTTATTTATTTTTATTTATGTTTTATGCTATTAAGTAAAAAATAATTGGTCCACTAATCACTTTTGATTTAAATTAATTGCAGGTGTTTAATTCAATTTGGTCCAAGATTATTGATCCAGTCTAGCAAGTCCAGTCCAAAGCCTCCATAGGCCCAACAAAATTCAAGCCAAGCCCAATCCAACACTCCACCAAGCCCAACCCTAATCCTAACCTAACCCTAACCCTAACCCTAATTAGTCCCCTGCCTCCACTGCCGCCGGCGCCGCCGCTGCCGGCCGCCGGCCACTTCCATCTCACCAGCCTTCATCCACCCTCAGCCCATCAACAGCCGCCCATCCCCACCAAAATCCGCCCCCTCCGGCGACTCAAACCAGACCCAACGCCGCCGCAGTTTCGCACCCTCATCTCCTCCGCAGCCTCCGCCCATCAACCACCATTGCTCCGTCACCACCTCCTCCGACTACCACCAACACCCTCGCCGACCACCCTTCTCATCCCATCTCCGCCTCCATCCCACTCCAACGCATCAAAGTCCGGCCGCCGCCGCCTTCATCCTGCCACCTCAGCCCTTTCACCTCCGACCTCCGACGAAGCCATTCCCGCCGCAACACTCCATTTCCGACCACCCCCCCTGTCATCTCAACCCTCGACGCCACCATCCAGACAGCCGCAGACAAACACCCCACTTCCGCCATCAACCAGTCTTCAGCCACCACTCCGCTCGTCACCGCCGCCCTTCGCCTCCACAACCACCCCAAATCCCCAATTTCAGAAAACAAAAGAAAGAAATACAAGATGAAATAAGGGAGAGGAAGCACGAACCTGTAAAGAAGAAAACTGAAAAAAAGAAAGAAGAAGAAGAAGATGGGAAAGAAATCGAGAGAAGCTGTTGAAATGGAAAACTGGAAACGAGACAAAGAAAAAATAGAGAAGAAGAAATGGAGGAGGGAAGAAGAAGAAAACTGGAAAAGATGGAGAAGAAAAAAAAAATAATAATTGGAGAAGAGGTCTGTCGAGAAAGGAAGGAAAGAGAAATGGAATAAAGAATTAGAGAAGAAGAAAATAAAAGAAAAAGAGATAAATTTTATCCGGTCCCTAAACAAATCCGGGTCGAGATGCCATGTTCCGCGACTGGAAAATAGTTTAAGGACTGTGAGAGAGGCACCCCAGTCGAGATACCATGGACCGCGACCGGGTGCACCGCGACCTGGACAGAAAATGGTTAGAGACTGGGAGCATCAAGACACAAAGTCTGTCGCGGAACACTCTGTCGCGGAACCATGGACCGCGACACATGGATCACGACCAGGACAAGAGTCCGCGACCTCGATAGAGAAAAGAGAGAGCAAGCAGTCACGTGAGGTGCCACCCCCCTTCCAAAATTAATTTCCCACATGCTGAAATGCTAAAGAGCTCCATGGACTTGAGGTCCAGCTGGGTGGAGAATTTTCGTCTTATCTTGCTGGACTCAAGCTCCCGTCCCCTCCTGCGCAGAATCCTGAATTAAGAAGCAATTTTATGTGTTGTGTCCCTAGCCAAATTGTTCCAGAACACAGCAAAATTGTTTGGCGACACAGTGGGCCTTGAATGGGCCTAGGGCTTATTTCACCACTCTATAAATATAACCTCTCACCCCAGTGAACAGTAGCTACACACCCATTACTGTTTAGATTAGTTTTGTTTTTCTCCTTGGGGCCACCACCGTGCTCCCAAGCAACCTTAGAATAAATGGTTTCATGGCCATGTAATTTTCATTTTCAGTTTTAGTTAGTTAGTTTTAAGCAATAAATGGGTTTTCTAGTAGTGTAGCCACTTGTTATATTTATTTGTATTTTCAGTTTGTTATTTTTGTATTTTGGTTTGAAACATTCAACTAATGGATGTGATTAAACCATATTTTGGTTTTTGATGTTATAAAGAAAATGTTCCACCAAAAAGTTGTTATGGATCATTTCCATAATATTTATTGCTTTATTTTTGCATTTTTGGTCACTTGACCATTTTTAATATTTTTAGTTAGGTTTATTGCTTTATTAGATTTAATAAATGTATGACCACTTGATGCCTACCTCTTGCTAGATCTATTAGTGTAGGTTTCATTTAAATTTTAGTCTCTTAGTTTAGTTTCCTTGTGTTCTTAGTTGGTTGTTGTTTTCATGCTTCTTAGTGTTGTACTTTATTTTTATTTTATTTTATTTTTAGTTTAATAGGTTTGGAAAGTAGATGGCATTTTAGTGTTTATGCATTTTTATTTTAAAATTGCATTTCCTATATTGTATTGCATTATGTTGCAACCCCACGGGTTGCAATGTAATTTTCCCGTTGTGATCCCACGGATCACAACGCACTCCCCTGCAATGCAATATTAGGTGTTATGCTGCCAAAATTTTTATAAAATTTTTCAAACTCCTTGGTCGAGAAGCAATCCTGTCGCGGACCCATGCTCCGCGACACAACCCCTGATTAGCGACCAAGGACCCAAAAACTTGCAATTTTATTTTGGAAGGGCTCTGTCGCGGAACCCCTGTCGCGGACCCATAGTCCGCGACACACTTCTCATTCCGCGACAGGAATTATGCCCTTGTTGTATCTTCAAACCCCTTGTCCCTATGCCCGTGTCGCGGACCCATGGTCCGCGACACAAATTTTTGCTTAGCGACAAAATAAACCCTAATTTCCAAAATTTCAATTTCTCGTATTTCCCACCTTTCTGTCGAGATCCCCAGTCGCGGACCCATGGTCCGCGACACAAACTCTGTTCCTCGACAGGCTTGGCACCTTTTTGCCAAATTTTTATTCTCCATCTCACTCCATTAATTAATTGGACCTTTATATTAATATTTTTGAGGTTGAAATCCAATGATCTCAACCCATGATTAAATTGATATAAAGAACTTTGTTCAATTTCCATTAAAAGACTTTTCTACAAAATTAAACTCTAATGATCTAAGTATATAATCCGGACTGTAATTAATTAATTAATTATGGAATGAGTGATTATTTAGACATAAAGAGTAATCATGGATTAATTTCCATATCCTTGCATGAGAAACCAATGTCTCTCATGCAAGATGACCCAAAAATATTTTCTTTTATTTATTTTGTCTTTACCCGTGTTGTGTGAAACAGCTAGTAAGAGATATGATAGACTAATGTTGGCGGGTATTCCCACACGGATAAACTAGCTCGTGGTCTGTATATTAATTACTAGTTGTTATTTTGCATGGTCCGGATAGTGGTCGGTGGAAGCCTTGGCGGTTCGTCCATCCGGGATTATAATAGCTGCTCAGCTGACTCCTATCCGGATACAGTTTCTTTTTCTTTATCTTAATTTCAAACCTGAATTTTGAGCTGTAATATTATCAAACGATGTCGATCAACATTGCTTGAATAGTACTACAGTAAGAAAACATGTAGGTTTTTCCCTCATTTCACAGATAGTGGGAGTCTTGATGATAGCGATCACTGTTATCAAGATCTTCTGCCGTCTAAAATCATCCCGCCTGGAATAGTCAGGACCCGGATAACAGATGTTTGCAGTCCGGATTATCCTGACTATTTTTGTCATCTTTTTAGCCAGAATAAATTCTTCTCATCTCCGGCTATTTCATCTTTGTGTTTCAACTTCTGTCTAGACCCGCCTTATATTTTGGGTTGTTTTATTTTACACTTCCCTATAAACTTATGCATGATATTATTATGTAGATACTGTGGTCATTATTATTTTGGGATCCTTCCCTTGGACATAGAAGTCTTGATTTAAATCAGATGCCTCACAATAAATTTCCAACAAAAATTCATTTATAAAATCCGGATCTGAGTAAGGGATAAATTCCACAGTTATGACTAATTTATATCCGACAGGGGGTTGATTTTGGGAAATTAGAAGCAGAGTCAGCGATTAGGTCTCATCTAGACTGAAAGGATCTGTGTTTTAGTTGAGAGTTTAGTACCTGTTTAGGGAATGATTTTCAAACTCTATTATTTTCCAAAATTGTTGTATGTTGGAAATCTTTTATTTAATATTGCACTGACTCAGGGTCCACTTGGATTCAGATGAGGTGTAATAGATAATGCTAGACGAACAACATGTGGGCCTTGGTTATTTTCTAAGGTAGGGTTGAGTTCCTTTCAACTGCTATCCTCTTCTGCCAGAGCCTATTTTTGAGTCCCGAGTGAGTGCATCCGGAACGAACTAATTTCCATTAGTTTGTATCTCATAACCACCCGGAAGGAAGTGAACACTGTGAGCGGTTCACCGAGATCCGGGAATTCTTGATCCACACCCGGTCATTCTGACTGGGGGCTTTCTTTTACTACCAGGGTCAGACTTTCAAAAACCTCCGAGTGATAGGATTTTAAATGCTTCCTTTACCGCTTTCTTTTAACTGCTTTCTTTAGAGGTCACTCGGTTGTATTGAGAGTTGCGTAACTGCTACTAGGACTGAGAGTTAAGGGATAGTTCAGGACCTGATTAGAATCTTTGGGTGTGACATGGGGGAATGATGGCAGTACTTGACACTTCAATAAGTGATTTGTCGGGTGTTGCTTGTCCACCACAGATGGCTGACATACTATTGCAAGGCATTGCAAGAGGAGTTATAAGTTTGTGGTATCTTAGAGGTTGTTTTCTTAAGAGCATGTAAACTCTTACTGTAAGTACCTGTCTGTTAAAGGGAACATGGTATAGAGAGCATGAGAATTAGCTAACTGAAAGGATTATCCCAAACAAAGATCTGTGTAATTAAAATGGAAGTTTAATTGTGTTTCATCTGAATCTTGTCAAATCTTTATTATTTTCTCCCTGTCCCTTCTGTCTCATTTTTAAATCTGCTTTCTTAGAATAATCTTAATCGCTTTCTTAGATTAATTGTATTGCTTTCTTAGATTAAATTTAGTTCGCTTTCTAGAATAGCTTTATCTGCTTTATTTAATCGCTTTCATTAGTTTAGATTTAAATTCTGTCAAGTAGTTGATAGTCAAAACACAAACTTGAATTGAGTAACCGAGTGGAAAATCTTAGTAAACGACGTGGGCCCTGCTTCTATCGCACATCCTCCAGTGAACGATCCGGTCTTACTATAAATTACTGCAATTTTTGACACCATGCGCTTTCGGGCCACAGTTTCTTAACACGAGTAATAAAAACGTGACAACCTATAAATATATCCCTAATCCTACTCCGCCATCATAAATTGGTTTCATTAAATAAAATCGAAAACCAGGATTATTGTTTTTCAGAAAATACTCATATAATGGGAAATGTGTTAAAAGTTTCATGGCAAAGGATCGTCATGACGCGAAACTATGATAAATTTCATGATGCCTACGGCCGGGGACCTTCAGTGCGACAGACTGAAGGTCAAGATTAAACTATCTATCCCGGCTACACCGTGAAAATTGTCAAAAGTTTCATGCCAGGGAGGATCATTGCGCCATTTGAAATCAATTTTCCCACATGGGTAATAAAAAAGTGGAATATATCCTTAAACCCCTTCCCGTGAATCATAACTCTTTTCATTTAATAAATTTAACCTGGGATATTTTAGAAATACTCGTGTGACGAAATTGTCAAAAGTTTCAGATACCTTGTCAGGAAGACCAGTCATGTGGCCAAATGAGGAATTGAAAAGAAGCATGCTAAGAAGAGAATGGCGTGTGAAATACCCTATGGTGTGTCACATGGCATTTCAAACATCTGCCAAGGATGGAAAGAAATTGGCCTGGTACTTCGACAGTGGTTGTTCAGGCCATATGACCGGCAACAAAGATCTCCTGTCCAACTACAAGAAGATTGATGGAGGATATGTTGTTTTTGGTGATGGGAAGAAAGGCAAGGTTGTTGGTATGGGTTCACTAACCTGTCCTGAACTACCTGATCTGGAAGTTGTTCATCATGTGGAAGGTCTCTGTGCCAACCTCATCATATAAGCCAGCTGTGTGATTATGACCTCAAAGTATCCTTTGACAAGAAGTACTGTGAAGTACTCAATTCGAAAGAAGAATGTGTTATGAGAGGACTTAGGTCCCGCAATAATTGTTATTTATTTGGTCAATCTTGTTTGTCTGCTGAGAATGCAGGTGCAGGTTCATATCTGACTCACCTTTGGCATGAAAGGCTAGGTCACTTGAATTTCAAGGACCTGATCAAGCTAAGCAGAACAGGTGCCATCAAGGGCTTACCATCCCTCAAGAAAGCTGATGTTGAGATGTGCGATGATTGCATGAAGAACAAGCAACACAGAGCCTCTCACAAGTCAATTGACCAGTCTGGTTCAACTCAATGCCTTGAACTTCTCCATATGGACTTGTTTGGACCTACTGAGGTTAAAAGTCTTGGCGGTAAGCAATATGCTTTTGTCTGTGTTGATGACTTTTCTAGATATACTTGGGTTTATTTCCTCAGGGAAAAGAGTGAGGCTCTCAAGGTGTTTGTCAAGCTTTGCAACCAACTGATCACTGAAAAGGTGTGCAAAATCAAGAGAATACGAAGTGATCATGGTGGAGAGTTTGAGAGTCATGCCTTTGAAGAATTCTGTAATGAATTTGGAATAAAGCATGAGTTCTCTGCTCCTCGTACCCCCCAACAGAATGGAGTGGTAGAAAGGAAGAACAGGACCATCCAGGAAATGGCTCGAGTCATGCTGAACTCAAGGGGTGTTCCACAAAATCTCTGGGCTGAAGCTGTGCATACAGCATGCTATATGATCAATCGGGTTCATATGAGATCAAAATCCTTGAAAACCCCCTTTGAACTCTGGAATGGTAAAAAGACTTCTATCTCTTATTTCCATATCTTTGGTAGCAAATGCTTTGTGCTTAATGACAGGGAAAACCTTGGGAAGTTTCAAGAAAAAAGTGATGAAGGAGTCTTCGTTGGCTACTCTCTAACCAGTAAAGCCTACAGGGTCTATTTGCCAAAGACAAGGAAGGTGATAGAATCTGTCAATGTGGTCATTGAGGACAAGCCAAGTAAGTTTCAGAACTATCTTGATGTTGACATCAGAAAGAATCTTGAAAGTGAGGATGAAGGCAATCTGGATCTATCTCCTACTGGTGGTGCAGAACAATCCGTGGTTCAAACTGACAAGGAGAACTGCCCTCCTAGTCCTTCTACTCCCATCAGAAGAATCCACAAGAACCATGATGAAGAGGATCTGATTGGAGACATCAATGAGGGAAGGAAGACCAGGACCAAGAAGAGGATCAACTACAAGGAGCTAGCTGGTTTACATTGTTTCACATCAACAATTGAGCCTAGCAAGGTTGAGGAAGCACTTACTGATGAACACTGGATTTCGGCTATGCAAGAGGGACTCCAGCAATTCAAAAGGAATGAGGTCTGGACCTTAGTAGAGAGACCAGAGAATTTCAATGTCATTGGGACAAAGTGGATATTCAAGAACAAGTCAGATGAGAATGGCAATATTACAAGGAACAAAGCCAGACTTGTTGCTCGGGGATACACCCAAGTAGAAGGCGTGGATTTCAGTGAGACCTTTGCTCCAGTGGCCAGGCTTGAAGTCGTCCACTTGCTGATTGCCATAGCATGCACCTATGAATTCAAGCTTTACCAGATGGATGTCAAGAGTGCTTTCTTGAATGGCATGCTGAAGGAAGAAGCCTATGTTGAGCAACCCAAAGGCTTTGTGGATCCTCATTATCCAGATCATGTTTACAAGTTAAACAAAGCACTGTATGGTTTGAAGCAAGCTCCCCGAGCTTGGTATGACCGTCTATCATCCCATCTTCTGGAGAATGGTTATGATCGAGGGAGCACCGACAAGACTCTTTTTATAAAGAGGGAAGCCAAAGGATTTCTCATTGCACAGATCTATGTTGACGATATTGTGTTTGGCTCCACCTCTCATGTGCTCAAGGATCGGTTTTGTTACCATAATGAGTAAGGAATTCGAGATGAGCCTCGTTAGAGAACTAACTTATTTTTTAGGTTTGCAGGTGACTCAAAAGAAGGAAGGCATTTTTATTAGCCAAGCCAAATATGCCAAGAACATTGTGAAAAAATTTGGCATGAAGTCCAGCAAACCAGTTCGAACTCCCATTGGAACCAATGACAAACTCAGCAAGGATTCAAATGGTAAAAGTGTTGATTGCAAATTATATCGTAGTATAATTGGCAGTCTTCTCTATCTTGCAGCTAGCAGGCCCGACATTAGCTATGCGGTAGGAGTTTGTGCGCGATATCAAGCTGACCCCAAAGAATCTCATTTGCATGCTGCCAAGAGGATCATAAAGTACATAGCTGGGACTGCCAACCTTGGAATCTGGTATTCAAAGGAATCCAGCTTGCAACTTATTGGCTATAGCGATGCTGACTGGGCCGGGTGCACGGATGATAGAAAGAGTACTACTGGAGGGTGCTTCTATGTAGGAACAAATCTTGTGAGTTGGTACAGTAAGAAGCAGTCTTCTATTTCATTATCTACTGCGGAGGCAGAGTACCTAGCAGCTGGGAGTTGCTGCTCTCAACTTTTGTGGATGAAACAGATGCTGAAGGATTATGGTATTGAACACAAGGAATTGATTCTCTTATGTGACAACATGAGTGCAATCAACATTGCAAAAAATCCTGTACAGCATAGTCGAACCAAGCATATCGACATCCGTCATCATTTCATCCGAGAGCTAGTTGAAGATGGTATTGTGTCTGTTCAATATGTAGGGACTAAGTTACAACATGATGATATCTTCACCAAAGCTTTGAGCAATGACCGATTTGAGGCCCTAAGACGTGATCTTGGGCTCTGCATAATCGACTGAAGTGTCAATCCCTCTCCCCCATGACGTAAATGGTTTAATTTCTCAACCCAATACTTGTTAAATTTGTTTTAACTAATCGTTTTTTTTGGGTTGCAGATCTTATTTGTCTTAGGGGGAGAGTTAAAAAGAGGCCCATTTTTATCGGCCCAAAGCTGTCTTATCGAAAAAGAATCTCACTTTATTGGGCAGTCCTGGAGTTTCTGAAGAAACCATCATTAGTTTCTCTGAAGGGCGGGAAGAAATTTTTTTTCTGATTACATTTCGTCTCTTCAACTAACCCTTGCTGATTTCTTGCTCTATTGGTTGTGAAGAAGTGTATTGTTGAGATTTGTGTTTGCAGCTTCTACCATGGTGAATACACGGAGTTCTAAGGGTTCCGCTCAATCTCAAGCAAAGCCTCCTGTCCCAAAGAAGGTCGCGTTGTCTAAGAAAAAGCCAAGAAGGGAAGTACCCCCCAATCTACTGGATAAACTTGTGAACGAAGTTCAATCGGGCGCTGTAATGGACCCCTTGGATATCAGAAGTGAACTGCAAAAGGCGGGAGTTGCGGTTCAGGGGGGTTACCCACGTCGGGAGTTGCACCCACAAAACCCTCTTCTGCAGGAGTGTCTTCTCAGGCAGTTACTGGATCACAATCGGCTATTTCTCATCCCTTTCCACAGACGAAGGATGCTTCAATCATGGAGTCTCCCAAAAATCTGAGAACCCTAGCCAATGTTGCTTCCTCCACTGGAAATGAGGAACCATCAAAGAAAGGTACAAATATTGATCCTAAATCTACTGATGCATCTACCAATGTATCCACATGGAAAGCCGCATCTGTTGATCAGGCTCCGATCTCTCCTCCAACATCAACTGCCTCCAAGAAGAAAGGGAAGGGTTCGAAAAAGCCAAGTGCCTCTGTCACTAAGTCTCCTGTTCCAAACATTCCAGAGGTTCCAGATGTTCCTAGTCCGACACCACCCAATCCAGTGCCTGTTGCTGAGAAACCAGTGGTCTCTACCCGTGCTAGGAGAAAGATTGATCTTGTTCCGAAACCATTCTTTCCTGGTGTCAAGAAGAAGAGTGCTGAACAGTCACCACATATTGCTGCTGTTCCCCTCTCATTTCTGAAGCCTGCAGTGATGACCAAACAAGGGCCTAAGGAAGTTAGTCCATCTATGATTGAGAAATCCATCCAGACCTCATCTCAGAGGGATCTTGGTAAAGGGATTCCTAGTCAAGAGAAGATATTTGATCCTGCTCCGCAACAACAATCCTTGGAGAAGCAACCATCTGCTTCCAAGAAACCATCTGGATCAACTAATGTTGAGGAAAGTTCCACCCTTGCTGCTGAACCTACACCAGAGGATCAAACTGATGTGCATGCTGAAGATGTTGAACCTACAGGCCTGAATGAAGAAGTTGCTGCTGATGAATCAGATGATTCAAGTTCTAAAGGAGAAGAGTCAGAGTCTGAAGAAGAAGTAGACACAACCGTTGCCACAGGTTCCAAAGTTGCTCCAGTACCTTACAAGAAGGTTCAAAGGAAAGAGAAGTCAGACAGTGAATATGAGGAATCCGATGAGGAAGTATCTGGAGATGACTCAGAAGACGAGGAAGAAGCTCAACAAGATGATCAAGACCTATCCTCTGCCCAAGGACAAGCTTCTCAGGCCCCTGGAAGTTCAAAAAGGGCAAGAGATCCAGAAACCCTCAGTGCACTAAGGAAAAAGGCCAAGCTTGATCAGAAAAGGAAGAATGTGTCCAAGGAGAAGGGTCAATCCAGTCAGACCATTGAAAAACCTTACAATACTCAGTTCCATTCCCATTACAATATGTACTACTTTGACACTGTGGTAGTCAAGAAGAAGTTCAGGGCAGAACACACCTATCAAGGGAAGAGGTTCATTGAGATGGGTTGGACTAAGTACTTGGAAGAAAGATCTCTGTTTCGATTGGCATCTTGTTGGGAGAGTTACAAGCCAGATCATGTGAAGGAGTTTTATGCCAATCTGAAGAAGGATGTGATCATTCCCAACCGCCCCTGGTTTAACAAGAATTATACTCAAGGGTTTTTCTATGATCTCACTGCTGCCAAGATCAATTCTTTGTTGGGAGTTTCTGAAGTTCCCTTTAATACCATCTATGCTCCTGGCACATCCTTTGACAGTCATAAGGTAGCTCAAGATGTGACAAAGAAGAAAACTATGAAGATGCCTGGAAATGGTGTGAGTTCATGAGATCTGACTCAGAAATTCTCATTGATCTACAAGTTCTGTGCTTCCAATGTGTTTCCCACTGCAAATCATTCTCTTGTGACAAAGGATATGTGTCACCTGATCTATGCCATCGATGAGAAGGAGCCAATCAATTTTGGGCAGCTGGTTCTCACTCACATGAGCAAGATTGCAGAAAGCTTAAAAGATGATGGAAAGGTTCTACTTCCATATCCAGCCCTCATAACTGCATATCTGGAAGCAGAAAACATCCGTGGAGGAAAGAAAGTGGGAATCAGTCCAATTGTGGAGTTTATCATTTCTCAGAGACTTCTGAAGAAGACCCCTGACCTACCTGGCCCTGATGGTTCTTTGTCAAACCAGAATGCTCTAGATCGAGCCAAGGGAATTCTTGCTAATACTGTTCAAGAATTAAGGGAATTAAGGGAGAAGCAGACTCAACTGGAGGACAAAGTTGAACAAGCTTTAGCTCTTCTGCCTGAGGTTTGGTCAGATGATGAAGGTGTTATCCTACACATTCCCCAGGATGATGAGGATGAAGAAAAAGCTGAGGATGCTGAAGAGTGATTTTTGCCATGGAACCAGAACCAGAGGGGGAGTAGAAACAATTTCAAAAATTCCAACACCTGATGAAGCTGCTCTCTCTGCTGGAAAAGTGTGGTAACATCTTTCTAACCCTTAAACCTTTTAATTACTGTTGAGATCTTTGTTTAAGATACTCTGATTTTATCTGTGTTTGTTTGTGGTTATCTGTGTTTGGACTATCTTGGTGGTTTGTTTTGTTCCTGTTTGCTGATGGACTTTATGAACTGGTTGTGGTTACTGATTTTATGGATGAGATGATTTTTGTAATAGTTGTGAACTAGTTCCCCTGTTTGGTTTCAATGTAAGCTCTATATATTAACTGTGTCACCTTATGAAGAGCTTTTCTGGGATGTACTTTTGGTGGTTGGGATTTGGGTGCGAGTAGGTTCATTGTTTTTCATGTAATACTTCATCATCGGTTGGTATTTTGTACTGGCTCACTTCCTGCCAAAAAGGGGGAGATTGTTGAGTCAAGGTTTTGTTAGAAGTTCAAAGTCGATGATCGAACTCCTTGGATGAACCTCCTGAGCGGCAGTCTTCATGTACGACGTGGAATATTTTGAAAGACTTGCTCCAGCCCAACGACTCCTTTCCTAATCTGGGGAGATTATTCACTAATGATTATTTTGCAGGAATCCTCCCTCAGATTAGTGAAATAGAGTTTGAACGTTGTGAGTAACGGACACTGTACAATTCCAACGGCTAGTTGCAGGTGACCGTTTCAGAATTGCGGCTTCTTGGATAAAAGAGTTTTTCAGAGGAATGGATGATAACTTCTCACTCTTACAATCTTTGGAAATACTCTGAATTCTCTCTAAGCTTTTGGAAACACTTTGTGAGAAGCTCCGTTCGATTTGCAGCCCCCTGTTCTTAGATTCTATCTATTGCTGCTAAATCGACAAGCCTTGGACCTCTCCTTGATTGATTGCAAGTTGTTAAACTATTTGAGGAGATTGTCCAAAGGCTTCACAGGAGATAAGCTACATCGATCAACTTCAGCTTGTTCCAGAGAAGTGATTCACGGACTACTTCAAGGGAAACTCAAAGCAGGAGCTTTGGGGAGTTGAAATAGGTGGAGATCCTATACCAGAACTTGGGAGAGTATCTGGTTCCAACAACTATCTGCTTGGAGTTTATGGTGAAGTCATTCTTTTTATTTTGCTAGTGTGTGTGGTTGTATACCATCTTGAAACACATAGTAAAATAACTCCTGGATTGGAATCCCCCCAGATGTAGGCCGAAGGCCGAACTGGGTCAACAATTTCGTGTCTCATTGATTTACTTTATGCTTGATTATTATTCCGCTGTGCTTGGTTTTTATCTTGGTACATTAATCTGTTTTGGTGTTTGAGTTCATTGTATTCAGTGAACCTATGCATAAAGTGTGTATCTTGCATCCCCGTGGACCCAACAATCGAAACCCTAGATTCACCGCTCGCTACCCCTTCCCTCCCTGTAATCGGCGCCGCCGGCGTTCTTCGCGGCATCTGCCTCAAGGATTCCGACGAGCACCCACTCGATCCGCCGCGGCAATGCGCATCATCCTCCGCGGAGATTGTGTCCGGCGACATTCCTGTGTTGCGAGACCTCCGCCGTCGCCCAGCCTCGGCCGGCACCTCCGCTTGCGCCACTCAATAGGTTTCTTATTTTCTAATGTTGCTACGGGTTCAATGATGAACCTGGTTTGGATCCTGTTGTAGACGAAGTCGAATGCTTTGGCCTATTTGATTGATTTTTTTTTTTTTTCCTTTTTTGGGTTTCCCCTGTTTTTACTGAATATAATTGGGTCAATACCTCTTGATTTTTGTCTCAGGGGTTCACTCTTGATTCAAATTCTGAAAAGAAATTGGAAGAACTTTTACTATTTGGCTTCTGGTCTAAAGAAAGATTTTTTTGTAAGTTAAAGTCTTTAATACTTCATTGGCAGCTTCGGGAAAAGAATTAAGGGGGTCTCTGCAATTCCTAATGTTGTTGATCTCACTTCAACTGGGAAGACAAATTTTGTTGAGGTTTGATGGTTGATCAATCATACTCAAGTTTCCAGGCATTCCTGCTCCAGTTGAGTTTTGTTCATGATGTTTCTCAAATTATTGTTGGCAAAGCAACGCATCCTGCCTCAAAATTTCTCTGGATATGGGCCAACTGGATATGCTCTTTTATTGTTGCAGTTTATACTGGACTAGAGGTGGTTGGTTACACTTGCTTATTTTCTCCATGAGCCTGTAATGTTTGCTCCATCTTGATCCTGTACTGTTGGTGGCTTTCAATGTCAGTCGAGTACATATTTAAGTGGACAATGATACTACTCGCACTTCTCTATTCTCAAATTTTGATTTTAATAAGCTAGTTATTAATTAATGTAATTTAAATGCTAAAATAATGAAATTGTCACCATCAACGTGGTGAAAGCAATTGCTGCTGTATGTAGAAAGTGCAGGGAGAAATATGCAGTTAAACTTTTACAATTTGCTTCGCAGATACTACTACTTGCAATACCATTGAGCATGTCTGCAGACTGCAGGCCTACTATTTGGCATAATTACTTGCAAAACAAATAGTAAAAAGAATTTTTAGCCAAGAAAATAAAATACTACTAACACAAATAATCATATAAGAAAACATCATTTTCAAGATTTTAATTTTTCTTAATACACAAGGCAACGGATGTGAGCGGAGTCGTTTCGCAGTCACACAGATCGCACAAGGTACAAACTCACAAGCACAAAGTACTCCATCAAAGCGATGGCAGAAAATCAAAAATTCAAAACCACTTAATTTAAACAAACAAACAAAGTCCCCGGCGGCCGGCACCGAATATACATAGTAGAGATCACAGTCACACAAGGTACAAATCAAGAAGCAGAGAGTACCACTGTATCAGCAGACAGTACAAACAGCAGGAGCAGCAGCAGCAGAACTCCATCAACAAAGTTGATCACCCGGGTGCGATCTGAGTCTCTGAAAGTAGCCTTTGGCATCAGCCTCGAACGTGCTCCTCTGGATCATGACGTTTCTCCCAGGTGCCTTCATCATCCTCCCCGGGCGCCCGCTTTTGCAGCAGCAGCGGTAGCAGCAGCGGCAGAGGCAGACGAGGACCAGGACAACGAGGGCGGCGGTGAGGTAGGGAAGAGCGAGGTGGAACCAGTGGGTGATCTTGTCGGAGCGGGTTTCGGGCGGGAAGATGTGGTCGAACCAGGTGAGGATGTTGTGGCCGAGGTTTTGCAGGGCGAGCAGGGCTTCTTTGAACTTGTCCAGGATGAAGTTGAGCACTTGTTGCAACCCCATGTGCTTTGTATAATGGTTGGAAGTTTGATCTGTTTTGGTGGTAGAACAAGACCGATCATTTATCAATGTGCAGTAAAAGAGAAGGGGCTCTGAAGATGTAAGAATTTTCATGAGATTTTATTCATAATCATGTGTAGGTAATTAACCATGGTTGACGTGTATGGTTCATGGAACTATAGTTGTAGTAGTAAACGGGGGCTGCTTGAGGCATCCACTGCTTCTGCTCTATCTCAATTCCCACATGACTGGTGTCATGGAAAAATTTGGTTTGTTAACTTCACAGTAGGTAGGCCGTTCAGAGTGCGGTTTAGATTAGATTAAATCGAAAATGAAATCGTAATTTCGCGGGTTGATTTGGTATGCGGTTTTAAATTTTTGGTTTAATTTATACTACTATTTTTTTTTTACCAAACTGTGATTTATAGTTTATGTTTGGTTTAGAAAAAAAAAAAATCAAACTAAACTGTAGACCGTGTATATATATTATTTTAGTTTAGATCCATCAATTATTGACATTGACTAAATATGGTAATTTTTTTTATTGAAGTTGTGTTACATTTACATATATAGTTATTTTTATTTATTTTTTTGTTTCAATGTTACATATATATTTTATATCTTCCAGGCCTTCAATGACTCCTCAAAAAAAAATACTACTCCCTCCGTTTTTTTTTATCTTCTCCCTTTGAATAGTAGAAACTATTCATTAAGTAACTTTGATTCATCATTTTATCATAGTTATATAAGATAAAACATAGTCAAGTGAGATGTTGTTGGATTCGTCTAATCACGTAATTTTAGAATATCAAATTTTTATAATTTTTACTTATCTATAATAAGTATGAGATATTGATGATTGAAAATGTGCATTGGATTGCGTGCAGTGCAGGATGGGTGAAGTTAAAAAAAAACGGAGGGAGTATATAATATAAACTACATAAATTTTTTTATTTTGTTTCCAAGAGCTTCTAGTAATTGTAGTTCATTAAGTATTTGGCATGTAAACAGTGAACTTATGTTTTTTTTTAAAAAAAAAACTTTTAACTAGCATTTGAAGTTTCAACTATTACACTGAATTCATAGGATTTTTTTTTAAAAAAAGTTGGTTAAACCGAACCCAAACCGCACCATAAGATTTTTTTCCGGTTTGGTTTGAAATTCTAAAATGATTTGTTTTCGGTTTATATTTTTCCAAATCAATATATGTGGTTTGGTTTGAGTTCAGTGTCAAACAACACCAAATCAAACCGTGTACACCCCTAATTAATAGTAGTATGTTACTAGTAAAATTAATAATTATTCATTATCAAATTTTTAATTATAAAGGGGGTGAGAACTTGACCAAGTAGTCATGTAGCGGAACTTCCAACCTTCAGATTGGAGGTTTGATTCTCCACCCGGCCTCTATCCCTCCACTTTGTTCATTTGTAATTTGTGTGATATGGGTTCCCATCACTCAATTCTTAGCCTGTATATGCTGTCAAGCCCAAAAAAAATAAAATTATAAAGACTTTAACAATTGAATTTATAAGCCAATAATTTTTTTTTAAAAAAAAAATCTTTCAATCGGACTAAATATGTTTTTACTTTTTAAAGGAATGAGCAAAGGAATAGTGAGAAAATTCTTACCAAAAAAAAAAAAGTGAGAAATTCTATGATTGCATATAATTAAATGTTGACCCACTTTCATCAATATAATAGTTCGTTAGTCAAATTAATTAATTATTACTTATTTCTTAACTATTCTTATTCCACAATAACTTGATGAAGATGGTTTAATGGTCAAGTTCATAAATTTAAATCATATTATTGGAAATTCTATTTTATTTGTAATTGGTATAGTATTTTTTTTATTTTTTGCTAAACACTAGGAAGTAGGAAATGTTGGTGCAGGTCCATGTTACACAGATTACAAAGGGATAAAAGGAGAGGGATAAGAGCCGGGTGGGGAATCGAACCCCAACCTATAATTTGTATAGGTTAAGTCCCCATCCCATCATCCCATGTAATTTGTATAGTATTAAAAGAAAATACCATAAGTGAATGCAAGGAAAGTGCATGCACCAAGTCGTAAATTTTTTATGTTATTGCAAATTCCATCTTATAAATTGCATTATTAAAACATTACTTTGGCGGAGAGCCGGAGATTCAAATAATGGCAAGTGAATTACATTAATAAAAATATATATATTTAAAGTTCAAAGCCAATAATTTTTAAAATAATCCCACCGGTGTCACCGTGTCCTATTCAACTAGAATATGGGGCATGAATTTCTTATGACCCTTTCCCCAACACTCAATTAAGTATCAAGTAAATAAATAAATAAATAAGAAAACCAGGATCTTACTATATGTTTATTGGGGGAAAAACAATCTTATAATAAAGCATAGTATTTTCTTTTGAAAAAATAAAAAATAAAACTCACTTTTATAGTACTATTTTTCTTTATTTTACAGTGTAGTTACTAATGTGGATCATTTCTTAGCACGGTGCCAATTGCCAAAACAAGAAAACCTCAATCTTTACTGGATCCTGCTTTTAAAATTATTTTTTCCCTTTTAGAAAAAGCTAGAATTAAGAATAAACAAAGACTTGTAAAAGTCGCAATAAGAAAAGCCTGTTTAATTAGTCTTTGTCCTTGAGTGGCAATAATGGCATTGCTTTCCAAAAGATCGACAGTACTACATTGCTTAGGCGTTAGGGTTTGTTCGGATGTCGTTTCATTACAATTCTTTACAACTAATACACCAAACATAAAAGCACAAAATTTTATTAACTCGAGTTTATCTCGTAGTAAAACTATATACTTATATATATATATAAATATATATAATTTGATTATTTTTATACATAAGTGTCAATGTTTACCAAAAATAATAGATGAAGGAAAAGACACTAATTAAGTTGGGAATTGAAAGGGGCCAGTGATGAGATACTGACATCCAATTTCTTGGTGGGTTATTATTGTTTTGATCTAATAGAATAATAATGTCTAAAAATTATAAACATCATACTTATTTATTTTATTTTTTTTTGAAAGAGTAAGCCTAGGGATGGCAATTGGACCCGGTGGACCCGAGAACCGACCGGACCCAACCCGTTTAGCTCGGTTCGGGTCCTTCTTTTCGGGTCTGTGTTGGTTCTTGGGTCGGGTCCAATTTAGATTTTTCGAGTCTGGGTCGGTTCTTGGGTCCAGGGGTAGACCCGACCCGACCCGAATAGATTTGGTGTGTGGGAATCCTAGATATGTGAAAGCAGCCTCTAGCCTATAATGTTTGGTTGCTCACCCATTGTTCTACAATGTTATTTTCCCAGTGTCCAGTATGCATATTATTGATTCTGAAATACATGGCTGATATATTATAGGTCATTCAAAAATTTATCTCCATGTGGTCGAATGGTTGCACAAACTAATCACATTATCTCCATGTTGCTACTGCTGTAGTGTTGCTCGTTTCATGTTTCATAGTTGCTGATGTATTTTTTTTTTTACTCCATCCGTCCCACTGATAGTGTCTCATTTCTTTTTGGCACGGTATTTTATGTGGGATAATTAGTATTTAATGTAGGGGTAGATTAGTGTTTAAGTGGAGGTAAATTAGGAATTTATGTGATGTGATTTTAATGTATTTAAATTTTTAATTGATTTATTTATGTGTGATGTGATAGTTGTGTGATTGAAATTTTAATATAGTTATTTATTAATGTGATGTGATGGTAGTTGTGTTAAAATATCGAATCAAAGTTATTCAATCAATAGTGTTTACTATGCAAACGTTAATATTTTTAAAAAATGGAGGGAGTATGTATTTATTTCATAAATGGGAAATGTGATAATTGTAATTGGACGGACCAAAAAGGAAAATGAGACGGAATTAGTGGGACGGAGGGAGTATTATTTTATCGGTTCCTGGGTCGGGTCGGGTCGGGTCCAACCTATTGCTTAGTAATTTTTATTAATTCTTCGGGTCCACGGGTCCACGGGTCTGGGTCCGGGTCCTGTTGGTTCGGGTCTGCTCGGGTCCAATGAATAATACCTCGGGTCTGGGTCGGTTCTTGGGTCCTAGAATTTTTCTCGGGTCGGGTCTTGGGTCCGGCTGGACCCGACCCAGACCCGACCCATTGCCATCCCTAAGTAAGCCGGATAATAGGTAAAAAGATCAAAAGATGAAAAAAGAACAAAAAAGTAAAGGAAGCAAACAGCTCAAAACGACCATTTCTCAACCTCCCCTTTGTTCTCTTTGTAATTTGTGTGGTATGCACTCCCACCACCATTTCTCAAGCTTTTAATGGTTCTCCAACAAAAAAAAAAAAAAAAAAGTTTTATATAATGTGCTAGCTAATGCCACGCAAGCTAATGATTTTAAGAAGCAATTGCTTAAAATGAATGGTTGTATCCTTGGCTTTGGCCAATTATATTTAATAAAATCCTTCTTTACAAAAATAAAAATAAAAAGGACAAATGAGGTAAATACATGTCACGCCCTAATTATATAGGAGGAAATATGGACTTAGGTAGGGAGTAGTTAAGAATTAGACCGAAAGTGCATAAAAAGAAAAGATTCCTCAACTTTTATTTCATTTATTTTTTTTAAAAAAAAATTATAAGCATGAATGCATGATCTTGCTAAAAAGTTTATACCGAGTAATTTAAGTTTCATCTGATAGCCCTTAAATGTATACCTGAACTATCTATCCCATGGCGACAAATCAACATAATGAAATTGTTTGAATAAAAGGGGATAAATAATAGTAGTAGAAGTAGAACAGACACAAAATGTCAGGTCTTACGTTCTTACGACAAAGAATAATCTTAGGAAGACTCAACAAATGAGGGACATCGAAGTGACCACCCCAACTCAATGAGGGACATCGCCTTGAGAAGCTAAAACCACCCAAGTGACCACCCCAACCACTCAAGCTAAAACTACGCAAAAACACAAATGAGGGACATCGAAGCTAAAACTATCTTTAACCATGATCACCCCAACTACCCAACCATCCAACCATCTCATTATTTAATAATTTCTCTCTCTCCAACTCATCAATATCCATCCCAATCCAACCACCCCAATTTTACATACTTTATCAATAACCACCCAACCATCCAACCACAATATTATACTATATAATTATTTTAATTGATATAATTTTAAATTTATTTGAAATATAAAAAAATTAATATATCAAAAATATAAAATATTTATCTTAGTTATAAAGAATAAAAATCTAAAATATTAATATATTTTTTATTTATTTTTATTTTATAAAAATTTAAAAATGAGTTAAATATATCAAAATTGATATATTGTGTATTTAATAAAAATATAGCAAGAGTAGTCCCTATATGTAGAAATTGAAAAATTTAAAGATATAATTATTTTATTATATAAAATTTAAAAGCTCCCAGGGGGATTTATTGGCCTCCTCTTTCATTTGGACAATCTCTCTGCTGTTGCCATGCATGAATCTGTAAGAAGGGCCTTTCAGCCCTGCCCACGCAGCTTCCTCTGGGTGGAAATTGGGCAACACCATAGATTGTAGATTAACCTGGACACAAATACCAGTACCCAACCCGCGACTGGAATTAGGAGAAGAATCATTTTTTGGGGAGGGTGGGAGATGGAACAAAACTGGTTCCTTTTTTTCTTTTTCTTTATTATTACAATCTTGGTGTGGATTATTTAATGCAATAGTAGAAAATTTCTATATACAGACTAGTTTGGATGGTGGAGAGAAAACGATAGAGCGGAAAATGATTTTATGGATGGAGAGAAAAGGAAGGAATTGGATGGAAAGCAGACGAAATTCGTCTCTCGTAATTTAGTGTTCTTTTCTTTTTGAATCCATTGATTTATTTTCTTTAGCTTTTATTAACAAATCCCCTAAACAAGGCCTTAATGACGGAATTGGGGAGAATTAATTGGGAGTTTAATTCGGATCTAACTCAGGATGCAGGGAAATCCCCGACAAGTCAAAGTTGTCTGGTGGGCCTGGCCTCAGAAATTACTATTGAGCCGGAGCCCATTTTCATGGACCACTATTCGGCCTTAATCTAGTGAACCAAGAACCATTGCTATTTGCTCCATTTTGTTAATTTTTGCTCATTGAACCAAAGTCATAAAGATAAAATGAAATGCGACAAAATAAAGTTATGACTTATGTTTTTTTCGCAACAGTGACACTCATGTGTTGGCAAAAGTGTGTGGAGCTCAAACCACACAAATTATAAAGGGAGATAAAGGGAAGGTGTAGGGGGGCGGGTGGGGATCGAACTCTCAATCTATGGTTGGGAGACGGGAGACTTCACCATTAGGGTAAGTCCCCAACACCATAAAGTTATGACTTATGAACTTTTACCGGAAAATCCGATGCTTGATAGCGTCTTTTCAAAATTTTTTAATTTTTTTTTAAAAAAAAGTTAGTATGACTTATGAATAATCATCTGTTGTCTTTCTTGACCTTCACTGGCTGCTTAGCAAAAAAAAATCATCTGTTGTCGCTAGGCAATGCGATAATTTCGTCCGAATGCGAAAAAGAAAAAAAAAAGAAAGATTGTTTGTTTGTTTTTTTACCATACTATATATTACATTTCATACATTCATGAAAATGCTGTTAAACGATATAAAATAGGGAAACAAATAATGGGAACTGTTGAAGGGCGATATATTAGCTTCATTAATTAGTTTGGAGTAATTCTACGAATGGCAATGGGCCGGTTTCGGGACGGGAGTAGCATCCCCGGATCCCCGTCGGGGACTTTATCGGGGATCCCCATCGGGTATGATAATTTTCCCGATCCCCATCGGGGACCTTAGCGGGGATTCGTTACAAATCAACTTTTTTTTTCCCGCTAATTGGAATTGTCGGAGCCATATTATTGGAGACAATTTTCAATAGAAATCATATCTCAAAACACACATAGAGATTACTTAACAATAAATTATCATCAACATCAAAAAGTTTATAATAGTATCCAATATATAATCAACTCATCAAAGTAATGGGATTTGATAATTATTTTTCACTTTGCAAAGGATTGGGACGTCGAGTGGGGAATACTATATACTAATAAAATATATAGGGATGAGCCGATTAATTAACCACTAAAGTAAGTCCTTATCCTTTTTGTAATAATTTTAGAATGTGCTATGTAAAATTTATAAAATTAATTATAATATATAAAAATATATGATAAATAATATATAAAATATATCGGGATGGGCCGGGGCGGGGACTATTTCCCCCATGCCCATCCCCGTCCCCGATAAAATCCCCGAAAAAATCCCCAATCCCCGGCCCATCCCCGATAGCACTCCCCTAAAACCGTACCGAAAATTCAGTTTTTGGTTTTCACCATTGGGTATGGGCTTTTTTGCCATCCCTAAGTAATTCTTTAGGGTACGCATTTGTATCCTGATTCCGCATATGCGGATGTGTTTTTTAGATGCGTTTGTTGTGTTGTTTCCCCACCCACTCACATATAGCAGTATAATATTATATTTACTTTCCTTTTTTTAATTGAGTGATTGGTGGTAATTAAGGGGATTTCATATTTCTGTTTATTCTTGAATTGTGGACAATATTGTATAGAATATAATTGTTACACGTGTGATAGCCAAGAATGTGGTCCCAGTTTTGAGAAGATTATGCGTATTTTTTATTTTTTAGTATAGATTTTGTGTGGGATTTTTGTACACCCGCCCTTATCTATTGGACCACTTTTGGTCTTTCGTTTTTCTAACCCTTTTATGGTTCAACATCATGCAAAAGTGGAATTGAAAACGACCCAACACCCCATCCCTCAAAACACGAAATCATGTTTTGGCAAGTTTCACAGCATCAGGTAAATACGGTTAGATCACATTATGAACTGGATGGCAGCGCATGTATACATAATTTCTTTAGAAATGCTTTTGGCATGCCACTGTAATTAGTATGTGTTGGGTTAGTAGACAATTGCTAGAACATGTCTAGGCAATTCTTATAGCATACATATTATGTCAACGCATAACAATCAGTTCCATGGAGGTCAGATTTTATAGCAGAATATAGCATAGAACATGTTTAGGCAATTTTCACAACATCAGGTAAACAGGGGCATATCACATTATGATGCGGATGGCAGCATAGGTTGAATTGTGTGCATCATATTTTATATCATAATATAAAATCACAGATCCACTTTCCATTAATTTTTGGTAATCACACAAACGTTACTCCTATTTAATTTTGGGTAATCACAGATCCACTTTCCATTATAATTAATGGGCTCTAAATAGAATGAATGAACACCTTCTTAACGCGTATCACATGGTTGCTTAGGTTAGAACATATTCGCATATGCACACTAATTCTAGTCAGTATAGTAACTTAATTGATTCTTTAGCATTGCAAGTTTGCGTGAAAAGGGGCTTTCTCAGCGTCTACACATTCTGCTTTAGGGCACCATCAGGCATCAGCTTTGTAGCTTAACAACCTTAAAACAGAAACGAATTTGTTAGCCAAGAAAATTAAATACTAAAACAAAATAATCATAAGAAAACATCACTTTCAAGATTTTAATTTTTCTTATAATACACAAGGCAATAGCAACATCACAAACTGACGGCTGATTTAATTTGAGCAGAGTCTCGCATCGGATTCACAACACAAGGTACAAACTCACAAACCCAAGGCAGAAATGTAAACAAAAATACTAAATAAAGTCCCCGGCGGCCAGCACGGTACATGCATATACCCGACTTGGTTCCTATTCTGGGGAAGGACGTGCTGGAGTAATTCTCCACCTTAGATAGAATGTTGATCCAATAATTTATAATAATTGAAGGGATATTTGTGTTTTTCTCATATCTTCATAAATTTAAATTAAAAAAAAGTTGGACTGCATTATCATCATCATCACTTCTTCTCTTTTCTTTTCTTGAATACAGAGTTTTAATCATTACTTCAGTTATGTAATCATTACTTTTTTTTCTTTCTTGAATACACATTGTGTATTTGTGTCATATAACATTCTTTATGAAATGAGAAGAAATGTTGTTACTAAAGTTCCACACATTCTGTTTCAATAGATTGACATGATATAATGTATAAATATTGGAATGTTATTAATGCAACATTCTATCAACGTATGAAAATATTCCGTCTCATAATAATAAGCATTCTGTTTCTATCTTACTTAACATTATGTCGGTTAAAATTATATCTTTTTAACAATAGCACATTTTGTCTCAAAATGCCACACATTCTGTTCCATTAACTTTGACATTATGTCTTAATATACCATTCATTCTTCCACATTATACTCATGAAACATAATGGCAACACTCATGAAACAGAATGTTTAAAATAATCAAACAGAATGTGTATATACATGAATGGCAAAACCCATGAAACAGAATTTTTAAAATCATGAAACATAATGTTTAAAATCATAAAACAGAACATGTGCATATATATATGAAACAGAATGACAAAACCTATTAAACAGAATGTTTAAAATGCCAAAACTTATGAAACATAGTAATGTTTAAAATCATGAAACAAAATGTGTGTATACATATCCTGGTAGTCTTTCATCTCCGATAAGTGCGACCATCATGAAAAATCTGCAAAAAAAAATGTGAAATACGAGACGGTGGGTGTATCAAATTTATAATATTATATTTATAATAAAATAATAAAATAGAGCAAATTACATAATTAACCTTATATAATTTTGACCATTGATATGACAAAAAACTTGATACAATGGTTGTAATGTATTGCAGCATATACTGGGTAAATGTGTTCCAGCATAGGAACCATATTGGCATATACCACACAAGGTACAAAAATCAATAACCAGAGAGTATATTGAAATGATAATACTCTACTTCATCTGCACACGACTTTATAGACCCACCTTTCGCACGAAATGGTTCATATACTGGCACAGTATGTGCTGAAGTCATTTATGGTCATTGGATCTTACTTTAAATCAACGGTTGATATTGAAGACAGAGTTAAAAATGTTATTATACTTTTAAAATTTAAATAATATAAAATGTAGCAATGATTACTTTTCATTCCATTTTACATGTGCCCCTAAATCTCAATTTTGTTTCTCGTGTTTCTTTTACTGTGTCACTCTAATTATCGAACTTTTAAATATCGTGTGCTCGCAAAAACGCATAGGGTTTTCTTGCCCAATCACGTAATTTTTAAATATCGAATTTTTAAAATTATTACTTGTACCTAACTTGAGTTATTACTGGTTTAAATGTGCATTGGATTCGTAAAAAACATTTTAAGACTCAGGAAGTATGACATCTTTTAATGTATATGACATTCTGTTTTAAGTTATATAACATTGTGTCTTAAGGTATATAATATTCTGTTTTAAGTTATATGACATTCTGTTTTAAGTTATATAACATTTTGTCCATGACATTCTGTTTTAAGTTATATGACATTATATTTTAAGTTATATAACATTCTATCTTAGGTATATGTCATTTTGTTTTAAGGTATAGTATAACATTCTATCTCAAGGTATATAATATTTTGCTTTATGTTATAAGTATAACATTCTGACTTAAGTTATATGACATTCTGTTTTCAGTTATATAACATTACATTTTAAGGTATATGACATTCTGGCTTATGTTATATGACATTATGTTTTAAGTTAAATAACATTCTATCTTAAGTTATATGACATTCTGTTATATCTAATCAAACATTCTGTGTAGAAAGTCTATGCACCCTAGTAGACATGCATTATGTCTTACTTGATTAACCATTCTGTTTTATTAAGGTATTAGGTATTATCTACGTTGAACTGCTAGTTCATATGTTGATCAAATATGACTGGACATAATGAAAATAACTTCCAACATAAATTTTGAAATAGATATGCAAGTCATTTAGCAATAAATCTCTAATTTATTTGCATAAAATTATGTTAAAATTAATTGAATTGAATAGTCAGTATCTTCTCAAATTATGGAGCATCATTACTTGCAAAAGATATAATCATTACCTGCAAAATCATAATTACAATAAAATAAAATTAAAAATAAACAAATACAATTTATCAAATTATATTTATACCCTTATTGTATTAAAACCATTGATTTAACATAAAATAGGATTGAATGATCTAGATCAAACAAACTAAAGGGACAGCAGACGCACACCACATAAACAAAACACAAGAGCAGCCAAATACTAAGTTGTAGTATTACTTGTAATGGGAATAAGTTTTAATACTAATGTGCAACAACCACTCCTAATCCTGCATAGGAGACTTTCACTACTCATTTGACTAGCTATTGCACAAAAGAAGGAACTAATACATTTATTTGACAAAATAAATTAAAAAAGATTGGAGTCTATTAAGAATGGCATGCACTAATTTTGATCATACTACAGGTGGAGATGGAGGGAATAATAACACAAGTAAAATTGAATTCGTTAGCAAAGAAAATACTACTACTAACACAAATCATCTTAACAAAACATCACTGTCAAGATTTTAATTTGTCTTAATACACAAGGCAACATCATAACAATTTCAAATTCACGACTGATGTGAGCAGAGTGTCGAATCGGGTTCACAGAGATCGCACAGGGTACAAACTCACAAGCACAAAGTAGTCCACCAAGATAGAAATCAAAATTCAAAACTACTTAAATTTAAACAAACTAAGGCCCCGGCGGCCGGCACCGTACAAACATAGATCATACAAGGTACAACAAATCCAGAATCAGAGTGTACCAGCAAACAGTACAAAACTGCAAACAGCAGCAGCAGCAAAACTCCATCCCCAAGTATGGTCACCCGGGTGTGATCGGAGCCTCTGAAAGTAGCCTTTGGTATCATCTTCGAACATTCTCCTCGGGATCATGGCGTTCCTCCCAGGGGACTTCATCATCCTCCCCCGGCCGCAGCAGCAGAGGCAGAGGTAGACGAGGACAATGACGGCGGCGAGGAGGTAGGGCAGAGCGAGGTGGAACCAGTGGGCGACCTTTTCAGAGCGGGTTTTGGGGGTGAAGATGTGGTCGAACCAGGCGAGGATGTATTCAGCGAGGTTTTGCAGGGCGACCTTGAGCTTGTCGAGGACGAAGTTGAGCAATTGATGCGAGCGGCGGAACCAGTGGGCGAGCTTTTCGGAGAGGGTTTGGTGCGGGAAGTTTTGGTCGAACCAGGAGATAATGTATTCGCCGAGGTTTTTTTGCGGGGCGAGTATAGCGTTCTTGAGCTTATCAAGGACGAAGTTGAGCACTTGTTGCGACCCCATGTGTTTTGCTGTACTAGTTGGGAGTTTCATCTGTTTTGGTGGTGGAAGAAGATCAAATCTATCAGTTCCAAGCAGCGATTTCATTCATGGGAAACCTCCTACTGTATTTAAATAGAGAAGCAAGCAGTCGCTCATTATCCTTTTACTCTTCCCAAAATCCTCTATTTAATTAAATCCCCAAATGTACACATCCTTCAAGAGAGTCTTTCGTTTCCCGAGCATGGCCCGCCCGACTTCATAGTACTACGTAATTTGCCCCTCTCAACCAATTAATAAAAGCACGGCGCCCGCCTATACCCACATTTCCTCCCAAATTCCAATCTTTCATTTATAATTCCCGTTTGTCAATCAATGCGTAGTGGGATTGGAATTTGGAGCTATACCTCCCGACATCGGCGAGTTTTTTGCGAGAACGATTCTTGCAGAAAAAAGACACCGTCGACGGCGGAACCCCAGATTCACCGATCGCTACCCCTTCCCTCCGTGTAATCGCCGCCGCCGGCGTTCTTCGCGGCATCTGCCTCAAGGATTCCGACGAGCACCCACTCGATCCGCCGCGGCAATGCGCATCATCCTCCGCGGAGATTGTGTCCGGCGACGTTCCTTTGTTGCGAGACCTCCGCCGTCGCCCATCCTCGGCCGGCACCTTCGCTTGCGCCACTCAATAGGTTTCTTATTTTCTAATGTTGCTATAGGTTCAATGATGAACCTGGTTTGGATCCTGTTGTAGACGAAGTCGATGCTTTCGCCGATTTGACTTTTTTTTTTTTTTTTTTGGCATTTTTCGGATTTTCCCCTGTTTTTACTGAATATAATTGGGTCAATACCTCTTGATTTTTGTCTCAGGGGGTGACTCTTGATTCAAATTCTGAAAAGAAATTGGAAGAACTGTTATTTGGCTTCAGGTCTAAAGAAAGAGCTTTTTTTTTTTTTTTTTGTAAGTTAAAGTCTTTAATAAGCACTTCATTGGCAGCTTCGGGAAAAGAATTAAGGGAGTCTCTGCAATTCCTAATGTTGTTGATCTCACTTCAACTGGGAAGACAAATTTTGTTGAGGTTTGATGGTTGATCAATCATATACTCAAGTTTGCACGCATTCCTGTTCCAATTGAGTTTTGTTCATGATGTTTCTCAAATTATTGTTGGCAAAGCAACGCATCCTGCCTCAAATTTCTCTGGGGATATGGGCCAACTAGAGGTGGTTACACTTGCTTATTCTCTCCATGAGCCTGTTACCTGTAATGTTTGCTCAACTTTGTCCATCTTGATTCTGTACTGTTGGTGGCTTTCAATGTCAGTCGAGTACATATTTAAGTGGACAATGATACTACTCGCACTTCTCTATTCTCAAATTTTTTAATTGATTTTTTTGTTTTTTTTTTTTTTTTTCGCTACACAGCCAACAGGCTAGAAGAAAAAAAAACAAAGTAAAAAGCGAAAACAAGAGTAACACGGCAATACAGTTATTGCCTACAAAACCAGGTGCCTGCGGCGTCCGCCGACAGGAGCGGTTTAATGCAATCCGGAGGGAATGCCCACGTCGTATAAAAGACCTCGCTATCAGCACCCAATTTGCACGGCCATCCACAGAGTTCCCTCCTCAGAATGTGCTCAAACCCACAATTGCTAAAATAATGAAATTGTCACCATCAACGTGGTGAAAGCAATTGCTGCTGTATGTAGAAAGTGCAGGGAGAAATATGCAGTTAAAATTTTACTACTGTATTTGCTTCGCAGATACTACTTGCAATACCATTGAGCATGTCTGCAGACTGCAGGCCTACTGTTTGGCATTGTTACTTGCAAAACAAATAAAAAGAATTTTTAGCCAAGAAAATAAAATACTTCTACTAATACAAATAATCATATACAGTACTAACAAAACATCATTTTCAAGATTTTAATTTTTCTTAATACACAAGGCAACGGATGTGAGCGGAGTCGTTTCGCAGTCACACAGATCGCACAAGGTACAAACTCACAAGTACAAAGTACACCATCAAAGCGATGGCAGAAATCAAAAATTCAAAACCACTTAATTTAAACAAACAAAGTCCCCGGCGGCCGGCACCGAATATACATAGTAGAGATCACAGTCACACAAGGTACAAATCAAGAAGCAGAGAGTACCACTGTATCAGCAGACAGTACAAACAGCAGGAGCAGCAGCAGCAGAACTCCATCAACAAAGTTGATCACCCGGGTGCGATCTGAGTCTCTGAAAGTAGCCTTTGGCATCAGCCTCGAACATGCTCCTCTGGATCATGACGTTCCTCCCAGGTGCCTTCATCATCCTCCCCGGGCGCCCGCTTTTGCAGCAGCAGCGGTAGCAGCAGCGGCAGAGGCAGACGAGGACCAGGACAACGAGGGCGGCGGTGAGGTAGGGAAGAGCGAGGTGGAACCAGTGGGCGATCTTGTCGGAGCGGGTTTCGGGCGGGAAGATGTGGTCGAACCAGGTGAGGATGTTGTGGCCGAGGTTTTGCAGGGCGAGCAGGGCTTCTTTGAACTTGTCCAGGATGAAGTTGAGCACTTGTTGCAACCCCATGTGCTTTGTATAATGGTTGGAAGTTTGATCTGTTTTGGTGGTAGAACAAGACCGATCATTTATCAATGTGCAGTAAAAGAGAAGGGGCTCTGAAGATGTAAGAATTTTCATGAGATTTTATTCATAATCATGTGTAGGTAATTAACCATGGTTGACGTGTATGGTTCATGGAACTATAGTTGTAGTAGTAAACGGGGGCTGCTTGAGGCATCCACTGCTTCTGCTCTATCTCAATTCCCACATGACTGGTGTCATGGAAAAATTTGATTTGTTAACTTAGGCCGTTCAGAGTGCGGTTTAGATCAGATTAAATCGAAAATGAAATCGTAATTTCGCGGTTTTAAATTTTTGGTTTAATTTATACTACTATTTTTTTTACCAAATTGTGATTTATAGTTTATGTTTGGTTTAGAAAAAAAAAAAATCAAACTAAACTGTAGACCGTGTATATATATTATTTTAGTTTAGATCCATCAATTATTGACATTGACTAAATATGGTAATTTTTTTTTTTTTATTGAAGTTGTGTTACATTTACATATATAGTTATTTTAATTTATTTTTTTGTTTCAATGTTACATATATACTTTATATCTTCCAGGCCTTCAATGACTCCTCAAAAAAAAAATACTATATAATATCAACTACATAAATTTTTTTATTTTGTTTCCAAGAGCTTCTAGTAATTGTAGTTCATTAAGTATTTGGCATGTAAACAGTGAACTTATGTTTTTTTTTAAAAAAAAAACTTTTAACTAGCATTTGAAGTTTCAACTATTACACTGAATTCATAGGATTTTTTTTTAAAAAAAAAGTTGGTTAAACCGAACCCAAACCGCACCAAACGATTTTTTCCGGTTTGGTTTGAAATTCTAAAATGATTTGTTTTCGGTTTATATTTTTCCAAATCAATATATGTGGTTTGGTTTGAGTTCAGTGTCAAACAACACCAAATCAAACCGTGTACACCCCTAATTAATAGTAGTATGTTACTAGTAAAATTAATAATTATTCATTATCAAATTTTTAATTATAAAGGGGGTGAGAACTTGACCAAGTAGTCATGTAGCGGAACTTCCAACCTTCAGGTTGGAGGTTTGATTCTCCACCCGGCCTCTATCCCTCCACTTTGTTCATTTGTAATTTGTGTGATATGGGTTCCCATCACTCAATTCTTAGCCTGTATAAGCTGTCAAGCCCAAAAAAAATAAAATTATAAAGACTTTAACAATTGAATTTATAAGCCAAATAATTTTTTTTAAAAAAAAATCTTTCAATCGGACTAAATATGTTTTTAAAGGAATGAGCAAAGGAATAGTGAGAAAATTCTTACCAAAAAAAAAAAAAAAAAGTGAGAAATTCTATGATTGCATATAATTAAATGTTGACCCACTTTCATCAATATAATAGTTCGTTAGTCAAATTACTTAATTATTAGTATTTCTTAACTATTCTTATTCCACAATAACTTGATGAAGATGGTTTAATGGTCAAGTTCATAAATTTAAATCATATTATTGGAAATTCTATTTTATTTGTAATTGGTATAGTATTTTTTTATTTTGCTAAACACTAGGAAGTAGGAAATGTTGGTGCAGGTCCATGTTACACAGATTATGATAAAAGAAGAGGGATAAGAGTCGGGTGGGGAATCGAACCCCAATCTATAATTTGTATAGGTTAAGTCCCCATCCCATCATCCCATGTAATTTGTATAGTATTAAAAGAAAATACCATAAGTGAATGCAAGGAAAGTGCATGCACCAAGTCGTAAATTTTTTATGTTATTGCAAATTCCATCTTATAAATTGCATTATTAAAACATTACTTTGGCGGAGAGCCGGAGATTCAAATAATGGCAAGTGAATTACATTAATAAAAATATATATATTTAAAGTTCAAAGCCAATAATTTTTAAAATAATCCCACCGGTGTCACCGTGTCCTATTCAACTAGAATATGGGGCATGAATTTCTTATGACCCTTTCCCCAACACTCAATTAAGTATCAAGTAAATAAATAAATAAATAAGAAAACCAGGATCTTACTATATGTTTATTGGGGGAAAACAATCTTATAATAAAGCATAGTATTTTCTTTTGAAAAAATAAAAAATAAAACTCACTTTTATAGTACTATTTTTCTTTATTTTACAGTGTAGTTACTAATGTCGATCATTTCTTAGCACGGTGCCAATTGCCAAAACAAGAAAACCTCAATCTTTACTGGATCCTGCTTTTAAAATTATTTTTTCCCTTTTAGAAAAAGCTAGAATTAAGAATAAACAAAGACTTGTAAAAGTCGCAATAAGAAAAGCCTGTTTAATTAGTCTTTGTCCTTGAGTGGCAATAATGGCATTGCTTTCCAAAAGATCGACAGTACTACATTGCTTAGGCGTTAGGGTTTGTTCGGATGTCGTTTCATTACAATTCTTTACAACTAATACACCAAACATAAAAGCACAAAATTTTATTAACTCGAGTTTATCTCGTAGTAAAACTATATACTTATATATATATATATATATATAAATATATATAATTTGATTATTTTTATACATAAGTGTCAATGTTTACCAAAAAATAATAGATGAAGGAAAAGACACTAATTAAGTTGGGAATTGAAAAGGGCCAGTGATGAGATACTGACATCCAATTTCTTGGTGGGTTATTATTGTTTTGATCTAATAGAATAATAATGTCTAAAAATTATAAACATCATACTTATTATTTTTTTTTTTTTTGAAAGAGTAAGCCTAGGGATGGCAATTGGACCCGGTGGACCCGAGAACCGACCCGGACCCAACCCGTTTAGCTCGGTTCGGGTCCTTCTTTTCGGGTCTGTGTCGGTTCTTGGGTCGGGTCCAATTTAGATTTTTCGGGTCTGGGTCGGTTCTTGGGTCCAGGGGTAGACCCGACCCGACCTGAATAGATTTGGTGTGTGGGAACCCTAGATATGTGAAAGCAGCCTCTAGCCTATAATGTTTGGTTGCTCACCCATTGTTCTACAATGTTATTTTCCCAGTGTCCAGTATGCATATTATTGATTTTGAAATACATGGCTGATATATTATAGGTCATTCAAAAATTTATCTCCATGTGGTCGAATGGTTGCACAAACTAATCACATTATCTCCATGTTGCTACTGCTGTAGTATTGCTCGTTTCATGTTTCATAGTTGCTGATGTATTTTTTTTTTTACTCCATCCGTCCCACTAATAGTGTCTCATTTCTTTTTGGCACGGTATTTTATGTGGGATAATTAGTATTTAATGTAGGGGTAGATTAGTGTTTAAGTGGAGGTAAATTAGGAATTTATGTGATGTGATTTTAATGTATTTAAATTTTTAATTGATTTATTTATGTGTGATGTGATAGTTGTGTGATTGAAATTTTAATATAGTTATTTATTAATGTGATGTGATGGTAATTGTGTTAAAATATCGAATCAAAGTTATTCAATCAATAGTGTTTACTATGCAAACGTTAATATTTTAAAAAATGGAGGGAGTATGTATTTATTTCATAAATGGGAAATGTGATAATTGTAATTGGACGGACCAAAAAGGAAAATGAGACGGAATTAGTGGGACGGAGGGAGTATTATATTATCGGGTCCTGGGTCGGGTCGGGTCGGGTCGGGTCCAACCTATTGCTTAGTAATTTTTATTAATTCTTCGGGTCCACGGGTCTGGGTCCGGGTCCTGTCGGTTCGGGTCTGCTCGGGTCCAATGAATAATACCTCGGGTCTGGGTCGGTTCTTGGGTCCTAGAATTTTCTCAGGTCGGGTCTTGGGTCCGGCTGGACCCGACCCAGACCCGACCCATTGTCATCCCTAAGTAAGCCGGATAATAGGTAAAAAGATCAAAAGATGAAAAAAGAACAAAAAAGTAAAGGAAGCAAACAGCTCAAAACGACCATTTCTCAACCTCCCCTTTGTTCTCTTTGTAATTTGTGTGGTATGCACTCCCACCACCATTTCTCAAGCTTTTAATGGTTCTCCAACAAAAAAAAAAAAAAAAAGTTTTATATAATGTGCTAGCTAATGCCACGCAAGCTAATGATTTTAAGAAGCAATTGCTTAAAATGAATGGTTGTATCCTTGGCTTTGGCCAATTATATTTAATAAAATCTTTCTTTAAAAAAATAAAAATAAAAAGGACAAATGAGGTAAATACATGTCACGCCCTAATTATATACTTCCTCCGTTCTCATTTAAATGCTCCCATTGCATAGTAGTAACTATTCATCAAGTAACTTTGATCAAAATTTTTGACATAGTTCTATAATATAAAACATAGTCAAGTGAGATCTTGTTAGATTCGTCTAATCACGTAATTTTAGAATACTAAATTTTTATAATTTTTACTTATATACAATTTGAGTTATAAACATTTTAAAATGTGTCTTGGACTGCGTGAAATGCAG
Source organism: Hygrophila difformis (assembly GCA_030278955.1). Taxonomy (NCBI): domain Eukaryota; kingdom Viridiplantae; phylum Streptophyta; class Magnoliopsida; order Lamiales; family Acanthaceae; genus Hygrophila; species Hygrophila difformis. Next base: position 11,566,390 of record JAOANR010000003.1, read on the forward strand.
AAGTGGAGCAATTATATGAGAACAGAGGAAGTAGGAGGAAATATGGACTTAGGTATGGAGTAGTTAAGAATTAGACCGAAAGTGCATAAAAAGAAAAGATTCCTCAACTTTTATTTCATTTATTTTTTTTAAAAAAAATTATAAGCATGAATGCATGATCTTGCTAAAAAGTTTATACCGAGTAATTTAAGTTTCATCTGATAGCCCTTAAATGTATACCTGAACTATCTATCCCATGGCGACAAATCAACATAATGAAATTGTTTGAATAAAAGGGGATAAATAATAGTAGTAGAAGTAGAACAGACACAAAATGTCAGGTCTTACATTCTTACGACAAAGAATAATCTTAGGAAGACTCAACAAATGAGGGACATCGAAGTGACCACCCCAACTCAATGAGGGACATCGCCTTGAGAAGCTAAAACCACCCAAGCTAAAACCATCCAAGTGACCACCCCAACCACTCAAGCTAAAACTACGCAAAAACACAAATGAGGGACATCGAAGCTAAAACTATCTTTAACCATGATCACCCCAACTACCCAACCATCCAACCATCTCATTATTTAATAATTTCTCTCTCTCCAACTCATCAATATCCATCCCAACCCAACCACTCCAATTTTACATACTTTATCAATAACCACCCAACCATCCAACCACAATATTATACTATATAATTATTTTAATTGATATAATTTTAAATTTATTTGAAATATAAAAAAATTAATATATCAAAAATATAAAATATTTATCTTAGTTATAAAAAATAAAAATCTAAAATATTAAATATTTTTTATTAATTTTTATTTTATAAAAATTTAAAAATGAGTTAAATATATCAAAATTGATATATTGTGTATTTAATAAAAATATAGCAAGAGTGGTCTCTATATGTAGAGAATGAAAAATTTAAAAGATATAATTATTTTATTATATAAAATTAAAAGAATCACTTGACCAATGAGATGGAGACATTGGCCAAATGAAAGAGACCAAGTGACCAAGTAATGGTCTCAAGGTTGGGCAAGGCCAACCATCCAAACCCAACCACCATCCATTTTTCTTTTTCTTTTTTAAAATAATTGATGATGTGACGGTTGGGTTGGGTGGGAATGGTCATTGATGGAGGTAGTCTTAGACGCAAAATCACAGGGGATCGGAATTAAAATATGGAGTACTTAAGATTGACATAACATGAGAACTTACATGATCAATACATTTTAAAATCAATCAAAACAATTGCATTCTAGGAATACAAAACATCACCAAAGACAGACCACACATTTTCCAAGATTCAATTTTTTAATCTTCAACAACACGAGATAAAGAGAGAATTGCAACAGTGCACGGAGTACTGTAATTGAACAAGAAAACACAAGGTGCAAACAGAAAAGCACAGGGTACTACCACCACCACCACCGGCATCAGGAACCATGGGGGCGAGATCTGAGCTCCTGAAAGTACCCTCTGGGATTACTCTCGAACGCATTCCTCCGAATCCTGCCGTTCCTTCCGGGCGCCTTCATCGTCCTCCCCCGGCCGCCGCAGCAGCAATGGCAGAGGCAGACGATCGCTGAGCCGAACACGGCGACGGTCAGGTAGAAGAGAGCGACGTGTTGAGATCCCTCCTAACTTGAAGCTTCTAGAATGGCCTACAATATTCATGAACTACCTAGCATGATCTTCTCCAATCCTAGTGAGTTCTAGAGATATCTAAACTATTCTACACTAGTCCACATTCTATAGGATTCTAGATTTGTATAGAAATGTTCTAGAATACTCCATAGGCTAGTATAAATAGAGGGATAGTGGTCATTTGCACAACCAACCACAACACAATCACAAGCACACAATCACAACCACAACACCAAGAGTTGTAAGAGTTGTAAGTGTTGAAGAGTGATCAATAAAAGTTCTTTCTTCATTTGAAGATCTATCTTCATCTTTGAGAGTTTTCTTCATCCTTGAGAGAGAGTGCCACTATTATAGTGAGGATATCCAACACTTGCACACACACTTGGGAAAGAGTTCCGCTGCTAATACGTCTTTCTTCCCAACAAAGTGGTATCAGAGCCTCGTTCGTTGAAGCCATCACCCTGCTAGATTGACGATGGAAGGTGTTGTGATGCACGATGGTGATATGTTCAAGCTCACAGCCGACAACTACTCCTATTGGAAGCCGATGATGGAGGATCATTTATACTGCAAGGATCTGTACGAGCCTATCAAGAATGAGAAGAAGCCGGAGGGCAAGAAAGATGCCGAATGGGATCTCTTGAATAGGAAAGCAGTCGCAATGATCCGTAAGTACATCGATCGAAGTTTGTTTGAGCATGTTTCCACCTACACTAATGCATATGAATTATGGACCAAACTAGAGTCCATGATTCAAAAGAAGACACCTCGGAACAAAGCTCATTTGGTTCGTCGGTTGGTGAAGTTGGAATACAAGGATGGCCAGAGCATGATTGAGCACTTGAATACCTTCAAAGGTCTTGTGAATCAACTCACAAAGATCGAGATGAAGGTTGATGATGAGTTGCAAGCTCTATTGCTACTCAGCTCCTTGCCGGAGAGTTGGGACACGCTTGTTGTTACTCTTAGCAACTCGTGTCCAGAGGGAAAGCTAACTATGGATATAGTTGCTGATAGTCTGCTCAATGAAGAAGCCCGGAGGAAGGAGCGAGGAGACTCTGCACACTACGAGGCCAATGTTATGGAGAACCGAGGGAGAATCGAGACCCGTGGAAGAAGCGTCAATCGAAGCCGAGATAGATCCAGGGGCCATTCCAAGTCACGCACGAGGGTCACCTGCTACTATTGCGGCAAGGTCGGGCATATGAAATCAGAATGCCGGAATCTCAAACGCGACCAGAGGAACGGGGTTGTCAAGCAAGACTCGATAGAGCCAAGGAAGAACGAAGATAAGAATACGACGGCAATAACCACGGAGAATAAAGAAGACATCTTCCTCATTAGAGAAGACTACTTGAACATTGCCTGTGACGACAGTACGTGGATAATCGACTCAGGTGCGTCAATCCACGTAACCCCACATAGAGAGTTCTTCTCAACATATAAAAGTGGTGATTTTGGCACTGTGAGAATGGGGAATCACGTGTCAAGCAAAATCGTGGGGATAGGAAACATCACTCTGTTAACTAACACCGGGTGTGAGCTAGTGTTAAAAGATGTCAGGCATGTTCCAGATATGCGACTCAACCTCATCTCAGCCGGTAAGCTCGATGATGTTGGATACATAACTCAACTTGGAGCCGGAAGATGGAAGCTTTCGAGGAACAACATCATCGTTGCCAAAGGAATAAAAGATGGGACGTTATACATCACCCAAGCCAAGCTATGCAAGGGAGAAACCAATGTCGCTCAAGATAGGCCGTGTCTGGATCTGTGGCACAAGAGACTTGGGCATATGAGCGAGAAAGGGCTGCAAATCCTTGCCCGAAAGGAGCATCTTGCCGACATGAAAGGTAAAACACTAGACCCCTGCACTCACTGTTTGGTTGGCAAGCAACATCGAGTCATGTTTTCAAGAAGTAATCAGCCTCATAGGAGAAAACATATTCTTGACTTGGTGCACACCGATGTTTGCACGATGACGGAGAAATCAATGGGTGGTGCATTGTACTTTGTTACCTTCATCGATGACCACTCTCGGAAGGTTTTTGCATATCTATTGAAGACAAAAGATCAAGTGATAGACGTCTTCAAGGAGTTTCATGCAAGGGTGGAGCGAGAGACAGGGTTGAAGCTGAAGTGCGTCCGAGCTGATAATGGCGGTGAATATCGTGGCCCCTTTGATGCATATTGCAGGTCACATGGAATCAAGCTCGAGAAGACTCCACCTAAGACACCTCAACTAAACGGTGTTGCTGAAAGAATGAATCGCACCATCACAGAAAGAGTTCGGTGCATGCTTTCTCACGCTAAGCTCCCTAAGTCCTTCTGGGGAGAAGCAGTGGCAACTGCCGTCAGCATCATCAATTACTCCCCATCTGTACCATTGGATGGAGATATCCCAGAAGAAGTCTGGACGGGAAAAAGAGTCTCATACGACCGCTTCAAAGTGTTCGGTTGCCGAGCATTCGTTCACGTTCCCAAAGATGAGCGTGCTAAGCTTGACTCAAAGACAAAGGAGTGCATCTATCTTGGTACACCACATGATGAGTTTGGTTACCGGCTTTGGGATCCAACAGCCAAGAGGATCGTCAGGAGTAGAGATGTCATATTCTTCGAAGATCAGACTATCGAAGATTTTCGTAATGAGAAGAAGTTGATGGTTCGATGTCGTGCCTCTCCTGATACACCAACAGTGGAGCATAATGACCAAGGTGAACAAGCAGCCGAGGATGCTGATGCCGAAATACCTACCTCGAATGACATAAGTAACGAAGATGTTTCTTCTGAGTCAGGCGACACAGAGTCATCACAAGAAGAAGGTGAGACTCTACAACCTCAGTTACGTAGATCCACTCGTGAGAGAAAACACTCCACCAGATACCCACCAGATGAGTATGTGATATTCACGAGTGAGGGGGAGCCACAAAACTATAACGAGGCTATGGAAGATCAACACAAGGAAGAATGGTTGAAGGCCATGCATGAAGAAATGCAATCATTGCATGAGAACCACACATATGACTTAGTGGAGTTACCAAAAGGGAGGCGAGCATTGAAAAATAAATGGGTATACAAATTGAAGACCGAAGAAGGAGGCGCAAGACCAAGATACAAAGCCAGAATCGTCGTCAAAGGATGTGGCCAGAAGAAAGGGATAGATTTTGAAGAAATCTTCTCTCCCG